>CM053770.1:375289923-375308310 GCA_028658325.1 Potorous gilbertii | reverse complement strand
TGAGCTCTTCCATGTCCTGAGACCAATTTGCCTTTCTCTTGGAGGCTTTGGATATAGGAGCTTTGATTTTGTTGCTTCTGGTTCTTTCTTATCACCAAAGTTCTATAGTCTGATTTTCTTTCCCTGTTTTTGCTCATTTCCCCAGTCAATTATTTGAACTTTGAGCTCTTTGTCAAGGTAGTTTTCTGCTTACAGTGGGGTGGGGTATGTACTTTCAACAGTTATATCCCCCCACAATCTGTGGGTCTAGAGTTCTAGAAACAGCTGTTACCACTGTTCCTAATTCTGCTGGAGCTGCAGCAGGCTCCCCTGTCCCCTTTGCTGCCCTGGGGCTGGGACCAAACCACTTTACTCTCTCACACAGTTTCAACAATTTTTTTCCCCTGACCTTCTAATTTGTCGTTGGTGTTTTGGGGTCGAGAAGTCTGGAAAATGCCATAAGTGCCAGTGATTCAGTCCCCACCAACACCTCCTAAAGGACCCTCTGTACCACGTTTAGACTTTGCTCTGCTCCCAGTGATACATGCTTCCTGTTGACCTTCCAGGCTGTCTTGGGTTGGAGATTTACTTCACTCTGTCATTCTATGGGTTCTGCTTCTCCAGAATTTGTTTATTCATTTTTTTTTTACAAGTAATTAACTGTGTTTGAAGGGAGAGCTCTGACAAATCCCTGCTTTTACTCCATCATCTTGGTTCCACCCCCCATGCTATAAATATTTTTGTACAGTTCCCTTTTGTATAGTCTCCTTTCCCTTTTGTTTTTTATCTCTTTGGGGATATGGACCTAGTAATGGTACTTTGAGGTCAAAGAGTATGAATGGTTTTATAGTCCTTTGGGCATAGTTCCAAATTGCTCTACAGAATGATTGAATCATTTCAACTCCAAAAATGTATTTGTGTCTCATTTTCCCCACATCCTCTCTTAACATTTGTCATTTACCTTATCGATTCTATTAGCCAATATAATAGGTAAGAGATAGTGCCTCAGAATGGTTTTAATTTGCTTTTCCTTTATCAACTGGGCAATGGATTTACTTTCATATATTTGACTTAGTTCTCTATAAGTTTGAAAAATGAGGCCTCTCATATCAGATCTTAAATTGTATTATAAAGCAAAAATCATCAAAACTACTTGGTACTAAGAAATAGAGTGGTGGAACAAAGGAATAGGTTAGGTACACAAGGCACAATAGTCAATGACTATAGTAATCTACCATTTGATAAGTTTTTGGAATAAGAAAGACCCCAGCTTCTGGGATAATAACTCACTATTTGACAAAAACTGCTGGGAAAACTGGAAAAAAGTATGGCAGAAACTGGGCACAGACCAACATCTTATACATAATGCCAAAGTAAAATTAAAATAGATACATGATTTTGATATAAAGACTAATACTATAAGCAAACTGGGAGAGCAAGAAATAGTTTACCTGTCAAGTTTTATGGAGAACAGAAACATTTATGACTGAACAATAGATAGTGGACATGATGAAATGCAAAATGGATAATTTTGATTACATTAAATTAAAAAGTTTTTGCACAAACAAAGCCAGTGCAGCAAAGATTAGGAGGGAAGCAGAAAACTGGTAAAGAATTACTACAACCAGTGTCTCTGACAAAGGCCTTATTACTAAAATATATAGAGAACTGAGTCAAATGTATAAGAATAGAAGTCATTCCCTAGTTGATAAATGATCAGAGGATTTGAACAGGCAGTTTTCAGATGAAGAAATTAAAGCCATCTACAATTATATGAAAAAATTCTCTAACTCAGTATTGATTAGAGAGATGCAAATCAAAACAACTCCGAGGTACCATATCACATCTATCAGATTGGCTAACATGATAACATGAAATGCTAGAGAAAATGTAGGAAAATTGGAACATTAATGCATTGTTTGTGGAGTTGTAAACTGATCCAGCCATTCTCGAGAGCAATTAGAAACTATAACCAAAGGGCTAGAAAAATATGCACACTCTTTTACTCAGCAATGCCACTTATAGGGTTGTATCCCAAAGAGATCATAAAAATGAGAAAAGGACCCACCAGTATGAAAATATTTATAACAACTCTTTTTTGTGGTGGCCAAGAATTCGAAATTGAGGGGATGCCCATCAGTTGAGGAATGGCTGAACAAGTTGTGGTCGATAAACATGATAGAATATTATTGTGCTATAAGAAATGATGAGCAGATGGACTTCAGAAAAACCTGGAAAGATTTATATGAACTGAATAATACTGAGTAAATTGAACAGACCTAATAGAACATTGTATACAGTAATAGCAACATTGTGCAATGACCAACTTTGATAAACTTAACTCTTCTCAGCAATGCAAGGATCTAAAACAACTCCATAAGACTCAGGTTGGAAAATACTATCCACATCCAGAGAAAGGACTATGGAGTCTGACTGGAGATTGACACATAGTATTTTTTCTTTCCATTTTTTGTTTTATTTTTTCTTTCTTGTGATTCCTCCTATTCATTCTAATTCTTTTTTATAACATGATGAATGTGAACTTATGTTTCATAATAATGTATATGTAGATCCTATATCAGATTGCACTTCATCTTGGGAGGAGGAAAGGGAGGGAGACAGAGAAAATTTAAAACTCAAAAATTTATGGAAGTGAATACTGTAAACTAAAAATTAATTCATTTCCTAATTAATTAATTAATTTTTAAAAAAAGAAAAATGAAGCCTTTATCAGAGAAACCTGCCTGTAAATTTTTTTTTACAAATACTATTGCTAATTGTATTTCCCTCCACCCGATTTCCTCCCAGTCCTGTTTATTCTATTTTCTCTTTCCTTTCACTTTGTCCATCCTCCAAAATATTTTGCTTTTAACTGCCCGCTCCTACAATCTTCCCTCCCTTCTATCACCACCTTTCTCTTATCCCCTTCCCCTCCTACTTTCCTGAAGGGTAAGATAGATTTCTATACTCAATTGAGTTTTATGTTATTTCCTCTTTGAGTTGGTTCTAATGACAGTAAAGTTCACTTACTCCCACTCACTTACCCCCTCTTCTTCTCCACTGTAAAAGCTTTTTCTTACCTCTTTTCTATGAGATAAAACTGCCATTGCTACCATTGATTCAGTTGCCCTAGACATGTTCCTGGTTTTCCGAGGCTCAGTGTGCACTGGGACCCTGTTGTCTGCATTGGGTCCCAATCTGTGCTGGCATGGCCTGTACTGGACTGTGCTCTTCTCTCATCCTGGTGTAAGAGACCTTTTTTGCTGACCTTTCATGTTGACTTTAGCTGGTGTTTCACTCTCTTTTTCAGGATTCTGCTGCTCTAGAATTTGTATAGAATCATTTTTAAAGGTATTTGGATGGCCTTGGGGGAGAGCTCAGATGAGTCTCTGCCTTTACTCCACCATTTTGACTTTGCCTTCGCAAAGAACATTTCTTAAAGTCACATGATTTCCGAGGAGAGATGGTACCAAGGGTCCTCCTCTTATAGCATGCTCTTTCAATGGAAACTACAAGACAAAAAACAATCAGCAATTGAAGCTGACAGATGCTGGCTAAAGCTAACTCAGTCCTTCCTGAAGACAACTCCAGTTCTGGCTAGGCAGGAATTAAAAAAAAAAAAGCTCCTCCTAACTATATGGTTCATATAATTGACCCTGTTACAAAATGTCTACACATGGTCCAAAGTTTCTCCAGACATTTCCCTTAAATGTCATCATGACTTTTCCAAAAGCAGACAGCTTTTCTGAATGGAGAAGTTGCATTAGTCAATTGAGATGGTTGGATCTCTATGTGCTCTGGACCATGCTCCATAGTAATGACGATTCCTCCAGCTTCAATCCTCAGAGATGATCTATCCTTCATAAGTGGGCATCATCTCATGTTCAGTACCTGAGATGAACTCAGGAAAATGAATGTAAGTTTAGCGCCATCCCCGATTGGCAAGAGGAAAAGGGTCAACATCTGGTCATCTCCCATTTCGAAGCTTGTTGACATTTGATTCAAATTTTAAAGCCACTGGAAACATACATAGTGTATTATTCAGTGCCAGTATAAAATATTCTTACTGAAAATACTACTTTGTTGTTTCTCATTAATAGGTCTGGAGATATTTTATGATGGCTTCAGTAGAGAGAAATATTAGGAAAGCTGGGTAAATCAAGAATGAGTAGTATTATCAATCTTTGATTTATCACATTTATCTCAAACATGTCTCCTATGTTCACTTAACCAGTTGTCTCACTTCCTTCCACTGACCAGTGGAAATTATATGGAGCACTTGAATAAAATATTGTGAAGTTGCAGAGAAAAAACATACATATGCCAGTAATTTATTGGTTTAGCTCAATCTTGCACAACATATGACTGGGGGCCGCTTGCAGCCTGCCAAAGGATTTCAGATGGCCTAAAAAATATACAGAGTATGTAAAAGAAAGTAAAGATGTAATGAGTGCTTTGTCCATGCTCTACTTTATTCACCTTCCACTAGTCACTATTGTGCCCATCATATAATGTGGTGGATGGATTGCCACTGCTCATGCTCAACTGTTTGACAACCAACCATCATGTCTTTAGATTGAGAGGAGCCAGACTCGTATCTTGTCACTGTGTTTTCATACTACCGGCACTGAAGAGGGACAAAGTGAGTGCAGCCATGCACCAATGAAGCTGACACCCACTATTCCATGAGCATCAATAACTCCAGGGCTTCTTCCCTTCTTCATGGTGAGCCTACCCTTCAAGTCACGTGAGTGTCTGGCATTCTCTCCAAGGTCAGATGCTCAGTTCAACATTGCTTTGTATGTGAACTGTTGCTGTATTGTGCCTTATTTGCCAAGAAGTATTAGCTGTTTAAAAGGAATACAGTCTCCATCAACATTTCAAATCAAAACATCCTGACTTAAGCAAATTGGACACTAATGAAAAGCAAATTAAAGTGTCCAAATTGTTGAAAACATAAGTTGGGAACAATGGATTTTCAAGAAAGTAAACTCAGAAAATGAGGCTGCTACTAAGGTTAGTTTTCAAATTTCTAAAGAAATTGATTTCAAACGATTCCAGAGTATGATAAACTGATTGGTGACAAGAACTATGATACATCCCTTTAACTAAATGTAAACAGTAAGAAAATCTGGAAAATGTATTAAAGTTTGTATTGCTTAGCAAAGTGGCTTTTTTAATATTGATGTGATTTCATGATAAAAATCTTAAATAATAAGTATAATTTATTAATTGAAATTTTCCTTTTAAAAAATATGGTTTATTTGCAAAAAGAGTTTAATCATTAATTATACCCTTACTTGGAAAGTGATCCACTAAAAATCTAACTGAGATCCAAAGAAGTTTAACCAATTTTAATTGTGGCCTTTACCTACTGCCAGGTTATGCAGGTCTGGTTTAGACAGATGAAATGCTGGTCTGTATTGTTTGTGGGAAATAAGTGTCTCTATCATCACTTTGTAATTTTAAAAATAGGTCTAATCTGAAATGTGATTTTCCTACTACATTAGACTAGTGTGATTCCATCTACAATAGTCACTGTTGATTAGATTTGATTTGTTTCATTACTCTGTTCATTAAAGGCTACAGGGAAGACTTTGGAGCTTTGCTATAGAGATCTCTATTTGAGCTGATGTGGACCAGTCTTTAAAGGCAAGAATGTCTCCTTTTTCTTAGTTTCTGAAAAACCCTCCTTTTTTGTCCCAATGGAGATGGATGCTCTATTTTAAATCCTTTGCTGCTGGGCTCAAGGGAATGTGCTTTCTTTTTCTCTCTGGCCTAAGAAGTCCAGTACACCAGGGCTTACCAGTCAGTCAGTTCAAGTTGTAGCATGGTCAGGGAAAAGATAGTTAATATTCTCATTGAGCAATGCAAAAAAATGGAGAGAGGTAGTGTGTGAAAAATACTGGCTTCTTGGAAATTCACATACTTTTTAGGACCTGCTTTTACAGGTGAAAGCTTCATCATAAGGTCTTTTCTTAGAATCCCCAGTTTCCTTAAAAGCACAGTTCATGGTACATTCTACATGAATCCTTTCCTATCTCCCAGTTTTAAGTGCTCTTTCTCATAAGTAGCTTTTGTTAATTGTGCAGATATTTTGTGTACATATATAGATAGACAGACAGACAGATAGCTAGATATAGATATACATCTATGATGATATTTTTTTCTCCCTGGAAATAATGTAGACTCCTTGAAGGCAGAGACCATTCTTTTCTTCATATCCCCTGTGCCTACCACAGTAACTAGTACACAGTAGGTTCTTAATAAATGCTTGCTTTCTAATTGATTCTCTTGAAAAGCTCTGTAAACAGTTGCCTGAATTCATTTTGAAGGAACCAGAGATGGCCAGGATCATAATAGATATATAAAGAAGCAAACAGCTTTAACATTTTTAAGAAATCCAGCCATAACCTTTAACAGTAGATTACTACCTTAACTTAATGCTTTTTTAATGTGACCATTTCACTTGCACATATTCTAACGCAGCTTTCATTTATTTTAAGAGGAGAAACACACACACACACACACACACACACACACACAGAAACACATGTCCTCATAACCCAGACACTAAAACTCATTATATGAGATCTCATACATAATGTTTCTTGGAATCCAGATGTCATCTAAGTTGTTTCTTAATTAGTTAATAGTCTACCCTTGAATTCAATGACAATCTGAGTTATCAACAGGGAGCAAGGGAAGGATCTGAACTCCCTCTGTTACTTTAAAGGTGATTTTTATATTCTCAGTAACCTTCACATCTAAGGGCAAAATTCTGCCATAATTCATGCGTTGATAGCAATGGCCATTTGGAGTGCAGGTTAATGATAAGCATCTCATTGATGTGGTTTAAAAGGAAAACTCCTAAAGAACAAATGAAACAACATATACCAAAATCTGTCAGAAATTATGGCCTGTGGGAAAGTTGGGGAAAGGATTCTATTGACATACTCAACTTTTCAGGATCAAGGTCATTTCCAGACCTGGCCAGGGGCAAAACATCCAGAGCACTGATTTGTGCTGTAAAAATTTCAAACTCTAGCCAGATACCATATGCAGTATAAAAATCAGTGGATTTGGCTATCTATTCCCTAATCTTATACAATTTCTTTTAGTATAGTGATTACTAAATAGTAATTGTTTCTCTTTTACCCAGGAACCCTGAGGGTCTTCCCCTCCCAGTTTGATCTTTTTTTTTTTTTATTAAAGGGGTTATCCCTTGAGTAACTACTTAAAGAAGCCTATGAGAATGTGATGACCTTAGCCTGAAAAGTCCAAGGTCTCCTATGGCATCCTGGGCCATTTCTAATTGTCCTGATGAATATCAGGCTACTAGTCCCAGAGGGCTCAGGAAGAGAAAGTGAGGTTGGTGACCTTGCACAGCCCTCCCTCACTCAAATCAAAGTCAACTGCAAGTCATGTCATCATCTTGATGTCATGGTCCTCTTCAAGAATGAAGGACAAACACAACACAACCCATTCTCACCTACCTGCATGTTTTCCTCTTTTCTTCCTTATTTTCAGGAGCTAAGCTTAAAGTAACTATTCTCTTCTTTTTATTTGCTTCTCTGCCAGTGCACTTATCTTTTCTAGGATGCATGCATGCATGTATGTATGTATGTATGTATATACATATGTAGTGGTGCAGTGGATAGAGAGCTAATCTTGGAGCCAGAAATATTTGGGTTCAAGTCTTATTTTTGGTGCATATTGGTTGTGTGACACTGAAAAAAAAATCATTTTACCTCTCAATGTTGTAAAAAGATGCCAGAGGGAAGTTCCTCCCCTAGCGTTCCCTATGCCAATAAATTCACAGGTCTGGTCCTGTCTCTAGTACGTATAACTTCATACATTTTATTTTTATATCACAGTCATTTACAGAAAAGAGTCCTCACCTCTCCCACCCTTTAATTCCTCCTTAGTAATAAAGAAAAACTATTAAGTGAAAACTTATACATAGGCTGCATCTGATAATGTATACAATGTTCTGCCAAAGAAGCCTGTTACCTCTGCCATGGGGGTAAAGAAGACAGAGGAAGAAAAGGGAATAAACATTTAATACTGCTTATCATGAGCTAAATGCCTACACCGTGGTAAGCACTTTTTACAAATATCTATCTCATTTGATCCTTATAACAACCCTGAGATGTATTAAGTAGTTTTGAGGTAGGTAGAGCATAAGTGACTTACTCAGGGTAACAATATCTGAGGTTGAATTTGAACTCAAATCTTCCCGACTCCAGGTCCAGTGCTCTATCTACTATACCACTACTTGCCTTTATACATTATTCATTAGGTGTTCACCAGAGCAGTGGTGTTAAACTCAAGTAGAAATGGAACCAAGAAGCCATATATTATGAAAAATCTGAGGAAATGGGTCTCTGAGGTCCTTTTAGATTTTTGCCTTATTTCTTTGACTCTGTAATTCAGAATCATAAAAAGGAACATAAAGAATCAGAAGAAAGTAAAAGAAATCTCTAAGTAAACTCTTCCTAAAAACTTTCTAACCCTATTCTTTGGTCCCAGGCCCTTAGTTTCTGCCATAAGTTCACAATTTCATGTAGTTGATCACTTGTCTCCCATTCCCAATTTCAGTATGGCTTCTTTCTTCCCCTGAACAGTACTTATTTACCTTTGACTATAACATCTTTCCCACCTTGGGGGCTGAGTTCATTGATTTATTAATAGCAACAAGAAAAACAAAACAAAACTTTCATCAAACATCAGTCAATTAGGAATGACTACCACTGCTAGGTTCAGCCTTGACATTAGGTAAAAATAGACCCTAGATGAGCACTAGATCATCTAATCACCACCTTTTCTTTTTCCATCGAGGGGTCATTATATGATACAAGTACACCTTTTGAGGTAAAGATAGTCTTAAATCCCTTATCATTTATTCACACAGATACCTCATAATTGTTTCAAAGACTAAGAACCTCCTCACCTATACAATGAAAGTTGTTACGTCATGACTTTCATCACTTTCTAAATCTATTATCCTATGATTAGATAACATCACACATCGAGGCTAGTTTCTTAGTAAAACCTGGGATTTATATTGCTGTATTCTACTAAGAATTTGTGGGGATGTGTTGTGAATTATATCATGGACTAAATTAATATTTAAGGGACCTGTCAAAATATCTGGACCATGAAATGGCAAGGAAATCAAAGCCTGAAGTGGTTAATGATTTGCTTAAAGTTATCTAATGAGTTAGTGGTCACCTGTGCCTACAATGCTCTTAGCAAAACAATAATGAAGTAGATATTAATGTACCTTTTTTAAAAAAAATGTAATACAATAAATGACTTTCAAGGACATGCAAGAATTGGTAGTGATTTAGGGTTGTTCTAAGGTCCCAGCATTCTTCATGTAGTATATAGATTACATATCATAGCTCTAGAGGTAGAAGGAAACTTTAGACATACTTAGTCCTATCTCCACATTTTACAGATCATGAAGTTAAGGCCTAGAGGAGGTAAGTGAGTTACCTCTGGTCACCCAGATATTAAGGGACAGAATCATGATTTGTTTGTCTATTAGTCTGCAAAGAAAAAAAAATAGACTGATGCCTCTATGTGTGTTCAGAATTACATATTTATATACTTTAACTCAGCTGGGGATATTGACATGAAATACAAGGCAGATGAAAAGAGAGGGGCAGCTAAGTTGAATATAAGACAACTGAAAGAAAACAAGAAATTGAATAATTGAACTGTCTACTGTCAGTAAAAAGAAAAGCAAGGAACAAGTGAAAGAAAGTAAATGGATCAGACAGAATGCACATAAGCCATGAAAATAAAAATACACGTAAAATTGAAAAATGCAAATGAATTTACATTTTAAAATTCTTTACTTTCAGAATAGGAAACCTGTGATCCTTTTTGTTTACATTTATGTCTCCCAATCCAGTTTATAGACCAATATTTCATCAGGAACCAAATAAACTGTGGTGTTACCAATGTCACTAGTGGGAGTTGTGTCTGTCCTTGGGAATGGGGGGGTGTCTCATAAAGACCCGCGGTTAGGACATATCATTGGGCATCTTTATAGAAATTATCATCTGTCCAATGGCAAAGCCAATATACAAAAATTCCCTCAAATTTTATTGGGGTAAAACTGTGCATTTAAAAAAGAAGAAGGAAAATAACATTCCAGAGGAAATGTTCTTGTCTGGGCTAAGTGCTTCTCCAGTTAAGAACTCAATGTCTGAGTGAAAAGCAGTATAACTCATGGTATGCTTGCATGGATTTGTTGATGAGAAGGTGGCTGCCCTTGAGATTGGAAAACATAGCTCCAGCAGCCCTGGACCACTCTGACCAGATTCACTTTGCTTACTCAAGAGCAGACAATGACAGCCAGGGACTTAGGGGGAGGGGATGAATCAAAGTTCCCCTTACCCTGTGTCTCTCTGCTACAATTTCTGTCAGCCCAGTGAACTGACATGAGGGAGGGGATCAATCCAAAAGACATAAGATAAAATTGTAAACATGAAATAGGCCCTCTCTCTGGCTTGCTTTTTCTTAATGTCTTGTTCTTTCCTTCCCTTCCTTTTTTTCTCTTAATATCTTTTATTTATTTCTCTATCATTCCTCTCCCTTTTGTTCAGTCTGTCTGCATCTCTCCTCCTCCTACCTCCCTCTCATCTTCTTTCTCTTTCTCTTAATGCATTTTATTCTTTTTCCCTCTTCCCTTTTTTCTTCTTTCCTCCTCCTCTAATTTCTTCTCCCAGTGTCTCATTCATTTTCTCTCTCCTCATTCACCCCCTCTCTTTCTCAATGTCTATTATTTGTTCATTATTTCTTCTCTCTCTCTCCTCTTCCCTTCACTCCATTCTTTTTTCCCTCAATATCCTTCCCTGTATGTGTGTTTCTGTCTCTGTCTCTTTCTCGCTCTCTCTGTCTCTCCATTTCTCTATCTCAATGCACCTTTTTCATTCTTTTTCCTTCTCTCACTCCATCCATTCCCTTTCACCTTTCCTTCCCTATCTTCTCTCATTCAGTATCTCCTATCCATTCTCCCCTTCCTAGCCTTCATTTCTCTTTGGATTTCTCAGTCTCTCTTTTTCCTCTTAATTTTTTTCTCCCTCTTTCTCTCAATTCCTCTTTTTAATTCTCTTTTCCCCCTTCCCCTCCCTCCTTCACCAATTCTTCCTCTCCCCCACTCTCAGGAAAATATAGTCATATCTCCAGATTGATGTTACACCTTTTCTTCCTCCCATGGGTAGGGAAGTGTTCACCACACTAAACTTCACTCTAGGTCAGAGCCTAGCCACACTGCTCTCAGTGAATTATGTATGGTGATTTAAAGATGATATTAGATTATGTGCACCAATATCACTGTACATATTAGATCCCTCCAAATATGAATACCTATGGGGGAAAATGGCAGCAAAGTCACAGCTTGGGCACATTATTGAAAATAAAGCTTATTGAAGTAGCTGAACTAATAGAACCATGCACCAAAGTTTATGGGTACAAGTCAGCTGTCGCTGGGTTGGCTAAGGGAGATATAATATTCTAGTCATTTCTCCAGTGAAAGGAAAATTAGCCTACTCTCTCGCTTAATTGATATTCCAAAACTGAATCAAGCACTCCTGATTGCTGACCAGCTCACACGTTCACCATATGGCTCCAGATTCCTAAACTCAGAAATATGAATCTCTGCATCATTAACTTGGTTTGAGGATGGCCAAGCCTCAGCTGGAGTTGTCTTAGACTATGTGTTCCCATAGAGAAGAGCAAAAAAAAAGAAAGGTATAGAAAGATGCACATTTAAGTAATTTCCTGCAAAACATTGTGTCTTCTATGTGTCTCATTTAGTGTTCATTCCATGAATGCAAACAGATTTTCCTGTATGTATGTAAACTGTTAGTTAATATTATGAACTCCAAATGCAATATAAATTCTATAACATCATGATTTCATTTTTTTCTACTTTTCTTCTGGTATGAAATCTTATGAAATTTTAGCTTTTTCACTTAAATGTATCATATCTGTATCGATCACACTTGCTGTCCCCTTGCCTCTTTATGGACTTTCTCTCATTCTTAAAGGCATTCCCTCTAAACCTCTGTCTCTTAGGTTCCTTTGCTTCTTTTAAGGCTCAGTTCAAATGTCATCCCTTAATAAGGACTTTTCTGGTTTTCACAATTGTTAGGGCTCTCCCCTTACTTTATTATTTTATACTTAGTATAAGTTTTCCCTGCCACCCTTAGCAGAATATAACCTTCTTGAGGGTAGGGTCTCTTTTTGTCTTTGTATCCTCAATATCTAGCATAGTACCTGGCACACAGTATCTTTATAAATGTTTATGGAATGGTTGAAAATTATGTAATAGATGAAAGCCAATCTTTAATTAGTTATGATCTTAGAGATTTGCTATGGTTATAGAAAATTTATTTTTTCCATAGTCACACAAGCTTTTGGCATCAATGGCAGGACTTGAATTCAGGTCTTTCTGTTTGCAAGACTAGTTCTTTATTCAACACACTATACTGCTCCTTTTGTTAAATAAATGTTATTAATGTCTCCCAATCAATTCTTAATATTTTATTTTATCCTTAGGAACAATTTTAGTTTAAATGTATGTAATGTCCTCTATTTACAAAGCATTTCATTCTCAAAAATTTTGAATGCATTATTAACCCCACTTTACCAAAGAGAAAGCTGAGGCTTAGAGAGGTCAATAAGTTACTTGTCCTTGGCAACTTGGATAGTGAATGGCTAAACTCAGATAATGCTGATGATAAGTCCAGATCTCAGAGGCAACCAGGTATAATAGAGAGAAGGGACCATTAAGAATTATCTACTCACTTTAAAGTTGTAGGAACTGAGGTCCTGAGAGATTATATGACTTGCTCTGATTAAACAGAACCTCTGATCATGGCCAGAGAAGACTGAATTCAATTCAGAAATCTTCCCTTTTTTTTGAAAGTTTTTTTTTTTTCCAATGAGAAATTTAGGTAATAAAAAATGAGCATTGTTTATTGCTATAATTACATTACAAAGCAATGAACAACGTGATTTCTTCAGAGTCATCTGAATGGATAATACTGCTTTACAAGAACCTAAAAAAATAATTTGGAACAATAAAACAAAATTTACAAGTGAGTAATTCAAGATCAGAGAGTCATTGATTTTCAGTTGTGAGGCGTCTTCAGATTTCATCTGGTCCAGAGGCAGCGCCATACTGTAAAGAACAAAGGAGCTGGTGTCAGATAACCTGGGTTCACATCCCAGCTTTACCTCTTACTACCTTTATGACCTAAAGCCTCAATGTCCTTAACTCCATAATGAGATGATCCCTAAAGTCTCTTTCCTCTATTAATATTATGAGCCTGTGAGTGCTAGACTTGGAGTCAGCATTATTTGGATTCAATCACTTACTGGTTGAATTGCCAAGAGAGACCTCAAGTAATCTCACTGGGCCTCAGTTTATACATTGGTTTATATTCATTCAGCATATGAGAGATGGTATGGTATGGTGAACAGACAGCCATTCTTAGAATGAGGAAGGCCTAGATTCAAACCCTGCCTCTGACCTACACTATTGATGTGACTGCAGGCAAGTCACAGCCTCCCTGTGCTGGAGGTAATTATCCAAGAGAGTAAGCACAGAGAACATATCAGTGCTACTATGGAATCTGATAAGGTTGTGACAGTCAAATTACCCTGTGGATCAGCTCCCTATCCCTGTAACTTTCTAGACCAAAACTCCTGTCTAGGGCCACCATGTACCTATCTCTTCTATCTTCTCCCTTCTAGAAAGTAAGCTCCTTGAACACAAAGACTATTTCATTTTTGTGTATGCATTCCTAGTACTTAGCAGAGTGCCTGAAATATTATAGGAAGCACTTAATATATTTCCTTCATTCATTGGCTCCTCACACTCTTGAAATTACACATCTATGCCAAAAAGAAAGAAGAAAGAAAAAAAAAGAAATCAGTGAAAAATATTTCAAGACAATACCTTAAACAGGCATAATACTTCAAACTCAGCTGTACTAGAAGGGAGTAGAGGTAAAGTGCCTCCAAAGTTGATACTAGGAAATTTCTATACTTCTAATAGAGTGAAAAGTGACAGGTACACAAGTGTATTTAAGCTGAAAACAGAAGCAAGGGGACATTCTTTTTTTCAACCTTTACACTATGCTTTACAATGGGAAGGTTCCAAGTGTATATACAGTAATTAGGAATCTCTGGTTGTGTTTACATGGTTAGCAAGTGTAAAATATGATGACCTGCTGAGGACATGCAAACAGCTAAGTTATGATGATGGATCTTGGTGAGAATGCCTATAAGTTTCCCAGATTTCTGCTAGGAATACTTCAAAAGTAAAGAATGTCGTTTCTCCCTTGGGGGTTATAACACCTCTTTGACTTAATCAGCTTCCCTTTTGTGCTCCAGGAGGAATTTCTCTAGTTTTACACATCTAGAAAAAGCCATAATATTATTGGTGTATGTAAGCAGTGAAGAAAATCACCCTGTACCTCTTGGGAAACATTTGAAGAATGAAGCAAGTCATTCCCCAGCAAAATCTGATTTGTTAACAATCTAAAAAAGGGGAACCCAAATTCCAGAACAAAGAAAGCCTTTATTTAACCTAACTGTAAACTTTCTTTCACAGAAGCGAAGGATTGCTCACAAATATTTCATAGTCTATTCCAGTCTCTCTGATTCAGCACTTCCAGGAGGTTTTGGAGAGCAGACTGGCCTTAGCCTTTTTGCTATTTGCAGGGGAAATTTTTTTTTCTTATTAAATGCTATAAGGACTTCTCAGCATGAGAGTGTCCCCACTAAATAAAGTTGGTCAAGAATGATTTTGGAGGAAGCTTAGTGAAACATTTCAGGAAATACAAATTCATTCATTTAATTTGCAGTCACACATTGTCCCAGCAAATCATGAGTTTCCTCTGTGATGAGATAAGGGATGTGAGCCAGGCTCCGTTATTTTATATAGTAACATTTGAACAGAGCTATCACTTATTGGATGTTTGCTCTGTGTCTCAAGGAAATAAAGCCAAGGAATGAGTAATGCTTTATTACCACCATATCCTACTCAAAAGCAAATGATATTCAGAGCCATGGAGTGAAAATCTTACAAAGTCTAGGTGAAGGGAAGGAAAAGGAAAGGAGGAGAATATTTTTTTTCCATTTTTCTCATTCATAAAGAAACAGAAACAGAATCTACAGGAAAAGGCTACCAATGCTTTAGACAAAGTATTCCTTTTCTGATTATCAGTGAAGAAATTGATAGATAATTGTGACCCTTATCCTTACAGCAATATTGCAATGAGGCATATGGTCTTTTGAACAGCTCTTTCCCTCTTAACACAGGTTGTGTCCAGTTTCCAAAGGGTAAATTTGCAAATATTTATTTATGAATTGGTTGTTTGGAAATCAAAATGCATTTTCCCATGGGGACAAAACATTATGTTCTAGCTATAAAGGCTTTTAAGTTCCTAAGGCTAGTTCACAAAATGCATGTGATGCCTAAGCAAAAGAAAAGAGAGAGAAAGGGAGAAGGTAGAAAGATAGAGAAAAACTAAAAGGAGGAGAAATAAATATAACTAGAAGAAGGAAGGAAAGAAAGAAGAAAAGGGGGAAGAAAAGAAGAATGAAGAAGGAGGGGAAGGAGGAGGAAGAGAAAGAGGAGGAGAAAGAGGAGGAGGAAGAGGAGGAGAAGCAGTAGCATAGTATAAGTGAAAGGCATAAGGCATAATAGGTGGAGACTTGGAGTCAAAAAGACTTGAATTCAAGTAATATTTTTGAGACATAATGCAATATTTTCTCCTTTAATTGAGAGCTCTGGAATGTGGCTATAATACAACTTTATATTAAAGTTGGGTTCTGCTCCTGGAGTGGAGGGGCCACTGTCCTTGGTGTCAGGGTTCTTGTGCAGCTGTTTCAGAGTTAGTTCTGCGAGGTTTTAAATTTTCAGCTCTTCCAAGGTGGTGTGATCTAAAGAGAGGTGTTCGTTTATTTTTCTGTGCTCTGGTTTGTGAGCAACCACAAGCATTCTTTTATGCCCTGGAATTATGACCAAGATCCCCATTCCCCTGCAGCCTCAAGCTCTGATGTGCTAGTACTGCTTTTCACTCTGGGAAGGCAACCCAAGAATACAACCTGGTTCCTCTTAGGAGGAACAACAGTCCTGCACCTATTGCCAACAAAGGAACCCCTGTAATCTCCTTCTGACCTGTTTATCTAACTGCTGTTACCATCAATAGACTGAGAGCTCTGAAGCTGCCCTTGTTGGGACTGATTCAGTCACTCCCAAGGGCTGTTGTTGGTTTGCTAGTGTACAGACTGTACTGAAGTATATTCTACTATCACTCCAGTATGGTAACTCTTTCCTGCTGAACTTCTTGTCTAGGACTAGAAATTTATTTCATCTCATACTGTTTTGGATTCTGTCACTCCAGAATTTGTTTTGAGGAATTACTTAAAGTTGTTTGGAGAGGAATCTGGGAAAGCTCAGGTAAATCCTCCTGCCTTT
Organism: Potorous gilbertii; assembly: GCA_028658325.1. Classification (NCBI taxonomy): domain Eukaryota; kingdom Metazoa; phylum Chordata; class Mammalia; order Diprotodontia; family Potoroidae; genus Potorous; species Potorous gilbertii. The sequence continues at coordinate 375,291,821 of CM053770.1, read as the reverse complement.
TCTTTACAAGCTTAGCTCTGCCCCACCCCCCCTTACAGTGTGGTATAATTATAAAAGCAACAAACCAGCAGACAATAGATCTGGATTTTATTTCCTTATCAACTTATCCCCAATTATCATTAGTTATACAACTTTGGGAGAGTCATTTAATTCCTCTGGTCCTTGGCTATATCATTTATAAAATACAAAATATAATGCTTTATACTCTTGAGGGCCAGGGCCTGCACTGGATCATCTTCATCCTTTCTAGCTTTATGACTTAAGATTTTGTGATCCATTTTTGTAGTTCACAGGCTGGGTAGTCAGGAAAGTCACTAGGACATTATCCCAAAATGACACAATAACTATTTCCACAATTCTGAACCACCTAAAATAAGCACTCAGTGTCTCTTGGGGCTTTAATCCAAACCTTAAAAACAATTACTGAATTTAATAAATATTCTCTCTCTCTCTCTCTCTCTCTCTCTCTCTCTCTCTCTCTCTCTCATCACATAATAATACAGGGGTCATTTGCTGCCATATTCAGTGCACTGGGCTCTAGTCCAATAAATTTCTTTCCTTCTATGTACAAAATAATGCCGCCGATTCATCATTAAGTTGGATGTTTAATTGTTGGCGAGGTTGTGCAGATCCAGTTCTAGAAGGGTAGAAACAAAGTCTGTTGAAGTGCAGTTTTTTATGATTTGGGATACCCCAAATATGAGACTACAGGAGTCTTAGGAAGTTGCTTGATGGTACCAATTGTGCAGAATTAAATTTTTTTCTAGGTTTTTTTCCTCTGAAGCACAATTTCCAACACAATAACATTTGGAATGACTGGGAAACTACCAAGCCAAGCATTTTAACCAGGCATGTAGGAATAGGCTATGAGATGAAGGTTTGGAGGAGATCAGAAAAAACCAATAAAAACTTCATGCAGAACACAAGCTTTAAATGGTAATTATAAACCATGAAGAGTATTGTTAAAAAAGTATAAAAGCTCTTAACACTAACTGGAAGGAACCTTGGAAATGATTCAAATCTATTATTTAAGGGGTTTTTAACCCATGGTCCATAGACCCACATGTAATGTGTGGACTTGGATTGGGAAAAGGTACATCTTTAATTTCTAACTGAAATTTATCATTTCCTTCAGTTATGAATATAGACAATAAGACATTATTCTGAGAAGGTCATGGCCCTTACCTATCAAAGGGATCTATAACATACTTTAAAAAGTTGAGAAATCTTGCTAAGAGATAAGGAAATTGAGACACAGAGAGTTGAAGTGACTTATTCATGGTCATAGTGATCATTTACTTTTCTACATTATCAGTACCTTCAAGTTCATGTAACAGTAATCTAACAACAATAACAAGGCCAGGGGGCGGAGCCAAGATGGTGGAGTAGAAAGACTCACATTGGCTAGCTCCGAACCCACAGCCCATGAATTTCCTCTAAAAAGAACTCCCAACAAATTCTGGAACAGTGGAAGCCACGCATCAACACAGTGAAAGAGATTTCTGCTGTAGAGAGCCCTGAAAAACCGATCCCAAAGGTCCATCGTGCACGAACGGGAGTAGAGCCCTCCCCTGTCCCAGCCACTCAGCACTGAGAGGAGCGAGCAGATCCGAGCAGGCTTCAGGGATGGAATCTCCAGTGGCCGCAAAGGTCCCTCCACCCACAGACACACAAGTCAGTGAGAGAAATGTCTGGATGGGCTGAGGGCTGAGAGGGAGCGGGGTGTCTCCGGGACTCAGGTCCCCTCGGGAGGCAGCGGCAGAGGCAGCAGCAGAGGCAGCAGGCGGCCAGAGGCTCCCAGAGCAGGCAGGAACTCAGCAGGAGCTCCATTACAAAAGGTCTCTGCATAAAACCCCTGAGGGAACTGAGCCTAGGAGGCGGCCCTGCCCCCACCTGAA
>CM053770.1:375259323-375289423 GCA_028658325.1 Potorous gilbertii | reverse complement strand
GACCTCAGTGACCATATATGGTCCATCTAGTAACGCCTCTAGCCCCAAATCTCTATTATTATATACAATCTTGTTATCTATCCTGGTATTTATTCTGCTTGAAGAATGATGAAGGATGACCTGGCATTCCATTTTGGGACAATTCTAATTATTAGGAAGCTAAAATTAAGCCTAAGTTTGCCCTTCTGCAACTCTTCCCTCTCCCCCTTCCTCCTACTGCTCCTAATTCTTCCCTTTTGGATGAAGCAGAATAAATCTTATCCTTCTAGCTTTAAGATGCTTGAAGACAGTAAAGTCCTCTTACCCCTGTCCTGAGCACTCTCTTTTTCAAGATAAATACGTTCAGTCCTTTTATCTGGTCCTGTAACAGAAGCTTAAAGCCCTTCAACATCTTGATTTCCTTCATCTGGAAAGTCTCTATATTAACAACACTCTTCTTAAAATGTAGTGCCCAGGGAAGAATATGATATTCCAGATAGGGTCCAGTGAACATAGAGTATCATCACCTGGAAGTTGTGCCTCTCAGTCAGTCATCACAGCTTTCCTGACAGTCACACCACACTACTGATTCTGTAACCCATCTTTTTTTTCCCTTCCAGTAAAATATTAGCTTCTTGAGGAACATGACAATTTTGTTTTTGTCTTTGCCTCCCTAGGATTTAGCATGATGCCTACTATTAATAAGCACCTAATGAATATGCATGCATGAAAGGCTTGTAATGAAATTAGCAGGACTATAATTATTTACATGCTGGCTACCACTATATTAAAAGGTAGATGGCACAGTGGATAGAGTGCAAGGCCTGGCATCAGGGCAATTCATCTTTCTGAGTTCAAATCTGGCCTGAGATATAGGGTGTGGGCCCTGGGCAAATCATTTAATCTTGTTTGTCTCAGTTTTTTCATCTGTGAAATGAGCTGGAGAAGAAATGGCAAACCGTTTCATGAACTTTCACAAAGTGTTAGACATGATTGAAAGGACTGAAAAACAATCTCAAAAGAAAAGGAAAAAAAAGGAAGGAAACAAAACTAAAGATGGTTGCGCTTCTAGCAACCTAGGAAGAGAACACAATACAAGATTTATGTTTGCATACTTTTTTTTTATTTTGAAAGTGGGAGTTGTCTTCATTTTTGTTTATATCTTGAGTTTCTTTTTTTTTGTTTTCATTTTTGTTTTTGTATCTGCAGAGCCTAAGCACAATGGCTGGGGCATAATGACTATTTAGTAAGTAGTTGCTAATCGTGACAAAAAAAAATGAATGAAGGAAGCAGAACCATAGGAAGAAGAATTTGTATCACTTTAACAAAACAAAACAAAAACACCTTTTAATGAGAATGACTAAGAGGGTCATGAGATCTTGTTTGTTAGAAAAAGCATGTGCCTTGTTTCAGTATTTATGCTTCCATCTGTAGACACATGTGTTGCGCCATTATGTACAGAGTACCATCCCAGGGTTGGTTTAGGTGAAGACCTCCCTGGAAGCAAAGAGATGACTAGAATGACCACAAGATGTTTTCAGTCTTTGAGCTTCCTTGTGGGACAGTTGTGGCCAGATTCAGAGACGCTTATACTGAGCTATCGATAATTCCTGGGTCTAATGGAGGCAAAAAGCCTTTCCCAACTTCAAAGAGATAGCTAAGTCCAGAATAATGCATTTGGGTGGTGAAGAGTGGTATGGAGGGCATAAGACCAAATCTCAGCGTAACTTTTCATTTCATTTCATCTATTTTTGCATTCAGATGTGCTAACTACATTTTTATTTTTAACATTTGAATTTCTTTTTTAAAAATTTCTCTCAGAATTCTATAATAATATAACCTCTCAAAGTTCTTACTGTCACCCATGTTTTCTTCTTTCTCATCTTCTACTTTCTTGATCATTGATCACTGAAACTAAGACAAATCCCTCCTCTCCTTTCTTTTCTTCACCTTTTCATTCTTTAGTATTGCTTCTGCCTTGAGCTTCCTCTCTTCTGTTCCTTGGAAGCTATAGTTCCTAGAAACTTACATGGTATCCACCTGAAATAGTTTCTCATATAACTTTGATACCTACCTGCCTGCAGTCTAAAGATGCCACAAATAGAGGGTCTGCAGTGGATGAGGTGGCAGTGGGCTATCCTAGAGAAAGGCTATTAACTCAATATTCTACAATGTACCATCAGTTCACATTTGGGATTGAGATCGAATAAATTGTTTTCTCTAATTATCCTATTCTTTAGTGATTTTGTCAGAGCTGAGATCATTTCTCAGCCTGTAAGACATTCAACTATTTTGTGATTTGGATTTTTTGGGAGGGTCCCTAGCTTTCCTCTCCCAATAAGATGAAAGGTTAATTTTTGTTTTTTAATCTCTTTCAAGAAGTTATGTAGTCATGCTTACTACAAACTTCATGCAAGATTTAAGTATACGTAGAACTTAACTTGCAGGTTCTCCTCTTCCTTAGGGAATTACAAAGCTGTTTGGAAATAAATTATTATAAGAAAAGTAGTATTCTTTGTCTTTCTCTTCTTAACAAAATTCCTGCACAACAAAAAAGGGAATCATGATTTGAAATATTTTTCTTGTGTGCATGCATATGTATGTGTATGTATATGTGTGTGTGTGTGTGCAGGTGGTTAAATTTACTCAAACTCATTAGAATATTTATTTAGTTATATATTTCTTTTGAACTAAATTTTCACTGTATGCTTTTGCAGTATTTTTTTTTCAACTGAACATTTCTCCCTTTTCAGGCTCATGGAAGTATGGTTGTTAAACAAATGATTCATTACACATTTTTGTGACATCCTTTTGTCAATAATTGTTTCTCTTTTTCCTTTTCCTTTTGGCCCATCAGTGCAGTTATATCAGTGTAGGGAAATCCCAATGTGAAAACTCCTTACACTGGTATGGTTTAACAACTATTCTGCAATTTATAGTCTTTGAGAATTGTCTGACTCTGAGAGGTTTAATGACTTGCCAGAATGCACAGAATAAAGTTGTGTCAGGGGAAGGACTAGAACCCAAGTTTTCCTAATGGCCCTCAATCCACTAGTGGCATATTTGCTTCTTAGTTACTTTTAGTACAATATTTTTAAATAGAAAAACAAAGATCAAAATAATGGGTCAAGATACTAGACATTTCTCATATCTTTTTTTCTCCCTCAAGATATCTTTGTTTGTTTCAAATATTTTAACTTTTTTTAAACTTATGTTTTTTGTGTTTGATTAGAAGAGACTACAAATTAAATCTTTAAATCTATCTATCTATCTATCGTGATAAATCAGCTAGTTTGATTAACTTCTAGAGTCTAGGAATCATTTTATCACTCTCATTGAAATCATGAACGTTAGTGTTTTGGATGCTTCCAAGGAGCAAGCTATATCATGAACTGCATACATATTTATGTGCATATATACATTTACAGATATAGATGCAACTACCATTTATATTGCACTTTACACACTTTATTTTATCTAATCCTCACATCAAGCCTGCAAAATAGGTGTGTACCCAACTTTGATTCTCCTTTTATAATGAAAGTTTCCCTAGTTTATGTAAAGTTTTAATTCATGTTGCTTGTTTTGAATTTTTAGTAAATTTCATTCTCAGTCTCTCTGATATCACATTTAAGCATCATCTGGTAGTTAGATGTTATTTGAATGACTATCTCTGGGTTGTATTTCTTCATATGAAATCACTTAGGGCCCCACTCCCATTATTAAAGTTTAGCCAGACAGTTTTTAGAAGTAGTAGAATTACCATTAGCTAAGAGTAGTCATTAATGACTGGATGACAACTCTAAGATTTCCAGCTGGAAGCTCCAAGTATCTCTGTCCATCCCTTAGCCATTTAATATATTTATCAATGACTTAAGCGTACAAATAGTATTCTTATCCAAAAGAATGATGTCACAGAATAGCGAGAGATGGCTAACACACTGATGTCAGATGTAGGATTTTTAAATGATCTTTACAGTCTAGAATATTGTGTTGAATAGGATTTGATGAAATTTGTTAAGGATTAATGGAAAAACCTTATACTTGTATTCAAAAAAATCAATGTCGTAGTTATAAGATGATATGCCCTTCTAACAGCTTGCATAAAAAAAAAATCTTTCTTTTTAGTGGACTGAAATCTCAGTATGATTCAACAACATGGTAGCCAAAGAAGTCAATATGATCTTACACTAACTGACTAGATTATATAATATTTGTATATATGGTGATACTCCCACTATACTCTTCCCTGATCACATAACACAACATTTTATCTAGTTCTGGTTGCCATTTTTTAGGAAGGCTATTAGTAAACTGGACAGGAGAGTCAAAGAGTGACCAGGATGATGAAGTAGTTCCAGGTATTTTCATATAAGAAGCCATGAAAGGAACTAGGGAAATTTAAGCAACAGAAGACGGAGAGGGGACATGATCCCTCTCATATATAAGCATTTATTAAGTGCCTACTATGTGCCAGACGCTTTGACAAATGTTGGGGATAAAAAAAAATGTTTAACCAAAACTGTCATCACAGAGCTTTTAATCTATCAGAGAAAACAATAAATGCATAAATAAGTATATACATGATATATACGAAATAGGTTTAATGTAATTTTAAGCATATAAGGGTCCTCAGAGCTAGCGAGAGCTTGAAAAGTGTCATGTAAAAGGTGGTACTTGACCTTAGATGAAGGAAATAAATTATTCTCTGAGATGGATGTAAGAAGGTAGCACATTCTAAGAAATGAGGATGACCAATGTAAAGGCACAGAGACAGGGGAGAGAGAGAGACAGAGAGACACAGAGAGACAGACAGAGAGAAACGGGGGGGAGGGAGAGACAGAGAGACAGGGAGAAAGACAGAGAGAGATACAAAGAGAGAGAGACACAGAGAGAGAGACACAGAGAAAGAGAGATACAGAGAGAGACAGAGAGAGAGATGGGGGAAGGGAGAGGGGGAAAGAGGAGGAGAGATAGGAGACAGAAACAGACAGTGACAGAGGTAGAGGAACAGTAAGAGAATTAGTTTGATTGGACCATAATATGTACAAATGAGAGCAATATATAATATATAATAAATTTGGAAAAATAGGTCGGGACACAACGTGAAGAGCTTCATTTTGTCTGATAACATGATTGCAACTTCTGAATTTTTTTGTATTCACATAATACATAATGAATGTTGTTCTAGTTCATCATTTTTATTTTGTGTATATCTGTTTTTTAGGATTGTTTCTTATAAGTAACAGATTCTGTAGTTTTGTTTTCTTAACCAATGTGCTGTATTTTTTGTTTTATTGGTTTGTTTAAGCCATTCACACTTAATGCTATGAGAGTTGGGTTTATACTTGATTTCATTGGTCGTTAAAGGATTTCTCTCCACCTCTGCCCTCCAACCCCACCCCTGGGCTTCCCTGTAAAGGTAAACTTTTTTTTCTCTTCTGTTATTTTAGCTTATTCTATTTTAAGGTAACTTTGTTTGTTGTCTCACTTTCTCTCATCTTCAAGCCCCATCACCTAATGTTTTAGAGTAAGAGTTATTATTTCTTTTTTTCTTTCTTTTTTCTAATTCTTCCCCTCATTACCTATTTTTAATTAATCATCTCAATTTTCATTTTCTCAACCCCTTCCTCATATTTTGTTCTATAGCTTTAAATTTTCATTTTCTTTAGTCTTTTTTTTTGACAAGGTTTTTTGAAAGGTTTTCTCTTCCTTGTTCTCTTTATTATTTTCCCTTTCTATCTATTCTAGACTTCTATTGCTTAATTCATTGTATATTCTTTCTTTATTCTCTGTAATCCTCAATGAATTAAAGCTTCCAATGCATCTTTTTTTGGATTCCTCCTCCTAAATAGTTTATGTTATTGTTTTGTAGCTCGTTTCTAATGTCTCCTTGTCCTCTTGTGTTTCATTCTTAGAAAGACCAATTCCTGTAGGTGATAGAGATGTTGGAAGTATTGTCCCCTGGCAAGAATTTTCCTATGAAAATGATTATAGAGTTTATTATTAACCCTTGACCATGGTCATTGTTTTCCCATTTGCCATGAAATCATCATTCTGAGTCCATGAGTTCATTCTGAGTCCTTCTCATACCCTCCTTTGAGGGTCAGTTGCCCCCAGGAGCTCTAATCCCCCTTCTCTTGAGGCAGAAATAAATGGTCTCTCTAAGCACCAATACCTTTATATTATATATACATTATATTATATATACATTGTAAGGTCCCATTCTCTACACAGAGAATATTTCTTTTTCCCCATGGGAGTGTTTTTCAGTGGGATTTCTTTCTACTGAAGATTCCCTCCTTTCTTTCTCTGGTTTCAGTCCTTTCCTTTGTCACTGTACCCATTCATCTGTCGGCTTATTTTTATTTTTCTTTCCTTGTTAACATTTGACTTTATTAGAGTGCATCATAGTCTTCTCTATCTTTCTAATCCCCTCTCTCCTTTTATGTGCTCTTCCATTCTGCAATTTAGTATCATAAATAGACATTGATTATCCTATAGAGTATTGCAAGCTTAATTCATGATATTTCAGTCCTGTTGCTTCACTATTTTTTCTTCTTTTTGACTTTTACTTTGATCTTTGCCTTCTTGTATACTTTTAGAAAGAAATCTATTAATGGTTCTTTTGTTGTTGTCCTTTACTGGTATATTTACTTATTTTCCTCGTGTTTTTATTGTCTGGAGTGTTTGGAAAGCAAATTATTCAGGACTAGTTTTCTTCATCAGAATGCTTCAAACTCCTCAATTTTTATTGAATCATTTAAAAAAAAATTAATAGGTTCAAGTCTGCAAGGGATGTCACCTTGGTTTGTATCTTGAGCTCAATCGGTGCCTCTGTGGTTTCTGGTGGTTACAGAACAGTCTTGTGTTATTCAAATTTTCTTTCCTTTTAAATTTGAAGGTCTTTCTCCTCCTCACTTACAGAATTTGTTGTTTATCGTTTGAATTGTTGAATTTAACCATCACATGTGAGTTTATCTCATAGGTTCCCCCCTCAAGGCAATCTATTGATTCTTTCAGTTGAAACTTAGTTTTCTTTTTTCAGAACTTCTGGGTAGTTTTTCTGTATTATTTCTTAGTTTGTGGTACTCAGATTTTTGAATTTGCCATGTTCTTCTGAGAGAACTATAATCCTTAAGCCAAGGTCTTCAAGATAAATCTGTTTTTTTTTTTTGAAGATCAAGTTTTCTTTAAACACTATTTCTTTTTACTTCTCTTTTCCCTTATTGTCCATCATTTCTATAATATTTGAATTACCCATTAGTTATTCCTTCCTTTTTTAATCTTTTGTGAGATTGGCAATTTTTTCTATTCTATTCATTACTTCTGCTGTGCAGGCCATAAATTCTGTTTTCAAATTCTTTTTTCTCTTTTTAACCATTCAGGAACATCCTGCTTTGGTTCCTTTCTGCCTTTGGAATTCACATGGTCTTCTGCTTCTTTGGGTGCTGATTTATTTCCTTTTGTCTTATAAAATTTAAACATAGATATATGGAATCATTTAACTGATCTGGAGACTATATTCCCTTTAGTTTTTAATACTTTTCCTGCTGGTTTATCTGTTTATTCTCAAGATCTTTATTAGGACTTTCTTCTTCCTGAGACCTTTGTTAATTTTTCTATCTGTTTTTTTACCTTATATTCCCCTATTGCTCACTTTCTTACTCCTTCTTTTTTGATTGTACTTTCCCTGTGGGCTACCCCTAAAGCATTTTGAGGGAATTCATGTGTCATTAGCCCCAGTGACAGTCCCAAATGACTTCTGGGGAAACATAATTGGACCCATATGGATTCTAGGTCCTTTTCCTCAGAGTTGGTAGAGTGTCACACATGTTGGCATGCTGACCTAGTAACTCCTGACCTAGTAAGCTTTGTTCCTCAGTTCTCTGCCTGAATACTGTTGCACATAGCAATGCCCCCACCACACACAGTCAGTCAGCATAAGCTTCTACCTTTGGTTTTTTGTGGTATCGAAGGTGAAGGAAGGGGGAAAAGTTGCGTTCTTTTACAATCCAATGGGTTAGCTGTTGCAGTTCTGCCAGAACATGAAGGTTGGTGGGTAAGGAGTTACTGAGTTAGGGAAGGGTTAAGAATTAGCCTTCTCTTTCATTAGTTCATTGGGCTTTTATGTTGCTATAGTCTTTGTCATTATAGAGTATGGAAACAGGCAATGTAGCTATATCTTTACACATAACTCCTACTTTGGAGAGGGTTGTGAATTTTTGAGAATCAGAGAAAGTGCCCATTCTTCCTTTTTGCTAGTCTTGTGATCCAGAATTTTCTGACAAGCTCTAAATTGCAAATAGTGGAACTTATATTTGCTACTAAATATCACAGAGCGTCTTCAGAGTTTATTGGGTAAAATAAACAGAACTGCACTTTAGAAAAATTATTTTGGATGTGATAGCTATGATCTAATACCTTCAAGGATTTGGAAGATTTTCACCCATAAGAGGCATTAAAATTGTTCTGTTTTGCCCCAGAAGGAAGACCTTTCAGAAACAGGTAGACATATCAAAGCCATAAATTTTAAGTTATAAATAAAGGAAAACAAGTCCTAAGAATTAAAGCTATCTAAAAGTACAATAGGCTACACTTCAGATTAGTTGATGTTCTTTCACTGGGGAGCTTCACACAAAGACTAGATGATGACTTGAATCAGCACATTCCTTTTCAATTATAGATTGGATTAAATAGCTTCCCAACTCTGAAAATTGTGTGATTTAAGATCTAACTTCAATGTCACCTTATCCATGATGTTTTCTCTGTCTTAGAAGTAATTGTTCCCTTCTCGACTCTTTCAAAACACTTTGCTTCAACTTCCTTTTGGTCTTTCATGTTTTAATATGTAATATATTTAGAATCTTCCTGAGGACAATGACTGGTGGCTTTGTCTTTGTATCTTGCACAATATCTAGCATAATGCTTTGCCCAAAGTAGGTGCCTAGTAAATGTTGAGTCATTCTGTTCAGCTTAGTGATTCTTGCAGCCTCAATCCTTTGAGCTATTTTCAGAAGGGGCTAGTTTTAACTTTCAAGAACAGATTGAAAGTCCTTCAAATGCTGATAAACCAAGTGCACTTTCAAACATTTACATACATATTTAAAGAGATGACTCCCATTAATTCATTTAATAAACTTTGTTCAGCTCTAAGAAGTATGACCCTTGAAATCTACACTTATAAGCACTCAGAAAGCAGATGGCAGGCTTTTATAGGTATTGAAAATGTCTCCCACTCATTTCCATCCACAATTAGAATTGTAAGTAACTCTAAAGCATGAATTCACCAAAGCTACATATTTTAGGGTACAATTTAGATATAAGATAACCAATCTTTACATTTCCCAGACTCACATCAGCTAATAGTAGCCAAGACAGCTAAGGGGATCTTAAGTTACATTATAAGAGGTAAAATATTAAGGCATAAGGAACTGATAGTTCCATGATATTTTTTTCTATTACAATAGGACTTTAAAAGTCAATTTCCTTCAGTAAGCATGGAAATCCCTTCTGGTCTGATGGGATTAGAAAGTGAATGTGTGCCACCCAATGAAAGAAGTTGAACACTGAAATTAAAGAATAATGATAAATAACCTTAGCACCAGGTATTGCGCTAACTAAGAACTTTGCAAATGTATCTCATTTGATTACCACAACAACCCTGGGAGGTAAGTGCTAATACTATCCCCATTTTACAGATAAGGAACTAAGGCAAACAAAGGTTAAGTGAGTTGTCTAAAGTCATAGAGATGGTATCTGAGGCCGGATTTAAACTCAAGTCTTGCTGACTTCAAGTCCAGTGCTACCTAGCTGTCCCAGAGTAAGGCTCCTATATTTAAACCTTCTAAAGAATGAAATTATTTTTCTGTCTTTTTGGGGGGAGGGGGTAGTGGTAAAAGTATCTTTATGATGCTGCCTACCAAGAGACTACACTTCTCATTCCAATCAACTATTTCATTAATTTACTTCTGTTGGCATATATTCAGCTAGATGGAGGCATTCTTGCTTTCATACCACTGCCAAACACCTGCCTTGGGAGCATGAATTGACTGAGTCTTGTAAAAGTCAGTTTTATCAAGAAGTGTAGTAAGTGGCCAATGTTCACTCATTAACCTATAAGCATGTATTCTGTAAACTTTCAAGTAACTTCCAAAAACTGCTGGTTTTCATTTCCTGGATTTCCTTCCTTAACTTGTTGATAACACTTACTCTCTGGGCATTTACTCTGTCCTGATCACTTTGACAGGCATTTGGTAGGGTCATATCACCTGAAGGACATATCACTTCAGTTGAATGTAGGCAACTTCTTCATTCAAGTTATATGCCTAGATTTTAAAGGTGAAAAACACCTTGTTCATCCTTCATTCTCAAAGAGGATCAAGAGGGTGATGCTTTGACTCCTAAGTGAATAGGCAGGATTATGCAAAGTCATCAGTTTCATTCTCTCCTCCAGTGTCATCAAAATCTACTGGCAAGACATAGGTCAAGAAAACTGAAGATGGTCCAGAATTCAGTGGGAGATGTTGGTCTTTCCCAGGTCTCAGTTTATCTGGGCCAACAAGGATTCGCTAGTTAAATGCTAAGTAAAAATTTAGGTAAAAGATAGCCTACTTTGTCTTCACAAAAGAATCAATCAGGATAGTTAAGATTCTCAATTTCTTGTCAGAACAGAAACAATTGCTATTTATGCTCATTCTCACTCTGAGTCATCAAAACCAAAACAGTAGACAAGTGAGGCTTGGGTTGGGGCCTATTATTGGACAATCATTGAGAACCAGAGTGATTTAGCCAAGTAGTTCCATTTGAATTCCAATGGGCTTTATCAAAGCCTGGTTTTTCAAAGCTATATTTCAAGGAATCATAAATGAAAAGTTTTGAGACAAAAGTTTAACAAAAAAAAGAATAAATAAATTGGGAAGAAAAAAAATCTATCCCCCAAACTCCAAGAAACCTTGTGATGTATAAGTGATAAAATTTATATTCCTTTGGAAGGAGCATCCATATGTAAGGGTATGACTCCCCATGTGGACAGAGGAACAGGAGGAGGAGGAGGAGGAGGAAGAGGAAATTTGGAGATAAATTATAGGAATGACTTCATTTCCCAATTTAGGAGATAAACTTTTCTTAATCTTGTTACTTCAAATGACTTAACTGAAACCACTTATCCTATCAAATTGCCACATTCTGTCAATCCTATCTCCACAATTACCTCTTACATTCATTGTCTTCTCACATGATCACCATTCTAGTCCAGGACCTCATATCCTCTCACCTGGACTGTTACAATCTGCTTTCATTGGTCTTTTTACCTCTCACTGCTCCCCTCCCTAATTCCTCCCTCTCCACACACCTGTCAAATTGATATTCCTGAAGCAAAGATCTGGCTGGATCATTTATTTGTTCAAAAAGCTCTAGTGACTCCCAGATTGCTCTAGAATAAAATATAATCCTCTCTGTTTAGCACTAAAAGTTTACACAATCTAGTTCCGTTTTACATTTCTAAGCTTGATGTATATTATTTCCATAGTACACTTTCTGTTTTAATCAAACTGACCTTTTTGTTATTTCACATACATGAAACTCTATCTCCCATTTCCATACTTTTAGGCAAAGATTGTTGTACCTTATGCCTTGGATGCATTTTGTTGTCACCCTCATCTCTTCGACTCTCTAGCTTCTTCCAAGGATCAACTCATATGAACTTTTACAGGATGTCCTAAAAGTCTGAGTGTAGTTTCAAGCTCTAATAGATTAAAACATAAACTCCTATATAGGCTTCACCTTAATCTCTTCTGTTTTCGGCTACTCTACCCATGGAAAACAAATGACATTTTATCTACTTAGTATGTAATTAGTATTTACTTATTTGCATAGATACATGTTATTTTTCCCAGTAAAAATTAAACTTGAGGGTAAAGTTTTTTTTTCATTTTATCCTCATATCTCCAGTACCCAGCACAATGAATTGCTTTTAAACCTGTAATAAATGCTTGTGGTGTAAATGATTAGAAGTCAAATGCCTTATTCAAAGTTAGTTACCTAATACATATCAGAACTAGGACTTGAAATTAAATCTGATTCTCAGGTCCAGTGTTTATTCTAAGACAGCATGCTCTGTGTGTCCCATTGAGGAGTAGAGACTATGGTTAGTAGTTCAGGTCAAGAATATCTTGTAATTTGAAATTCCAGGACCTCAGCATCCTGTTGGGAGACCACTGTGGTTATGTGAGCAGCTGGGGTTTGGGGCTTCTTGCACAAAAACTCTTGTATATGAAGTATAATCATTTGAGATCTCTCTTGTACCCAAGGATAGAGGTACCACCCTTAGAGATCCAGCTGCCTGAGATAATTACCTGGATCACTAGTGTTACCATTTTTCAAAGAAAGACAATATACCTCAAAGTTTGACCTTGCTTATGATGAAATTAGTAGTACCTCCTTCATGGACAAAAGATAGCACAGTATAATATGCTGATTAAGAATTTGTTAATTCTTGTTCCATAAATACACAGGTCAACCACTAGTCATCATATTCTCAGTTTACCAGAAATAAGCAAAGGATGGGCATAATTCACTGCTTCCTTAAATAATCTCATGGCATGTTGTTATTCAGTTGTTTCAGTCCTGTCCAACTCTTTGTTACCCCATTTGGGGTTTTATTGTTAGAGATACTAGAGTAGTTTGTCATTTCCTTCTCAAGTTTATTTTAGAGATGAGGAGACTAAGGCAAATAGTGGTAAGTGATTTGCCCAGAGTCACACAGTTAGTAAGTGTCTGAAGCCACATTTGAACTTAGGAAGATGAGTCTTCCTTGACTTTAGGCCTTGTGCTCTATCCATTATGCCACCTTTTTTTTTCTTTTCAAACTACTGCATGTATTTGTTTATAAAAGCTAAATAAATATGGAATTTTTAAAATTTATTTTTCAATTAAATTTCAATTTATTTTTGGTTTTCAACATTGATTTCTACAAGATTTTGAGTTCCAAATTTTCTCCCTATCTTCCCCTCCCCACACCCCAAGATAGCATTCTGCCCTTTCTTTTATGATGCCCTTCTCTTATTCCCTTCCCCTTTACTTTCTTGAAGGACAAAATAGATTTCTACACTCCACTTCCTGTACTACTTATTTCCCAGTTGCATGTAAAAACAAATTTTTAACATTTGTTTTTAAAACTTTGAGTTCCAAATTATCTCCCTTCTTTCCTCCCCACCAATTCCCGTTGAAAAGCTAGCAATTCAATATAGGTTATACATGTGTAATTATGCAAAACACTTTCATAACAGTCATGGATTGAAATACTAACTATATTTCCCACTGTCCTTTTCCATCCTCCTTTTATTCTATTCTCTCATTTGACCTGTCCCTCTACAAAAGTGTTTGCTTCTGATTATCTGCTGTGTCTTCTATTATCCTCTCTCTCTTATCCCTTTCCCCTTGCTTTCCTGTAGGGTAAGATACCCAATTGAGTGTGTATATTATTCCCTCCTTAAGCTAAATCCAATGAGAGTAAGATTCACTCATCCCTTTTGACATTCTCCCTCTTCCCTCCATTTCAAGTCTTTTTCTTGCCTATTTTATGTGAGATAATTTACTCCATTCTATCTCTCCCTTTCTTCTACTCCCAACATATTCCTCTCTTATCCCTTAATTTGACATTTTTGAGTATCATCCCTTCATATTCAACTCACCCTGTACCCTCTATCTATCCATCTGTCCATCTCTCCATCTCCTCTAACTATGCTTAATACTGAGAAAGGTCTCATGAGTTACAAATATCTTTCCATGTAGGAATGTAAACAGTTCAACTTTAATAAATGTCTTATGATTTCTCTTTCCTATTTACCTTTTCATGCTTCTCTTGATTCTTGTATTTAAAAGTCAGATTTTCTATTCAGCTCTAGTCTTTTCATCAAGAATGTTTTTTATAGTTCTCTATTTCACTGAATGTACATTTTTTTCTCCTGAAGAATCATACTCAATTTTGCTAGGTAGGTGATTCTTGGTTTTAATCCTAGTTCCTCTGACCTCTGGAATATCATATTCCAAGTGCTTCAATCCCTTAATGCAGAAACTGCTGGAGTTTGTGTCATCCTAATTGTATTTCCACAATACTTGAATTTTTTTTTTATTCTGGATGCAATATTTTCTTCTTGACATGAGAACTCTGGAATTTGGCTACAATTTCCTAGGAGTTTTCTGCTTAGTATCTCTTTCCAGAGGTGATCAGTGGATTCTTTTCATTTCTATTTTATCCTCTGGTTCTAGAACATCTGTGCATTTATCCTTGATAATTTCATGAAAGATGATGTAGAGGATCTTTTTTTTGATCATGCCTTTCAGGTAGTCCAATAATTTTTTAATGATCTCTCCTGGATCTTTTTCCAGGTCAGTGGTTTTTCTAATGAGATATTTCACATTGCCTTCTATTTTTTCTTTCTTTTGGTTCAATTTTATAATTTCTTCATTTCTCATGAAGCCATTAGCTTCCATCTGCTCAATTCTAATTTTGAAGGAATTATTTTGTTCAGTGAGCTTTTTGGATCTCCTTTTACATTTGGTCAATTATTCTTTTTAAGGCATTCTTCTCCTCATTGACTTTTTTGTCATTTGGGTTAGTCTATTTTTTTTTTCAGTTGGAGGGTTTATTTATTCTATTATTCTTTGTTAAACTTCATATTTTTAAAATTTTATTTATTTTCATTTTCAACATTCACTTCCACAAAATTTTGAGTTTCAAATTTTCTCCACATCTCCACCATTCACTCATCTGTAATGACAAACAAAGCAGGATCTTTTGTTGTTTTTGTTTTAGACAATCAAGTGATTCTGATTGCATCTTGCCTTTAATTAATTAAGAGTCTTTAGCTAGAAATAGTTTGTATATATACTGTAGAGAGAGCATTTTAACTAATCAGACATGTGAAAGTGGACTCTAACCAATCAGATACATGTGGGCTCTAGTCAATCAGATGATGACAAGAACTGTTTATAAAGGGAGCCAGAACTGAGAGAAGCAGAGATAAAGAGAGTCAGCCTTGAGGGGGTGAGTCAGCAGTGAGGAGAAGAGAGCTCTGAAAGCAGAAAGGAAGACCTCTGGGAGTCCAGAGGAAGCCCTGTCTGCTGATCTTGTTGATTACTCAGACAGAAGTCCTGTGTTTTAATCTGTATTGATTTCTCAGACAGAAGTCCTGTCTGTTGGTCTTTAGGAGTGAATTGAAATAATGATACTGGTGGTATGTGTTTTGTTGTTACCCTGTTGAACTTTGTTTTCTCAGAGACAGAAGCTGCAGAATGGGGCAGGTTCCATGAGCTGAGGCATGGAACAGGAACAGAGAGCTGCCTAGGTGTGAATATGGAGTGGTCAGCCCACAGAGGAAGAGCCCTGGGACTTGGAAGCCAACCTCAAGGTAAGAAGAAAGAGGACTTTACTTGGACACTATTCAGCCCTGATCTTTTCAACAACAATGCTTGAAGGTCCTCTATCTCATTGAAGTTCCACTTTTCCCCTGAAGTATGATCCTCAGATTTTCTGGGTAGGTGATTCTTGGTTTTAATCCTATCTCCTTTGACCTCTGGAATATCATATTCCAAGCCCTCTGATCCCTTAGTCTAAAAGCTGCTAAATCTTGTGCTATCCTGATTGTGTTTCTATAATACTTGAATTGTTTCTTTCTGGCTGCTTATAATATTTTCTCCTTGACCTGGGAACTCTGGAATTTGGCTACAATATTCCTAGGAGTTTTTCTTTTGGGATCTCTTTCAAGAAGAGATTGGTAGATTCTTTTCATTTCTATTTTACCCTAGGGTGCCGTAATATCAGGGCAGTTTTCCTTGACAATTTATTTAAAGATGATATCTAGGCTCTTCTTTTGAGCATGGCTTTCAGGTAGTTCAATAATTTTTTAAATCATCTTTCTTGGATCCATTTTCCAAGTCAGTTGTTTTTTCAGTGAAATACATCACATTGTCTTCTGTTCATTCTTTTGGTTTTGTTTTATCATTTCTTGATTTCTCATAAAGTCATTGGCTTCCATGTGTTTCATTCTAATTAATGAAGGAATTATTTTGTTCAGTGAGCTCTTGAATCTCTTTTTCTATTTGACCCCCTTCTGCTTTTTAAAGCATTCTTCTCCTTATTGGCTTTTTGGATCTCTTTTGCCATTTGGGTTAGTCTGATTTTAAAGCTCTTACTTTCTTCAGCATTTTTGAGGGAGTTTCCTTTAGCCAGCTGTTGACTTGTTTTTCATAATATTCTTGCATCACTCTCATTTCTCTTCCCATTTTTTCCTTCTACTTCTCTTACTTGATTTTCAAAATCTTTTTGAACTCTTTCATGGCCTGAGACAAATTCATATTTTTCTTGGAGTTTTTGGATATGGGACCTTTGACTTTGTTGTCTTTTGGATGTATGTTTTTATATTCCTTGTCATCAATAATATAAGAAAATACCTCTTCACCGAGAAAGTAAGAATCAATAGTCTATTTCTTTTCCCCTCATTTGCTCAATTTTTCCAGTCAATTACTTGACTTTTGAGCTCTTTGTTAAGTGAAGGACAGCTGCAGCTACCGTGGGGCTGGGACTGGCACTGGGACCAGGGACAGGGTCAGACAAGGCTCCCTGTCTCAGACAGGTGAGAAACCTGTCTCACTGACCTTCAAAGCTGTCTTTGGCATTTGTGGGATGAGAAGTCTGAAAACCATAGCAGTTACCAGCGATTCAGTCCCCTAAGGCCTACTCCAGCCCCATCTGTGCATAAGCTTTTTTGTATACTATAAATTAATAAGTAATTTCTTTTCATTCCATAGACTTTAGTTTAATTTTGAGAAGCTTTTATATTTTTCCCAAAGATTTCAGAATGTGATTTCCAAATAAAAAGGGATGTTCTTTGATGATTTCTTAAGTCTCATGGTCTCATTATTCTATGATTTTACCTTACCTTAAAGCTATTTTACCTTAAAGAATTGTTATAATTGGCAAAATTTCCATTTCCAAGATGACTGTTACATTGTATAGTGAATAGAGTGTCTGATTGACATAGAGTCAGGAGTTCTAGATCATAATCTTAATCATAATCACTTAGTTGTATAACATTGGTTAACTTGACTAACTTCTCTGAAATCAGTTTTATAATCTGTAAAATGGGCATAATTATAGTGTCTGCCTCAGAGGGCTGCTATAAGCCAGTATGATATTTTGAATGCCTTAAAGCATTATATATAAATGTGAATTGCCATATTCCTTTCCAAGTTGGTACCATAATGACTATACTCACCCTTAACAATTTCTACATACTATAGCTCTGGAATGTTTTCTAAGGAACGAATTAGGTCTGATAATTCCTTATCCTAAGCCTTTGTTTATGTGTATCATAAACCCCTACATTAACATTTTGTAGTCTGAAAATTTCACCTGCACAGTGCCAGCCACTTAATTGCACTAATTATTATTCACACATTAGTGCCTATTAGTCAGCATGGGCTTTTTTTTTTTTTGAAAGGTTTCAGTCAGCATTCAGATTTCACTTACTTGGCAGAAACTACTTGTTAGAGTGGCTTTCAAAAGCTGGCAATAAGCCTAAGAAGCGGGCTCTTTTGCTGTTGGAATTGACTAATTTAGGCATCATTACAACTCTAAAGTAGACACCTGCTCAACTCATTGAAACTTTCTGGGAGAGAAAAATGAAGTAGAGGTTCAGTAGATTCCCCAGCTTTATTGAGAAGGAAAGGAAAACAGCTCTATGGCAAACTGGGGTGAAAGTCTATTGGATTAGTTGTGCCTATCTAATAAAATGACTGACTCACTTGCCCTTTTTTGTGTTTTAACAGTTAATTTTTTTAGAAGAAAATCCACAAAAGTATCTTAAAATGCTAAATGAAATTATCTACCAAAAATCAACTCCATGTCTCCTGACTGTTAAAACTGAATGGAGCAAGGTGTTAAGCTGTGGTAAAATGTATAGTTCTCCATTAATTAGGAACTTCATTGTAAATTGAAAAATAAAATGAAGTGAAAAAAAAGTACATATATTAATAGTGAAAATGCTACTAGTTTTAAGTATGCTACATAGCTTCTTGTGACTTAAATTTAAATTCAATCATTGAGATTATAAATTTTATTTAATATTTATCAAAAATCAGAGAGGTTATGCCACAAGGGTATATATATGTATACACACACAAAAAAATGTATACATATGTGTATGTATAATGTATTATAGGTGTAATACATTTATGACTTGAGAATGTTTAATTCCTATGAAGCAAGTGTATGGACTCTTTAGAAATGTCATTTATATAACACAAAACATGTTGCCTACTTGTGTGCGCTCTGGTTCTTGGAATGATTGAATAATAACATCATGGAGTTGGAAGAGCCCTGAAAGGTCACTTCTAGGCCAACATTCTATCCAGCCAATGAAAAACTCCCTGCTATATCATTAATGAAAATCACTCAGCGTCTGCCTGAATTTAGATGACTCCTCCCCTGTGAGCCCTGAGGTTGAACCTATTAAATACAAGAAGAAAGAATTTACATTTCAAGGACACTAAATTCCGGGCTCCGTTCCTGGAATACATTCCCTCTTACTGATACACTTTTTAATCTCTGGTTTCCTTCAAGGCCTAGCTCAGGCACCACCTTTGCCATGAAGTCCCTTTTGTCCATTGCACTTCCTTGCTATAAATGTTTCTTTTAACACCCCACCCCGCCCCATACCATTATTTTCTATTTATTGGATATATCTCTATCTGTAAATGTTATCTTCCTGGTTAGATTGGAAACTTCCTGATGGCAAGGAATGTTTAATTGCTTTTTCATCACTAACCCCTAGAAGAATGTCTGTCCCATAATAGGTGCTAATAAATGATTGATTATTAATTGACTTTGTGTCATTAATAGCTATAATTGACTAAATAGGGTTCAAGATATTAATAAGAAGACAAAAAGCTACCTCCGTCAACAAAACTTTGAATAACCTTGATCAAGTCATACACACATATACATTGCAAAGGATTCATCTCAGAGAATGACAACATCTAAATTCGGAGAGAATATTCTTTTTTTTTTCCTTCAAAGTATTTATGTGCTAGGGAAACTACATGGTACAGTGCCAAAGTGTCAAACCTGAAGTAAGGAGGATTTGCATTCAAATATGACCTCAGACATTGGAAAGGAAAGGAAAACAGTTCTTTAGCAAACTAGGGTGAAAGTCAATTGGATTAGTTGAGGCTAAATCACTTAATCCTATTTTCCTCAGTTTTCTTATCTGTAAAATGAGATGGCAATGGCAATCCACTCCAGTATCTTTGCAAAAAAAAAAAATGGAGTCACAAAGAGTTGGATACAATGGAAACAACTGAACAACAACACTTATGAACCAGAATAACAGTAAATTTAGAAGTATCATAGATATGACAGTTTCTCAGAGATTGAAGATAGCTTTCATTTTGTACTTTGTACAGAAATGAGTACTAGAAATGTACTGAAAATCTGGATGAATACATGGAAAATTGTCTAGCATGATCAATGACCCCCAACTGCATGTCACTTCAAAGGCTCATTAGGAGTACCAGTGATGCTAAAATCTCCTCAAGAGTATCAATGACGTTATATAGCTCCGAAACTAGAAGTTCTAGCACACTTGGTGGGTTGTTATTATAACAAAAAGAGACAAAAACTGCACAAGAACAGAAGACACAGAAGGATTATTAGCATTGTCAATAGTTGCTATCATTATCAACATTCTCAAGAATGAGAATATAAATATAAAATTATATAAATATAAATCATAGTAATTGTCTCAATGGTTATTTGGAGTGTGGCGAAAACAAACCCAATTTCAAGAGTTCAGTCCCTATGTGGGTTAGTTAGTTTCATACAGTCTTGTGACCTTCAACTGTACATTCTGGACAACCCATGCTACTTGTCATGAGGATATAGGTGAGAGAATGTAGTAGGATTTGTACAAATTTTTCACCATGATGAGGAAAAACAGCTCAAAGTATATGCCTTGCTGCCTGTTTGTCTTGCAAAGTCATTAGACATTTAAATCCTTTTAAAGATACTCCTTATGTAAGGCATTGCAGGAATAAAATACTCATATTTTTTCAGGAATCTAGAGAAGGATAGTCCGTCGAAAAATTGAAACATATCAGTTAGTTGAATGTGAAAGACAGTGGCTGGCCCCAGGTCAGTAGAGCAGGAAGCATAGATCTATGGCTCTTTTGAACTGGAAGGGAACTTAGAGATGGTTAGCTCAACCCTTCCCCCCCCATTCCAGAGATGGGGAAACCAAGACAGAGAAATTCAGCAATGATATCTCAGTTACAGAAGAATATCTGTATGGCTGACCCAGCAAAGAATATCCCATTTGGAACACTTTAGTCACTTACCTTGTGAACTGGGGGGAAAAAATGTCTTTTGAATACAAAATGCATGAGCATTCATTGTGACAATTTACTCTTTCAGAGAATATAAGGGAAAGTAACAGAGGCAGCCTCTTGGTTATTTTTGCTCCAGCTTCTGCCCTTGGAAATGCCTTTCAAAGAACAGTTTAAGGAAAACTTGCATGGATTTCACTCATTGTTTTGTTTGTGTGGTTGCCTGGTGGCAATGTGATAGATGAAATGTGGACTGAAGGCTCAAAAGGAAAGCAGACAGTCTTAAATGGCTTTTTGACACCCTAAATTGCTTTGTAATAGCAGAGATTCCTGCCTCTAGGGATTTTCTGAGCTTGATATCCAGATGCTGAGGCTCTGCTTGCCTGAATAGGTCATCAGGAGAAAAGCTACAGGACCTTATTTTCATGCAGTGTTTTATATTATTCTGACACTTGGAAAAGGGCGGATAGTTTACAACCATCTCTACCATTCCACCTATGCTTCTGCTGGCTCCTCAGTCCTATACTCAAGTAGTCACTTCCATTAAGAAACCATCACTGGGGAAAATCATGGGGGTCTCTTCTCTCTCCCCTTTGACCTGAGTAGCTTGTAGTTGTGGGAAGAAATCTGCAGTGTCTGGCCACCCAGTTACCATTTGGTATGATTGGAGAATGCAACGTTTTCCCCTACAGTGCCCAATGTGAGGATTTTCAAAGTATATCATTATTTTTTGATACCATTTTTAGCAGTACTATTGTTACCATGATCTCATGTCATGACCCTGCTACCATTATGCTGGATTGATAGGTGCTCTTTGCATGATAGATATTATTTCCCTTTTCCTAAATTCTATAAAGAATAACACTGACAGAGGGAGTATTCCAGCTGTCACTGGGTGCTTCTGTTAAAATTCAAAAGGCAAGAATTTGAGTATTTGGATAACAGTCTCCACACCTAAATGAATAAAAAAAAAAAAGAACAGGCTGTTTGATATTTTTAATGTTATTTTGATGAAATGCAGCCATAACCTTGAGGAAGGGTAATGTGCTAAGCTAGGATGACATGAAGGTACACCTGTGAAAAGTACATTGAAAACTTCAAAGCACTACATAAATGTAAACTCTAGTATTATCATATATGAAAATCCCTTTTAGTGTGAGATAAGTCCAAAAGAAACATATCTCTCCCTCACATTTTTGCCCAAATGTGTCCTTGAACTTGTGTGTAGGGATCCTGGTTATGTGGAGTACAGTCTTTCTTTGGATTAACTTGAACCACTACATTCATTGTACTTACTAGATGATGTAGATTTTGCTCCAAATCTCAGGAGGGTATGTAATCAGGTCTTCATCTGTGAAGACCTTCAGCTTTTTTCCAACTCAACTTCAAATTTCTTGTGTTTCTAAATCAAAGGAGAGAAATATGAACAAACAATCAATGACCTTTATGAGTATTATATCTGAACATAAAAAGATGAATTGTCCCCTGTCGGATAGTCATTAAATCAAATAGGAGCTTTTCTTGTACTTTTAAACCTCAGATTTACAGTCAGGCAAATTGTGTAAAAAGACTAGTGATACAGTGCTGTCCAATGCCATTGGGCTTTGGGAAGCTGACAGTTCCTGTAAAATAGTCATTAGACAACCTCTAGAAGAGACTCATCAGCAGATGCCCCTAGGTGAAGGAGAGAGAAAGCTGAGAGAATGAAGGGGAATCTAACATCTTAGCATGACTGAATTAAACAGCACATATTATGCTGATTTCCAGAGTCAGCCCAGTAATTTAATTTTCATAGCAGTTCCTTTGATTGTAGCAACCATTTTATGAAACATTAATAAACCTTTTTTTAATGTAACACATCTCTTTTCCATTTCATTAAGAAAAAAAGTCAACATGCCCAGATTTGCTGACCATTAGTTCTGTAAATGGTAGAAAACAAATCCCCTGTGTGTGTGTGTGTGTGTGTGTGTGTGTGTGTGTGTCTATGGGAGGTTGTTGTTGAAAAAGCAATGCACTAGAAGGTAAGTGAGAGCTCTGGTATTCCTTAGTCAGCACAGAGCATAAAAAAATAAACTATACAAAATTAAGACATACCAGACAGTGCAACTCTGCTCCCAAAACTCAATACTAAATCATTCCTGTAATATATAATCCAAATGATACTCTATATGTCTTGCATAGTGAGTTCTACTGTACATCCAAATTACTAGTGGTAGGACATCCACACCCAGTATGTTATACTAATTATATATCAGAGATATGCATGACAAATACAAGCCTGAATCAAAGTACCTATATTTCAATAACACAAAAAAAATTTACTCCTGTTATACTCTCCAATACCAAACACTGACCCTTAATTTTAGAGGTTGCCTTCTGCTTTTTCTTTCTTTCTTTCATTATGTTCTTATGGATTTTATATTTATGATTTATTAGAAACTAAGCAACAGATCTTTACTGCTTTTCTATAGCTCACTTTAGAGAGGAGATGATTTCCCGAAATGTGACTAAACAGTAAATTTTTGTGAATTAGATAACATTTTCCTATTTATTTCTATTAAAACTGGATATTCATTGTCACAGAACTCATTTTTGGCCTTAAGAAGCTATAAAGATGACATTTATAAATGAATCAAATATTTTAACATCAAATATAAAGGGGAAATAAGAATTTTCATGAGTCATAAGAAACACTCAAAATAAGGCAAAAGTACTAATCCTATGAGGAACCAGAATATCACATAAAGAATAAGATATCAAGAAATTTTCTTAAGAGAGATCCATGAAAGTAGTTGATGCTACTTATAGTTCTTTGTACCCATTGCATCCTTAAGAATAGCATAATGTGATGTAATGATGGTGATGTGTCCTATTCTTTATCAAGTTTTTAAATTGCCTATGTTTGTTTATTTAATGTCTCATCATAACACTTCAGAAATATCATCTTGTCTAACCCCCTCATTTTCAATATAAAGAATCTAAGGGTAAAAAGGGTTGATTTCATGGCTCTTATTCACACAACTGTTTAATAGAGTATGAGAACTTGAACCCTGAGTCTTATGAGTCCTAGTCCAACACTTTTCTTTTCCTCCATAGCACATGAATCATTTTTTTTAAATCACTAAAACTATAAGGATTCATTCTAAATGTGATTATTGGTTCATTTTTACAATAGCCTTTGTAAATTTCCTTAATGTTTCTTGATTAACTAATACATATAATTCTTAATAATGAAATCCCAAGTGTCTTTCTCCATTGAAGGGAATGAAGAAACATTAAAAGGACCACAGCCATAAGTCTTTATTTCTAAAAGAGCAATTTTCCTTACAGTTTATTTTCTTTATCCTGTAAAGTTATCCTTTCTTCCCCACATTGTATTTATCTTTCGTGTCCTAATTTCTTTATATTGTCACTTCCATTTAAATAAAACTCCTTGGGGCAGGATTGTTTATGTTTTTTTTTCTCCCTATTCCAATCAGTTAGCATAGTGTATAGCATTTAATAAGTGCTTAATAAACTTAAATATTGATTGATTCATTGACATTTGTCATGAGTTCAAATCATGGTAATCAAATTATCTTTTTAAAGTTTGGGTCACATAACTACATCAAGTTTATCAAACAGTTTTGAATTTCTCTAGAACACTTACTTTGTATGAAACATTTTTAGAAAGATTCTAAAAATGTGTTTAATCTGACTGACAGATACATTTTCTAGTGACACAGTAACTAATTTAAGGCTTATTTTAAATCAGTGAAACTATTCTTTTGAAAATTGATTGAATTAGAATATTTACATTTTAGACCATTCTTCTGGCCTGTGATAATTCCCAAAAGGGTAAAATAAGAGAAATTATTATATATTCCATAAAGGAAATGAAAGTTAGAGGGAAGTAGCTATTTAACAGTCTTTCATCAAGGAGGCATTTTATTAAATTACTTTCCAGAAATAAAGGCTTACATATAATTTAATTTAAAAAAAAAAATAAATAAAATTTCATTGATATCTAAAGCCAGAATACATAGATTCTAAGTTTTTTCTGAGCAGATAGACATAAAAATGAGGTAATTCAAGGACCTAAATGTAAGAAACAAGTCATCAACTAGAAGAAAAACAATGCTCACAAATTGTGAATATTATAGCTAACATCGAAGGCCACCTATAAAGTTATGCTTGAATTCCATGCTGTGGGAATACATTCATCCTCAGCTTTTGTGGAAAAGTCTTGCCCTTATTTTCTGTGGTCATTCTTCCAGCAACTCTACTGAAAGGCTAGCACGTTTTAGGAAGCCCAAATACTAGCCAGTAGGGTTACACAATCGACTCCTTTTTGCTTGTTTGGTTTGTTTCCCAAAAGTTTAACCTCCATTGTGAATCCCATGAAAAATAGCCTTGCCCTCGGTATTTTCCTACTAGCTTTCTTTTGATCAAAAACTTAGTAGATGTTTGTGATATTGCTGAGAGCCTATTGGCAGATGAGCATCTCTTGCTGTGGCCTCCATCATTATTTGCCTGTCTTGTCTATTAACGAGCACTATCATCCCATCGTAGGATGACAGCTGCAACACGTACTCAGGCGCAATAAACAGCTAAATGAGGCACACAGCAATTTCACTTGTCACCAGAGCCCTCGGCACGACCGGCTGCACAGCTTGATGCATAAATTCATGAGTCTGTTGCATGTGATGGAGGATGCCTGGCTGCGAGGGGTGATGGATAGCAGGGCCGCGGAAAATGGCCATCACCTTGACTCGGTCAGGACATTCGTTAAAACTCCTCCATCAGCTTTCTTGTATTCCATGCACCATCACAGCACTAAGGCCTCTTTCAGATATCAATTGGATACTTTTCTGCAATACAAGCCTTTTTGGTGGGAGGGGGAGGGGAAAAAAGAGACCTTTATATGGAGGTGATTTTCATCTGTTCATCACTGGCTCTGCTTCTGCTAAAATGCATTCAGTTGCCAGCATGGTCTATATATAAAACATAGGTAAGCATATTCTAAGACACTTGTAAGAATGGACATTAATTAATAATAAAAAGGAAGGACAAAAAAAAAAAAAACTTTGGTATTTGGGGAAAAATGCCTAAAACAAATGAGAAAAAAAATGAACTGGTAAAAATCATGTCCCCTAGGCTTTGAAGACTGGTGTCAGAATATTTAAGCACAGACACTACAGTGAGAGAAATCCTCATACAAAACTCATTACAACTCTAAATAATATGCCAGGGCCCATTACCGTATCTGGATTGACAATGCATTTTCTAATTAGCCGACAGGACTGGAGAAAGTACTAGTCCATAAATTTGTCCCTGTCAAAGCATGGCTAGCACAGGGGATTTTAGAAGTAACCAAGGGTGCCACATAACACAGTCCTCTCAGAATCATCCTTTTTACCTCCTTTAATTCAAATGCCTGAATGAAAAGCAAGGGACGTTAGCTCCCACAAATAAAGCCCTTGCTGTCCCACTGAAATGGGAACCTCACCCTCCATCTATGTTAGTGGAAGTCACCTAAGGAAGACGAATATAGAGGCAACAAAATCAATGAGGCAGTTTCCTGCAAAGCTCTAGACATTAATCTCTATCACCCAGACACACACACACACACACACACACACACACACACACACACACACACACACACATCATGGCAAGGGAAGAAAGTCACTTGTTCTCTAATAAAAGCAAAAACCCTTGATAATAAGCAATTAATAAAGTTGTCATAATTAGTTATGCAACTATGAATCAATATGCACTGTAAAAATGACCACCCTTTAAGACATTTTATGTCATGCTGGTGAAAAAAGTCTTTTGTGCGGTTATTTTTATCTGAGTATTAAAAATGTTTTAATTTTGCTTTTTTGCTACCTTTTCAATAAATAAGAAATTGAAGGCCATTTGCTACAGTAAAATAGTCAGAAGGCAAATTTATTCACTAGCCATGACTTTTCCTTGGACCACCTAAACAGATATTTGCATAGTCCAGCCTCCTGTTACTGCCAGACATTCTAATCTCCATGACTATTCACTTGAATGATAGTATAACTAAGGCAATACTAAAGAAAGCAAAGAGGAGGGGCACAGAATAGTCATAGGGTAGTGATGGCAGGAGGGTTGGTGATACAGGTTGGGTTACATTCTCCCACCACAGATGTGTCAGAAAGTATTAATGAGTCACTACTGACACCATCATCCTAATGTTCTAATATAGAATTCTGGGGAAACTCCTGGTACTTTAGTTAATGACTCGGGAGGTTCTCTTTTCCTTACACCACATCCCAATGACCCTTTTACATAAAACAAGACTGGTCCACAACAAAGAATTGATTTGAACCATTCAGGAAGCCTCTCCATGCTATTCCATAGAGCTGGTCTGAATGCTGCTATGATTAGGAGCAGAATGATGCATGGAGTGGGGAATAATCTTGGAGTCAACAAGACCTGAGGTCAAGTCCAGATCCTCACACATAGTGTCTGTGACCCCAAGAATATCACTTGATATCTCAGTGCCTTTCGACAGTTATGTAAGACTATAAATCATTAACAAGCCACCAAACTATCAGAGGAAATCTGCAAACCATGAGTTACAATTGATAAAATACCAGATCAAAATCAAAAGAGAGAAGAAGTATATACATATATATATATATATATATATATATATATATATATATATATAGTCATAAGTGTATATATTTCATACATGTATATTCATATATATGTGTATAAACTTATACTAAAGAAGCAAATACCTTCTGCTAAGATACAGAAGGGCACAATCTCTGCTAACAGTGATGAAAACTTGGATCTCTGAAGAACTGAAGTGAAAACAGACATTTACATAGTTCTTTATAGTTGAAAAAATACTTAATATACTCTTTCTAATTTGATTCCTACAGAAACCCTAATACATAAAGTAATGTAGGCATGATTAACTTCATTTAACAGGTGGAGAAAGTAAGGCACAAGAGATTAACTGACATACTTAGGTTCATAAAGATAGTAAGTGACAGAACTGAGGGTTTAAATGATGTCTGCAGAATGAAGTCTAGTGCTCTTTCTTTTCAGAGAGAGGGAGAGAGGGAGTACCCCAGTTACTTGCTTAAAATTAAACCAGCAAAAGTAAGGAGTGATTTCCAGCAGTAGCTGCTTCAGGACTACATCGGTGTCTCTTAGGAAAGGGATCACAGAACTTCTAGGAATATTTTATGGATTTCCCATTTAGCTCAATAGGTAGCGGACAGGACACTAAATGAAACCCAAATCAAGTCATACCTCAGTCTACATATCTATTTGATTTCAGTTCTCATGACACCGAATCTATCAAAAGTAATTCCTATCAAGTGTACGGGTCAAATTAGGATCTGAGTTTGCCTCTCAGTCAGGTTGGCTGTTGAGCAATCTTTGGTGTGATTTTAAATTAGGAGGAAAACAATAGAATTATTTTTAGGGCAAAGAAAAAGTCTCTATGCAATTCATTTCTTAAATCCTCCTAAAGTCCTTATCTATGCATAAAAAAGATAAGAAAAAAGAACATTTCCCCAAGCTCACAGTAGTTATATATTTTTAAATCCACTGATATGCAAATAGGGAATTCAGTATACTAAAAATATGAAGAAAAGGAGAGAAATTGTATTTATGTACACATATATGTCTATAAATGATATCTACTGTTCTACATTCCTCCCATATCTATTTATAGGGAGATGGATAGATGGATAGAGATAGATAAATGATAGATAAATAGATAGATCGATAGCTATAGTGATTCTTCTTGGAAAGTCATTTTCATTGGAATCTATACAGGGCATTGAATCAAGTTTATAGATGTGGGGTTTTCATGACATTGTTAGTAAGTCTGTCTGTCTCCTTCCCTCCTCTCTTTCCATCTCCCTCCTTCCTGTTCTCATTGTCACCCATCTTCATTACCAATCTTTTCCTAGTCCCCTGAACCTAGTAGTAAGAAAGTGCACTTTCCCCAGGAATCTTTAGAGTATAATTCTTCCAGTTGATTTCCCTGACATATTCCTAAGATGATGGTAAGTCCTTTAAACACAGATTCTGAATAGCTTCCTCATGAAATGATCATCTTCTTTTGTCAGTTCCCTGAAGATGTTACAATATACAACTCTAAGACAAATGTCTTAGTTGTACAAACACTATGAAATCACCTTTATTCATGGAAACTTAGAATCATAGAATTTTAGAACTTGGAGGGAATGTAGGAAAATTTTAGTCCAACTCATTCAGCCTAGAGATGAAGACTCTTAAAACCCAAAAAGATTTGTGCTTTACCTAAGATCACACAGTTAATGAATGGAAGATCTTGAAGTGGAATGTGGGCTATGAATACTAGTCCCCTTTAGCACACATGCATCCATATGTGCATGTACATAAACATACATGCTGTTGCATAAAGTTAGTATAGTCATGAAAAGATGTAGGGTGATTAAATAATATCAAGTCAACAAATATACAAACAATTTTTGAGCATCAATTCTTGCCAGGCACTCTGCTAAAGAGATATCAGCATCAATTCAATTGCAATTTTTTCAGCATTATTTCAGGTTTAGGGCATGAGGTAGTTATTACTCAATTCAAACCTTTGCTGCTACACTTTAACTACTAGAACTCCCATTACTGGAGATGATACTGGCTAAGTTTAAAAGGAGGAGGAGAAAGAAATCCCAAAATAAGAACTCAAAGTATCATTACAGCCAAATTACAGAACTATCAGGTCAAGGAAAAAAATACTACAAATGGCCAGAAAGAAACAATTAAAATATCAGGGAGCCACAATCAAGATTACACAGGATTTAACAGTTGATACATTAAAGGATAAGAGGTATTCTGGAAGGCAAAGGAACCAGGACTATACCAAGAAATCACTCACCCAGTGAAATAAAGCATAATACTTTAAGGGGAAAAAAGGTCATTAAATGAAAGAGAAGAATTTCAAGCTTTCATAAGGAGAAGACCAAAACTGAACAAAAATTTTGATCTTCAGTATCAAGACCTAAGAGAAGTCAAAAAAGGGGAAAGGAAACATAAGGGAATCAATAGAGTTGAACTGTTTACATCCCTACAGGGGAAGATGATACTTGTAATTCTTAAAAATTGTACCAAAAATTGTAGATAGTAAAGTTAAAAGGAACATACATGGACTAAAGGTGCAAGTAGAAGGTGAATCTGAGAGAATGACATGAAAAATAAATAAGGGATGAGAAAGAGGAGTACACTGACTGCAGAAGGAAGGGAGAGATGGAATGGAGTAAATTATTTCACATGAAGAGGCATAAAAAACCTACTACAGTGGAGGGGAAGATGGAAGGGTGGTCAATGGACATCACTTGAACTTTACTCTCATCAGAATTGGTTCAAAGAGAGAATAAAATACATTGTCAACTTAACATAGAAATCTATCTTACCTGACAAGGAAGTAGGAGGGAAGAAAATTAAGTAAAGAGGAGAGGAAGTTTGACAGAAAGGAGGGCAGATCAGGGGAGGTGGTAAACTGAAGCAAAGTACTTGTGAGATGTGACAGGTGAAAGAAGACAGACATCAAAAAGGAGATAAAATAGGATGGAGAGTGTTGGGGGAGGGCTAGAGAGAGAGGGGCAGGGCTTAGCACAGATGCCTTTCCTTATTAGGTTATAAGTGTGGAATAGAACGATGATTGGTTGGTGGTATTCAGGAAGTGCTAGGATCTATATATGTTGGGTTCACGGGGAGG
>CM053770.1:375202864-375258823 GCA_028658325.1 Potorous gilbertii | reverse complement strand
AAATAGTATCTGAATGCATGTCTTCTGTTTCCAAACTGACTAATGATACTAGCACTCTTTTCAATATGTCAGTTTCTTTTGTAGTGATTACGGCTTAGAAAGTACTCTCCTCAAAATTCTATGAGTTAAATAGTACTAATATCATTGCCCATATCTTACAGATTTCAAGACTCAACCATACCTTCTGATTCTACAGCTAGTGCTCTTTCTAGTCTTTCATCACACCTTTGGTTTTCTGTTCCTTCAACCTCTTCTAGTATTCTAGATCACCATTTACAGGTTTCACCCTTCCTCCCTCCTTTCCTCCCTCCCTCCCTTCCTTCCTTCTTTCCTTCCTTCCTTCCTTCCTCTCTAGAACAGGTACCTAGTTGGAAGGTCTTTAGACCTTTTTTTTTTTTTTTGCCACTGACTCAGTTGTATGGTTTCTGCTTTGCCCAGGTTTCAATCTGCCTACTTCCATGACCACAGACCAATATCAGGCTGGAGGAAGCACACACAAACAGATCAACAATAAAGCCCCAAAACATACATAGAAGCAAAAAAGTTTGTGACGAACAAAGACTGCCATGATTATTGTATCTGAAAAGCTACCCTTTATCTCCCAAACACACTATTCTTTCAATTGCCATAGTCTAATGTAGGCATTTATCAATTCAGAAATCTCTCCTTTAATATTAGCTTCAAAACCTCAAAAATGAGTGTTTTCTTCATTGTGGTTACTCCATCAATATATATTATAAACACTTAAGTCCTTAGGGATGAGTTTCAAGATTTTCTGTGATCCAAAATATCATTACCTGGTTGGCAATCTTCTCCTGATGAGCCTCTCCAAAGTTAGGTAGGCTTGTCCCCAAATGAGTATTCATCATCGGAGCCATATTTAAAGTTATTCCAATTAGCAGCCAACTTCAAGAGCTTACAATCAATTGCTACAGTCTTTAACATCCTCTAGGCCAGGAAGGCAGCATAGGTTAGGATCACATAGGGCTTCAAGCACAAAATGGGATTTGACTCCCTCTCCTCACACATCTCAGCACTGGGGAAATCACTTAACCATGCTACACCTCAGTTTCCTCCTCTTTAAAATGAGAATAATATTTCATTGAATATCTAACAGGGTTAGTATTAGACTTAAGAGATTTTAATAAAATAATATTGATTTTTCATTGATTTTAAACAAGGTAGAATTATGTAAGAAAAATTATTAAAATGTTCATGCCCATTTGCCCAAAGATCTCACTGCAGTGTACAACCTATGCAGGTCAAAGCCAGAAAGAAAGAAAAAAATATATATTCAAAATATTCATAGTAGCACTTTGTGGTTTTTTTTCTTCTTTAAATCAGGTTATTTAATTTTAGTTTTCAACATTCACTTCCATGAGCTTCTGAGTTTTAAACTTTCTCAGCTTCTCTCCCTTCCCCCCTCCCCAAGATGGCATGCAATCTGATAAAGGCTCTACATATACATTCTTATTAACCATATTTTCACATTAGTCATATTGTAAAGAAGAATTAGAATGGGAGAAACCAAGAGAAAGAAAAAAACAATAAGTATGCTTCAATCTGCATTCAGACTCTATAGTTCTTTCTTTAGAGGAGTATAACATTTTCCATCATGAGTCTTTTGGAGTTTGTATCAGTAAGTATCCTAACACAGAGAGGAGCCTGTTATTGATCTGCTTCTCTAAAAGGCAAGGAAATTTTTGAGGGGTTAACAATCACTTTAATCAAGCACATCTATCATTCAGTTAGTTCAGGGGGAAAAATCAGCACCTTGAACTTAAGAGAAAATACAGAGAAATCAAAAGTCGACAGATATGCTTCCAAATGTCTGACCATTAATATAAATCTTTACCAAAGAGGTAAGCACTAACATCCGGGTTTTCAAAGCCAGGAGGCTGCTTGTGGGCTCCCCAGAGTCTCATCTGGCACACAAACCTTCTTCCAAGAACTAAACCTGGAAGTAAAACTGCACCTCAGTCTTTATACACTTTTTAAACCTGAGGACACCACATCCCTTGAGGACCAGTGCCTCATTAACAAAAGGTGTGGGCCTTCCTACAAATCATCCCAGGCCCAACAATGGGTGGGAAAGATCCTCCTTAATCACATTATTCAGAGGCATTATACTTCTGGTATAAACAAAAAACAGCAAATGATCCTACTTTTTTTGCCCTCCTAGAGTTGTCTTATATTCTTAGGTTGCTGAGAACTAAGTCTAATAAAAGTTAGTCATGAAACAACATGGCCATTACTGTGTACAGTGTTCTCCTCATTTTGCTCCTTGCACTCAGCATCGCTTCATATAAGTCTTTCCAGGTTTTTCTGAAGTCAGCCTGCGCATCATTTCTTACAGCACAATAGTATTCCATTACATTCATACACCACAAGTTGTTCAGTCATTTCCCTAATTGATGGGCATTCCCTCAGTTTCTAATTCTTGGCCACCACAAAAAGAGCTGCTATAAATATTTTTGTATACTTGGGTCCTTTCCCTGTTTTTATGACATCATTGGAATACAGTCCTACAATTGTTATGAATGGGTCAAAAGGTATGTACATTTTTATAACCCTTTGGGCATAGTTCAAATTGCTCTCCAGAATGACTAGATAACTTTACAACTCCATCAACACTGCTTTAGTGGTCCAATTTTCCCACATCTTCTCCAGCATTTACAGTTTTCCTATTTTGTTATGTTAGCCAATCTGATAGGTATGATGTGGTAACCCAGAGTTGTTTTGGTTTGCATTTCTCTAATCAATAGAGACGTAGACCATTTTTCTCATATGATTACTGATAGTTTTAATTTCTTCCTCTGAAAACTGCCTGTTCATGTCCTTTGACCATTTATCAATTGGGGAATGACTTGTATTTCTTATAATTTTCTATTTCAATCTAGTCTTTTCATCAGAAATGCTTGAAAGTCCTCTATTTCATTAAATCTTCATTTTTTTCCCCTTGAGGTGTTATACTCATTTTTTTGCTGGGTAGGTTGTTCTTGATTGTAATCTCAACTTTTTTTCCTTCTGGAATATCATTTTCAAGTCTTCTCCTCCTTTATGATGATAGCTGCTAGATCTTGTGTGATATTGACTGTGTGTATACAGTACTTGAGTGGTTGCTTTCTGGCTGCCTGAAGTACCTCTTTGGGAGCTCTGGAACTTAGCTATAATATTCCCAGGAGTTTTCATTTTCTTTTGGACTATCACTTTTTAGTTCAGTTCAAGTCCATATTAGCTTTTTTGGTTATCTTATCACCATGATGGAGGCTATTAATCTTGTGGTCCATCAAAATTTTAAGGTATTTTTTCTGGCAAACCACAATCTAATCATGTTGCCCCATCTTAGACTTGTGAAGTTTGATTTTTTTTTAATTAAATCCAAGTACAATGTTTATATTTTACTCAATTGAATTTTAGACCTTAGTTTCAGACCATTACTGTAAACTGTCAAAATCTTCTTAGATCCTGATTTCTAAATCCTGTATTTTAGCTATTCCTCCCAATTTAATGCCATCTATAAATATGATGAGCATTCCAGCTATATCTTTCTCCAAGTTATTGATAAAATACTAAAAAGTACCAGCAAAAGTACCTATCCTAGGGACCCACCCCTGATGACATCCTGATAACATATATTACTCTTAGAGTCTGACCACTTAATTTTCTCTGAATCCATCTAATTTTTGTTATCCATATTTCTACATATTTTATACCAAAATAATCTATATCTATACACATATTTGTGTGTGTGTGTGTGTGTGTGTATAAAGAGAGGAAGTTCACAGGACAGAAAGATTATTTCTAGCTTTAGAAGATTAGGGAAACTTTCATGGTAGGGAGAACAAGAGAACTTACATTTCAAAGATGTATCATGAATGAACAAGAGAGGTTGGGAAGGACACTAATTTAATCTTTTTTACTGTTGCCAGAGCATTAATTCTTAGTAAGATTTTTTTCCCTTGTTTTCTCTATTAAATAGGGGGCAAGAGTAGGCTGGAAAATTTTAATATAAGCTCTAAGCAGTAGAGAAATCAGGTTATAGTGGAAAGAGGACTAGACTTGGTATGAAAAGAACTAGGTGACCGTCCTCTCTTTTGTCATTAGCTCCTTAAAATTGGAAAGTTATTTAACTTCTGGATCTTAGTTTACTCATCTATAGAATCAATGTGTTACGTTAGGTAGTATGTCAGGTCTCTTCCAGCATTTAATTTCTATGAGTCTGTCTTTTTTTTAAAGGATTTTTTTTTAAGGTTCACCTCTGTAATATCAAAATAAATACTTGGATATTTCTATTGACATATGATCTCATTCATGTGGGTACTCCCTATAAAAATAGAGATTATCTGATTACATTAGAAATACTTTGGTCTTGTCCATATCCATCTTTATAATTCCCAAAGGGTTCCACCAATATACTATGAATGTTCCTTTAGATCTCCTGACGTTAAGTAAGTACACATTGTGTATTGGCAAGCTCTATATCAATATTCTGCCACCCTTGTGGTGGTGATCTATGCACCAGTGGTGCATTTTTCCAATCATACTGTTTATTCTGCTATCCCCATATAAATTGTTGGTAATATACAACAGACTACTCACACTCCCCAAATAAGAATAATTGGAAATATTTGTTCGTTAATTCTTATAAACCTTCACTACCATGAAGGTATGTGGAAATGATTCTGGGTTCTCAAAGTCTATGTCAGCAGAATACCAGTTGTAGCAACTTACAAACCATTGGAAAAGTTTCAAATATGGGTTTGGTATTGGACTGTGTGACTGTTGCCCAAACACCAGATTCATGCAGTGGAGTGAGTTCTGGAGTTGGAGTTAATCAACTAATCCATCAATAAAACACATATTAAGTACCAACTATGTGCCAGGGACTATGCTAAGTGCTAGGAACAAAGAAAGAGGCAAAAGACAGTCCCTGCACTTAAGGAGCTTAAAATCTAATGGAGGAGACAACATGCAAACAAATACATACAAAGCAAACTATACAGAGGATAAATAGGACATAATTAACAGAAAGAAGGCACTAGAATTAAGAGCGGTTGGGAAAGGCTTCCTGTGAAAGGTGAAATTTTAGTTGGAACTTAAAGGGAGATAGAGAGGTCTGTAGACAGAGCAGAAGAGGGAGAGTATTTCAGGTGTGGAAAAGTCAGAAAAAAAATGCCCAGAGTCAAGAGACAGAGAATATTGCTCTTGGAACAGCCAGGATGCTGATATATTTCTATATTGCCTTAAAGTTTGCTAACTCCTTTAAACATGTCTCATTTGAACTAGATAAAATTTCTATGGTAGTGTACTGGTAAGCACCCCAACATACTCAAGGGGTGCTTGCTATCACAGGTTCTTAGATCTGCATTTATAAAAGGAAAGGCAACTTTTGAGGGGTCAACAATCACTTTAATTACATTCAACATACAGAGACCAACAGAGTTTTCCAATTGTCTGACCATTACATACATATATACATACAGTTACCTGAGAAGGAAGCACCAACATCTGGGTTTTCAAAGCTGGGGACTGCTTAGCAGGTTCCCAGAGTCTTACCTGGCACACAATCCCTCTTCCAAAACTAAACCCCAAAGCAAATTCTCCCCTCTGTTCAGAGCCAGAGGACATTCCCCTTATGACCCAGTATCACATTAGCAATCAACAAAAGGTGTGGACCTTCATAGGAAACAAACCTCCCCTAATCAAGCCTCCCTCAATAGCCCCACCTGAGGCCTATCAATGGGCAAGGAAGATTTTTAACTCCCATTACAGATAGGTACTACAAATACTATTTTCCTCATTTTACAGAAGAGGGAACTGAGATTCATAGAGGTAAAATAACTTCTCCATGGTGATATAGCTGGTAAGCATGAAAAGTAGGATTGGAACCCAGGTTTTTTGAATTACTTTAGATTTTGCTGTTTTGCTATACTGACTCCCAGAATAGAAAGACAAGCCAAATAAAGTTTCCTTTAATTCTCGATCATAAATCTAATCAATGGTAGAATATAATCCAAATCCCAAAGTGCTACTTCTCTAGTCTATGTCAAAAGCCCTACATAAATCAGCTTTCATCTAAACTTTTCTTTTTTGCTTTTTATTAGGTTATTCAGAAAATAAACCTTTCCTTAAACTTCCTGGAAAAGTTCTCTCCTTTTTCTCAGTGCGTGAGCTTGCTACATTTAGCGAAGGTGTCTCCTGTATTTGGATAAGTCATACATATTTAGCTTCTTTTAATCTTACCTCAAATCAACCCTTCTAGCACCTT
The DNA here is from genome assembly GCA_028658325.1 of Potorous gilbertii. Taxonomy (NCBI): domain Eukaryota; kingdom Metazoa; phylum Chordata; class Mammalia; order Diprotodontia; family Potoroidae; genus Potorous; species Potorous gilbertii. Next base: position 375,252,552 of record CM053770.1, on the reverse strand, counting down.
AATCATTTTTGTTACTCCTCTCTGAATTCCATCCAATAACATGGCATCCTTGTGATACTGGGGTTTTCATAAATGGACACACTTGTCTGACTCGTGATGTGATATCTCTGTATGTGCTGCCCAAACTGTTTTTCTAAACCACTATATCATACCATGCAATCTTATACTAATTTTCTATAACTATCATTCTTAGGTCTCATTCAACATCACTATTTTCCAAGGGCAGTCTCTCCATTTCCCTGATTATCTGTGATTTTTTTATCCCAGATCCATTACTTTACATTTTTCAAAGCTTAATCTTATTTTGATATTTCCTGACGAAATATCTAACCTTTCTCTATTCTCCAGCACTCCTTCTCCCTTATCTCCACTGCCTTAAAACCATCCCATTTTAGGGGCATTTATAAATTTATGTCCTACTCAGCTTTGTATTCAAATCATTAATTAACATGCTAAATAAAACAAAACTCAGAACAGATACTAGACACCTCCTACCACTCAGACTATTGTCATTTATCATGTGCTGCCTCTTTCTTTGCATTCTTTCATGTGAAATTCTGTCCCTTCCATGCCTCTTAGAGCCAGAATTTTCTGTTTTGCTTTTCCAAATCAGGTCTGTGAAATACCATTTTAGAAAGCTTTTATAGATCTAAAGGTGCCGTACTGATTTGCATCACAAATGATCACAGATTTTTAAATTTAGCTTTAGGAAGATAAGTCAGTGTGTCTGCTATAATTGGGTTTGTTCTAGTTATCTCCTTCTTTGGGTACACACAGGATTTCCTCACTTTCTATTATTTTTCTAGAGATTGAAGTTTGTGACTCTGGAAAGTGATAATATTTAACATTTATGGAGTTCTTTGAGATTTGTAAAGCAATTTTCAAATATCTCATTTTATTCTCACTACAACCATGAGAGGTAAATGGTACAATTATTCTCTTTACAGGTGAGGAAAAGGAGGCAGAGAGACGTCAAATGACTTGCCCAGGGTGACGAAGCTAATAAGCATCAGAGGCAGGTTTGTATTTAGGTCTTTCTGAATCCAATTTCATAATATATGAGATTTAAACAGTTGATTTGGATATAGAATATTAATTTTGCCCTTATTTTGCCTTTTCTAAAGAGATTCATGGAAAGATAAAAATGGCGGTGTGCAAGTTAAGAACTGCTTCAAGTCTTGTATCTTACACACATGAACTGTGAGATTGTGACCAAGTCACATAATCTCTTCATGTCCAGCAGTTTTCTAGGACTGCAAATTATAAAGAGATTGACCATCTGTATCAGTGGATGGAGACATGATATTCCTTATGAAGATATAAATCACAGGTCTGAACTAAAAGAAATAGAGACCAGCTCTGATATAACAGAATGAACACTGAATTTGAAGTCAGTCATTCAAATAATAGATTCAGACTGTTCTGACTGCTCCTTAACAGTTCTAGGTCCTTGGGTAAAGACCATCTCATACATTCAGTATCTAAAAAATGGAAAGAATAGTTAAAATATCTACTTCACAAGAGTTTTGAAGGATCAAATGAGATAAACTTTTAAAGGCTGTCAAAAATAGGAGTTAATATTATAGTTATTCTTATTTCCTTAAATCATACTAGTGATATCTTTTCTCACTTCTAGAAATTTTTGTTATTTTTGATGGATTTTGTTTGTATGTAACATTGATTTCCAAAAAGAACCTTCCTACCTTCCTCCTCTAAGCAGAGAACTATCCCCTTGTAATAAAGGTTTTAAGAGTAAAGAAAGAAGCAGTACAGCAAAACTAATGGATATGTTAACTATTTGACAGCATACACAATTATCTATACGCACCTTTTCAACATCTTTCTTGATTATAAAGCCTACTTTATGGTAATATTCTTAAAATACTTTTTAAAGGCAATTTTCTCCTTGTTTATCTTAGTGCATATTACAATGGCATAATGTTTACTCTTTCAACGACCAAAACAATACACAGAGTGCTTAAAAAGACCAAGATTTCTGTCCAAGATGAAGGCCCATAACCCACATACCTACTCTAGTAAAAACCTGTAAATTGTACTAAACTAGATAGTTGTCAAGAAATCCAATTTAAAAATTACAATAATTGATTTCTTTCAAAGGATTATCAAAAAAAATTTTTGAGGTCCATCACAAATAGGAAAGGAAACCTGCATCAAAGTCAGTGCCAGCAGAGGTAAATAAACCTCCCAGTGAGACAAGAAGCATATGTAGCCAGAAAGACCTTGTATCCAGAGGGGGTTCCCCCAAGAAAGCTCCAGGGCAGCTGGAAACCCACAGGGATCTTGCATGAAGCCTCAGAAAATAGTTTGTATGTGGGAGCACAGAGAACAGAACTCCTAGGACACCAAGATCCCTAGCTCTCTGTCCTGAGACTCTAGAGAGGACTCTGAAAATCAACCAATGAACTACAAAGATCCAGGGAGGCCTAACCAGAAAAAGTATAAGTACAGGAACCCAGATTACCCAGTTTGAAACCAGGTAGGACAGATCCCCAGTAGAAGATGGCGTCTGACTCTGACATAAAAACTCAATTCAGGAAATAAGACTGCAAGAATGAGTAAAGTGAAGAACTACAAAGAACTATCATAGATACAGAGATACCTAAAAAATCCAGCCTAAAAAGAGGAAAGGAACTCTGCAGCAAAAGTAAACAGAGACTCAAAAAAAAAAAAAAGGAGTTTGTCTACAAAGATTATATAGATCCCAAAAGTAGTGAAATAAAAGATTAAAAGTAAAATAAAATTTCTGGAGGAAAGGACCTGAAAGAAAATAACTTAAAAAGAAAGAATAAGCCATATCAAATTAAGAGACTCAATAAGCAAAACAGAAATCAAATCAATCTCTGCATGGGATAACAAGAAATATTAGACCAAAATCAAAACATTGAAGAAAATGCAAAGTGCTCTGATATAAAAAATAACTAACATATAACACAGGTTAAAGTGAGAATTTAAGACTCACTGGATTCCCTGACAACCATGATTTTTTAAAAAGTCCAGACACTATATTTCAAGAAATCATGAATTAAAGGTTCCTAAATCTATTAAAACTAGAGGTCAAGGAGAATATAGAAAAAAAAAATCCACCAATCATATCCTAAGAGAAACCACAAAAGGAAAACTCCCAAAAATATCACAGTCAAAATCTAGTCCTATTCATGTCTCCAAAAAAGTTACTATAAACAATCTGAAAGAAATTCAAGAATAAAGGAACTACAGTTAGGATAAAACAAGACCTAGCAACTTCTACTATAAATGAGAATTTTGCAACACAATATTCTGACAGGCAAAAGATCTGAACTTATAAATAAATAACTTATCTCACAAAGCTGAGTTTAACCAGAGAGTTAAAAAGAAATGAGTCTTTAACAGAATAGAGTACTTTCAAGCATTCTTGATGAAAATACCAGAAAAAATTTTAAATGCAAAGATTTTAGAGAAACATATAAAAGTAGATTTAATTTATTAATGGGAAGGAGCTGTATGATGATGCAGTGTGGTTGTTGATGAGTTGTGTCCAATTCTTTGTGACCCATTTGTGGTTTTCTTGGCAAAGATACTGGAATGATTTATCTTTCCTTTCTCCAGCTCATTTTACAGATGAGGAAACTGAGGCAAACAGAGTTAGCTGATTTGTTCAGGGTCACACATATAGTGTTTATCTGAGACCAGATTTGAACTCAGATATTCCTAACTCCAGGGCTGGCATTCTATCCACTGTACTGCCTAGTTGTTCATATGATGATGCAGTATTAACACTCTAATAGGAGTGCCTTCAGAAACCTGACACGCTCAAAAAGAAAAAAAAGAACAAAAAACAGAAGTCCTGGAGGTGAATTGGATCTGTTTTGAGAGGTGGGAGAATAGAAAGAGAAGGGAGGGTCAACCGAGGAATATAATAGTGTTTAAAGGAGGAAAAAAGAGGTAGAACTTGTTATTTTTCTAAAATTGGGGTATGTGGGAAGAGCATACCAACATAGAGGAAGGAATGGGAATGAGCCTTATATGAATTTCACTCCTTTCTGAAACAGACAAAAGATTAAACATACACACAGTTTAATATTTATTGAACATGGAACTCTACAGGGAAATAAGCATAGGTGACAAACTCCATTATGAAGGGCATTTCCTTGGTAGTAGTTCCTTACAACAATGAAATCAGAGGATGAATAAAATATATGTATTTTAGAAAGATAATTCCACCCATCATCCCCACTATTTTCAGTCTCCATGTTACTGCCGTTTCTCTGTCCTAAAAATATAACTAAATAATTACTGAATATTCATTTTTCCTTGAGATAAACGTAAACATTGAAGTCATGGTCACTAACCTCATGGAGCTTATACTCCATTTGAGGAGGCAAGAATTACAAGACATGAAACAGGCAATAAAACAAGATTATAGATAATTCAGGGCTAAATTATAAAGTATAGGCTTTACTTTCTATAGAAGAACAGAGTAGAGGGAAATATAGACATGGGAAACAATATTTAGAGAAGGATTCATAAACAAAGTGGGCTTAAAAGATGGTTTGGATTTGGACCACATAAGGTAATGGAAAAATCATTGAATCTGGATATTGAAGGCTAGAATTTTAGTTTCAGCTTACTAATTTTGACATTGGGCAAGTCAATTAAACTCAGAGCCTGTTTACTTATCTCTAAAACTGGGGTGTTATATTTAAAATGTAGTTTTATAATATGTAAATACATATGCATACATATTCATATATATTTGTAAGTAAGGTATATTATATATGGTATATGTATGTACGCATATATGAAAACACACATATATGTCATATATATCAATAAAACAGTAAGCATTTATTAACTGCTACGTATTGTACAAGCACTACTAAATCCTAGGTACACAAAGAAAAGAAAAACAATGTCTATAATATCCTCAAATAGCTCACATTCTAATGAATGAAGCAACATATTAAAAATTATGCATGTACAAAGTATATACAGAGCATATAAAAAGAGATTTCAGAAAAAGCGCATTTGATTTGTGAATGGTGAGAAAGGGATCTGGAATATGAGTGGAACCCTGAAGGAAACCAAGAAAGGTAAAAAGCAGAGATGAAAAAGAAGAGACTTCTGAGCATAAAGGGGCTTAAGCCACAGGTTCTAGAGATAGACCATCATGTGAAAGAAACAAATAGGTCATTATAGCTGCATCCTAGACCACATAAAGTGGAGTGAAATATGTAAGAATTGTAAGGATAGGAGGGGTCTAAGCTGTTGAGAACTTTAAGTATCAAACAAAGGACTTCATATTTGATGCTGGAGGCAATAGAAAATCACTAACTCAATGAGGTAGGGGTGGAAGGGTGGGAAGGGCAGGAAGGGAAATGGAGGGAGGACATACACAGACTTGCACTACAGAAACATTACTTTGACAGTTGAGTGGAAAATGGAATGGGAAGAGATGGTAGGAAGCTGCTGACCCCATGGGGAGTCCCCCCACCAATGAAATAACAGTTCTATTAACAACAATGATACTAATATGGTAAATATTTGAATAAAATGAGACATTCATAAATCATTCAACAACTAACAAAAGGAAATTTACTCAGCAAAACAGGCGTATATTAAATGAGAATAAAACTGAAGACAACCACAGTTAATTAATTTAAGTTACTCATCTTGGTCTGTCAGCCATGCATTGGAGCCCAGCAGCAGCTCTTCTTCCTGACCAGTTGGTACTTAGTCAACCAAGAAGTGTTGTGGTCAAAGAACTGAACTTTTAGTCCAGTGAGCCAATAAAGTCTCAAGGATACTTTCAATACTTTTAAAGGAAAACTATCCTAACTTGGTTGGGAGTGAGGAATTAGAATAGTAATTCTACACATACACATACACACACGTATATACACATACATGCATACATATACATATATGTATATATATATATATATATATATATATATATATATATCTGTGTATATAATTAGACTGTGATTTCATTGGGATAGGGAATTGTTGATGAGGAGTTACCTAACTGACAATCTTCCTAAGTAGCTTCTCTCTATGATAGTCTTAAAATCCTTATATACAGTTGCATATGTACATAAATATCATTTAGATAATATATACAAATATAGTATACATATATATGGATATAGGTGGGCAATTCCTTCATACTTTATGGTCTTGGGGATTACCTGGGGCAATGAGAAGTTAAGTGACTTGACCATAATTCCTTATCTAGTATGTGTCAAATGTAGGACTTGAATTTAGCTCTTCCTGATTCTACCATCCTCAATGCCAGATTGCCTCATTCAATTATAGTTCACATTTATGTACCTTTAACCTAAATGTAGCTTTCTGATAAAAAGAGATTTTTTGGTACTTAACTATACAGGAATTAAAAATAAATAAATACAAGCAGTTTACTAGAAAAAAATAAACAGTTTGGGTGTTAGATAACTATGATATTATAGAAGGAACTATGAGTTTGGATTCTAAAATGTGATTGTGAAGGAAAGAGAATAACAAGCATTATTAAGCACCTACTATGTGCCAGGTCCTGTGCTAAGTACTTTTACAAATATTATCTCATTTGGTCATCACAGCAACTATGTCACATAGATGCTACTGTTATTCTCATTTTATAATTTAGGAAACTGAGACAGAGATTAAGTAATTTACTTGGGATCAGATAGTTAAGTGTTTCTGAGGTTGGATTTGAATTGATGTTTTCTTGACTCCAGACCCAGTCACAGGACCTCCTAGCTGTCTTTGGCTCAGCCTCAGTTTCTTTATCTTTTAAAAGGGCATATACATCACCCACCACCAACATTTTTTTCTTTGTAAGGAAAGCCCTATATATGCAAAGAAATGGAATGACTGATTCAGTTACACTTGAGTACCTTGAGTAATCTGGGGGAAGCAGACAGGGGACACTTCAGTTTAAGTGGCTTAAGTACAGCATTTAGTAAAAGTACCACATTTACATACTTATCAATTCTGTTTACAAATAGCTGCTCCATGAAAGTCACATCAGGTATACTTGGTCTGGTTCTGCCTGTCAATCAATTCCAGCCATTATCCAACCTGGAGTGGATGTATGGGGAAGAATAAGGAGGGAAGATTGTTGAATTAGGTGGTCTTAAATTGATTGGATCTTCCCTGAAGGGTTTGTGAAAGGAAATTTCACTGGCAATGGCTGTGGTGAGGAGAATCTAAACAGTAAAAAGGAGAGAGAGGAGGAGAGGAAGTAAGCTGCAGTGGTTTAAATAAATCATGACTGTGGGGAAGGGCAGAAATGGGAGGGGGAGGGGGAATCATCTCAAAGATGCTAAATGAAAATGTTAAATTTGAACTAGTCCATATATGAAGGGAAAGAGGATATAAAACCAGTAGTGATGAGAGGGCTGTGAAGTGTATGATAAGAGGAATGAGCAACATTGTTAAAAATAAATGACCAAACCTACAACCTCAACCAGGTAGACATAGGCATCCAGAGTTAGGACATGTTTAGGACACAGAAATATAAGACTGAGAAATGAAAGGTAGATTTGAGGGAAGAGATACATTAAGCGGTTGTTAGCATGAAGATAATGGCAAAAGAAATTACAGATGACTCAAAAGAAGGCGAAAGTGTCATGGATTCCATCTTGACCAGTCTGTTTGTAGTTTGGTTTTCATTTCTGGGAACTACAATTTAAGAGGGACTTTAATAAACAGTCCTCCTTTTAGAAGAGAATGACTAGAAGAACGTGAATACTTGAAGTGATTCCCTAGGAAAAGTGAAGTGAGAGAGTTCTTTCTTGAAAGGGAAAAGACTTGAAAGAGGGGGACACGGTAACTGTCTTATGGTATTTTAAGAACTGTCATGAAGAAATTATTTTAGTCTTTGTTTTGCTCCAAAGGATATAACTAAGGCCTATAAACAGGAGTTAGAGAAAGGCAGCTTAACTTGGAAAAAAATATTTCTAATATTTAAGTTGTTTTAAAAAATGAAATGATAATGCTTAAAGGGATGATTTCCAATGATAAAGATCTTCAAGTAGAGAATGGTTAACTCTTTGACAGGAATGACATAGTGGGGACTCTTGCTAAGACACAACATTGATTAGATGACATTTCTTCTCTAAGAATTCATGATTATATGATGGGCTCTCCTAGAGAAAAGCTTGAAAATTAAACATGATGATAAAGTTTAGGAGGTGCCCTAAGGTAAAGAATATGATTATTCAATTAAAAAAAGAAATATCCATGCTTTGGTCAGAGAATTTTTGGGCAAATAAAAGGAAAAAAAATAAGATAAGAAAGTAGTATAAATATAGGTTAAAATGGATTCAATGAGGGCAAGATTCTGGAGTAAAGGACTGTTATGTGTAACGAATCTGGGGTTAAGAGAGTAAATATGTTGTCGTGCTAAGACTTTATTGAATCTTTTCCATGGGAGAGTCATACAGTTCATGTTCTGTGGGTATTGCTTTTGAACATAGAGGGTTACCTTAAGCCCATAATAATGCATTAGTGGAACTGAAGGTCACCCAATGAGAAATGAATGGTGGACTTGAAAAGTGAAATAAAAAATATTGTACCAGAAAAACACATAGAGTCATTTAGTAAGAGTTAAGGGATAACTAAGGGATAGTCCTTGTTTTGCATTGGAATTTAAACAATGTCAAAAGATAATCATATAAGGTAGTATTTATATAGCTCTTTAGAGTTTGAAAAAAAGTGCTTTATACATGTTATTTCCTTTGATCTTCAAGACTTCTAGAAGGATTGGTTGGTGGGTTATTTGATTGGATAATTGGTTGTTGTCCTTCATGCTTGAAAAGGACCATAATGACATCACTATGTGGGGGTCAAGATAAGGAATGTCTGATTGTAATGGTACTTTAAATGAGATCTTTCCCATTCATTAATAGGCCCATGTGACCTGCTTAAGTTACATGGAAACCTGAGTCACATGAGTCTAAGTCACACGGAACAGGAAGAAGTGGAGTAGGAAAGGTGGAACAGGAGAAAGCAGAACTAGAGCAGATATGAGAGAAATTTGATCAGAGCAGTCAGAACTTGAGGGAGAGAGAGAAAAGCAGGCAGCTGGCTAATGTGAGTGAGGGAGCTTGTTTATAATTTGTTTAAGAGAGCTGGTTTGTGGGAAGCCTATCAGAGAGAAGGCTTGAGGATGGTATTGCCCTCTGCATTGTTATTATGTGTAGATTTTTGTTACTATGATGAACTTGGCTTTCTCATGTCTGAATGTTTTGGTTCTGTCTTCCATATGGAGAGTCTGTTGTATTTCATGACTCAGAATTGCTCCAGCATGTTCATAACTGCTGTAGGTTCTGTGACTATCACAGTGGTGCTACACTGATCAGATCAATATGACTTCTGAAGGCTCTACCACAGGTTAGGCACAAATAGTCCACATAAGCATTTGGAGTGACAATGTCTAAATCTGTGCATCTCATGTTTCTTTAGAGTTACTGCTATTCTGCTTTGCTCATAAAACATAACATCCCCATTAATGCAGGTGCACCAAGCTGGGTGGTCCAGTGATAGTCTCCCATGTCTCATATTGATACTAAAGTTCTTCAGAGAAACCTTGAGAATGTCTTTATGTGAGTTCTGTGTAAAATAGTCTTTTAAGCAAATGCACTTTTTGGAATTCAAACAATATGGCTAGACGATCAAAATTGAACACTATGCAGGAGAATTTAAATGTTTAACAGTTCAGCTCAAGAAAAGATTTCATTGTCCAGTACCTTTTCTTATGTAGCAATCTCTAGAATTTTCCTAAAACAATTCAAATGGAAGTCATTCAGTTTCCTGGCATGGCACTGGTATATTGTGCAGGTTTCACAGGCATATGAGAACGAGTCAGCACAATGGCTCTGTAGACCTTCAGTTTGGTAGACAGTCTAATACTTCTCTTCTCTTACTCTTTTCTCTGAGCCTCTCAAACACTGAGCTAGGTCTGAGTGCATCAGTCTCGTCATCTGTGTATACATTCCTGGGAAGTATACTACTAAGTGAACTTATCCATAACATTCAAAATTTCTCCATTTTCTATAACTGATGGTTCCATGTATGGATGATATGAAGCTGGCTGCTACAAAACCTCTGTTTTATTGGGGTTTATCATCAGCCCAAAATAGCACAAATAACAGAGAACTGATCCATCTTACGTTGCATCCCAGTCTCAGAGACAGTTGTGAGTACACAATCATCTGAGAAAAAAAGCCATATACTAATTCTTCTTCCACTTTAGTCTTGGCTTCTGGCCTTTTCAGGCGAAACAATTTTCCATCAGTGTGGTAGCTAACCTTAATTCCAATTTCAAATTGATTGAAAGAGTCTGACAATATTGCTGAAAACATCATACTACACATGCTTGTGTGGCAGCAAGCAGACAATCCTACTTCATTCTGATGGTAACTGGGAAAGGCAGAGAGCATCTTCCATCAGCCAGAACCCATGCAAGGATGCCATCTTGAAACTGACGTACAATACTGATGAAGTTCTCCAGGCCATCAATTTTGCCCTAATCTTCCATAAGCCCTCATGACTGACAGCATCCAAAGCCTTCATCAGATCAAGAATGTTGTGTACAGATCTGTTATACCAGCATTTCTTGTGGAGTTGTCTGGCAGCAAACATCATATCAATTTTTCCTCAATTCTTTTTAAAGCCACACTGGATCCTGGGTAGATGACCATCTTCCAAGTGAAGGATCAGCCTATGAAAAAGGACTCTGCAAGAATCTTTATAGCAATGAGCAAGAGAGAAACCCTACTGTGATTATCACAGGGTAACCTGCTTTTTTTTCTTTATAGAAATGAACAATGGAAGCATCCTTGAACTGTGGGTGATAATCTCTTCTTACCATATAATCTGGAAAACTTCAGTCAGCTGTTGTATGAGCAGCAGACCCCCTGACTTACAAATCTCAGTTGGAATAGAATCAGCATGTAAGCTTTTCCATATGACATTTATGACATTTAAAACCTCTTCTTCAGGGACATTTGTCTAAAAAGGAATTGACTTCAATCTGACTATACAGTCAGTGGCTTCAGTATTGGTTGATGATGGTGTATTGAGAACACCATGGAAGTATACAAACCATTTCTCCAGAATCATGTCCTTATCACTAATCAATGTGGCTCCATCAGGACTAAGTATTTGAAATGTACAATAGCCTTTTGGCCCCTAAATAGCCTTCAGGGCATCATAAAAGTGCTTTGGGTTGTTACTATCAGTATAAAATTGAATTCCATCTGCATTCCACCTGAGCTAAGAATTCCACATTTTTCTGAGGTTTGCTTGCACTTTACTTTTGACAGAGTTAAATGTTGCCTTCTTAGACACAGATGAACTATCCTACTGACAAACCCTGTGGAATTCTCATTTTTTGTTCAGCAACTTCTGAATTTCCCCATCATTTTTGCCAAGCCAGAATTGATGTTTCCAAGTGTTCTGGCCCAGATGAGTAAATGCTGTGCTGTACACCACATCTCTGAAAACTGCCCACTCCTTTTCTGCTCCACTGTTACCAAGCATGTATTGAGGTGAACTTTCCCTCCATGTTAGTAACAATCTATTCATGCACATAGAAACACTCTAATCAATCAGTTGACATGAAGTCTTGTCTTGGGGCCACTGATTTTGTTGAATGCAAATGTTTAGCTCAGAGAGGACAAGTCTACGATTAGTCCCTTTCCCTTTGGTCATTCTCACATCTTGTCTTTCTCGTCTCTTTACAATGATGTAGTTTATTAAATGCCAATGTTAGCTGTGACGGTGCATCCATGAAGTTTTATTGCAATTAGGTAAAAGAAAGAAAGCATTTGTGATAAGAATGTCATGAGACATAAAAGTCTTCAATAGTAAGTGACCATTGCTGTTCATGACTTCTTGCCATGTTCTGGAATCAAAGTCACCCAGAATTACAAGCTTGTCCTTTCTTAGCACATTGATGATGAGGGTCTTCAGATCTTCATAAATTTTCTTTGACCTTCATCAGGATTCTTCAAGGTGGGAGCATACATACTGATCATGATGTTATAGCATTTTCCTGCAAGTGGGAATCTGTAATGCTAATGAGATTAAAGATTTTCCTCATCCATTAATGGGCCTGCCCATTAAGGGGGTTTTGATTAGGAGAGATTTATAGGAAGGCCCACACCTTTTGTTAATGAGGCACTGATTCTCAAGGGTTGTGATGCCCTCTGGTGAAAAGTATATATACACTCTGAGGTGAGGCTTTACTTTGGGGCTTACTGATTGAAAATGTTTGGCCAGATAAGACTCTAGGCAACCCCTAAGGAGCCCTCCCCCTTTGAAAACCCAGATGCTGGTGCTTCCTTCTCTGATAACTATGTATGTATACATGTATGTAATGGTCAGACAGTTGGATCTGTCTGTTGATCTGTGATGTATGTATTACTTATCGTCAGGCAGCTGGAAGACAGGCAACCTGTCTGTTGAATTTGTATTTTCTTTGTATTTTCTCTGAAGTTCAGGGTGCTGAGATTTTCCCCTGATTGACTACAGTGATTGTTGACCCCTCAAAAGTTGCTTTCCTTTTAGAAATGCAGATCTAAGAACCTGTACAGTAGGCCCTCCTTTGGATGTTGAGGACCCTGCTGATACACAATCACATTGTCATGAGCTTGTCTTCCTTTTGGGAGCATGCAGGCTTGTTGACTAGATTAGACTTGATTGCAAAGCCTATACCAACTTCACAGTGCTTTCCATCACTGTGGTCACTCTAGAAAGGTGCATATCCAGTTCTGCCTCTGATAAACTCACCTCAATTTGCCAGCCTTGCTTCACTCAAGGTTGCTCTTTGCATGTGATATCTCTTGAGTTTTCTCACGACAAGATCTGTGTGTCTTTCAGATCATTTGAATTTTGTGTTGTTCATAAGTGTGCATGCATTCCATGTGCCAATGGTAAGTAGAATCATCTTTGCAAGAATTTTTTGGACATCTTTGCTTTGACCAGAGTATAGGATTCCTGCCTGCCACAATAAGCAGGTCAGGGTTAGGTTAGGTTAACCAGACAATTATAGGGCACCTTTTTTATCCCCTTCCTCACACCTGGAGGTAAGCAGTATAGTCCTTTCAAAAGGCTGCTCAGAAACCCAGGGGATTGTTGAATAACACTGGGGCTTCCTCATAACTAGAATCCTGTCACAGGACTTCAAGGTAGGTAAAAATTATAAAGCATTATGTGTGATGTCTTTTGACTTGCACATAAATTGGATTTAAATGAGGCAGAGTAGTGTGATGTTGTCTGTCTCACTCTCTCTTCCAGAGTCATTGAAGTCCAGTGGCAAGACAAAAGTCAAGACAGCTAGAGATTGCTTGGCATGACCTTGGCATCTTTGATGTTTTGCCCTAACCTAAGCACTCCCCACTTTTGCCACCTTCATGGCTATTGGAACAAATTCTTCTCATCTCCCCATTACCACTAGGGAAGCCTTCCTGTGCTTCGGGTAGACACCCAAGTCCCAACTTACTAATGGGCTTAAAGCCTGTCAGTTACCTTCAATGTGGGCTAGCTCTTCCACTGAACTGGTTTACCAGGGGGGGCTATACGTGCTATAGCTTCTTGGATCCACAGGTGATCGTTAGATGGCAGGTGAACACCCAAAGTGGAAAGCAGCCCAGAACAGGCTTGTCAGCCCTCACACTAGAGATGTTAGCCTTCCCTGAATACCCAAACACTCCGTAAGAAGGAACGCTGACTTAGGAACAAAAAGTCTTTGGTTCAAATCTTGCCTCTATATGTATAAACCCAGCATATCAGTTGGCCTCTCTGGACCTTTTTGGTAAAAATAAGGAGGTTGGTGGTCCATTTACAAGTCTATATCTATGATTCTATGACCTCATGTGGCAGATTCATTAAAGAACAAAGATGAGAACCTCATAGGACGGGTAAGCATAGAAGGGTTGTGATCTTTTCTGTGAGAGGGGACCAATCCTTCTAATAGAATAACATCTTTATTGATGCAATAGAGTATTGATAATTAATGAGAATCAATAATAACTAAGGCTCCTTAAACTTACAGGAAATAATAAAGAAAATAATTATGGAAGGATTGGGTTGTCATGTTGTTCAGCTTCTCTCTGATATATTTATCCTTTTGGTGAGTTATTTAAAAGGTAGAATTTCAATATTTCTCCCCATCTCTTCCCCCTGTAGAGAATGCCCTCCAAACCTGTAAACAGATATAAGAATTACAAGAGCCTGAAATAAAGATAGAATTGAAGGAGGGACACTACAGGAGAGAATATATTCATTGTGCCAAGTCTTTGAAGAAAGACCTTCCTTTTTAGAAAGGGCTGTAAATTTCCCATGTATAACACAAGACCTGCGCAAAGATTTAAATCACTTACAATTTACCAAGAATACATGAAAGAGAGAGAGACAAGACCCAAACAGAGAAGCAGAAAATAACTTGCCATCTTAACATTGCTCCTTTCAGGAAATGTCACCAGGAGGGCAGAAAGTTCTCAAGAAGACCGAAGGTATCCAAAGCACATCAGAAAGCATACTGTTTCCAATTCTCCTCTCTTTTGTAGCAGTCGCCTACTGAGTGAAAAGGTTTACTCAAACTCTAAACAAATGAATAGTATTAAACAGCTGTGAGATATAAAAATGAAGCATTGAAGGCTGACGTGATTTTGTTAAAGGACCTCTTCATCCACTATATATAGGGAGATTGAAATTCACAAAGTTTAATTTAGATATAGTTATTGGTCTAATAAAGTTTCTACACTGATTTGAAGAAATGGGTCAACCATTTTGATGTAGCTGAAATTCATCATACACAACATTCGATTTCTGGACTGCTCTCCCTCCTCACTTTACATCCCAGAGTCCCTTTCTCTCAACCTCATCTCAGGTATCTAAAAACAAAAAGTGGTTCCTGATTCTCCCAGTAGTTAATATCCCTCCATGTCCTCTGCATATATTTTATATTTACATGAATGTATACACATTACTTCCACCCCCATCAGAACACAGGTTCTGCCAGAGCAAGAATTATTTCACTTCTATCTTGTTATCTTCAAGACCAAGCATATATGCCTACCATATGGTAGTATCTTAATAAATTATTTTAATGGATTATTTTCTGTAAAAAAGTTAATTTCAGAAGGTCATGTAGGCCTTGGTTGCTAATAAAATCTATTTATGCTTTACTTACACTTAAAGAAACATTTTGTAAAACTAGAAAAAAATTTCATTATATAATTAAAAATATTTTATGAGCATTTCTTAAATTATTTAGTTGTGGAGGGAATTTTGTTTTTATTTAACAAAAGAAAGTACATCAATTTTAGGGTAGAATTATTTTTACAAATGGCCATTTTATCTTAGGGAAATCAATTAACTTTTCTCTATCTTCCATATAATTCCTAGCTAATGACATTTCTCTTCTTCTATACTTTTTCTTCCAGCTTTCATTAAATTCCTATCTTTAGATCACACCGTAACAGTTACTCTTTCAAGAGAATTGTGTATTGTTCATACCTTCAGAAACTCACAGCAAATGATTAGTAATGAAGCATTAATGACTGTATAGGGCAGGCAAATAAAGAATAACACCCAACCAATAGGAAGTTGGGTAGTAATGTATCAGTTATGAACATTGTTGAAGTTCTTCATAAACTTTATTGCAAAATTTTTTAAGAGAGTGATTTCATAGGTGTGAGAAAAAATATTTCTTTGGGGATGAAAATTAAATATTTCTTTTCTGCTGAAAAGTTAACATTTTTAAGGATGAGAGTTAAATTGTTTTTGTTCTTTTACATGATGAAGGGATGACAACAAAATAGTTTTTCCCTTTAAAATATTATCTGGTTCTTATTTCAGTAGTCCTCAACTACTGAAAATACTAAAAGATTAAAAATTCAAGTGTGGGAAGGCAAATTTATAATATTTGTTAATTCTAGTCCCAAAATGTTCAAAGTTATTTTTGCTTCAAAATCTGGTTCTGAGCATGCACACTAACAAAATTACTCTTTCAGAGGCAGACCCAACCAAGATGCTCACTGTTCATACATTTAACACTTAATAACAAGGTGGATTTGATACTTCCTTCAAAGAAAAGGAAATCAAATGGAAAAGTCAAGTGATCTTTCAAAATTAAATTTTTAAAGAATGTCACTATTAGTATTCTTGAGGAAAACTACTACAAGGTCCTATTTTTCAGGTCCAGATTGTGAGCCTTCTTCATAACTGTCTTATCAGGAGCTTCTTTTGGTATTGGTTACACAATGCTGTAGGATCCTGAATGAGACAAATTTATTTTGTACTGACTTCTCCCAAAGAATACTTTTTGAGAGAGGATGGTATACTGCTCTATAGGTAGACAATGATGCATGATGTATGTATGATCATTTTAAACTATAGTGATGATATGGAAACCACTGAACTATTCTTAAGAGTCATCTATAGCCAGAGGTGAACTTGTCAACTTTCCTACAAGACCCACATAGAATAGACCCCCATGTCCATTTTCCAAAGTCATATACTATATGCCTGGTGAGTATGTTAATGCCACTTACACTCACTTATCTGTTCTATTTCCTAACTTGGTTATATTTTAAATTTCAACTAGAGCATGATATTAGCATATTTCTTGCATTTGATTAGATCATATTTTATAAATTGTATGCATTTTTATCCAGATTTGGCTCTGTGAACCTTACCATCTGTTTAGAGTTTGTCATTGCACTTATTTTTAATTTTAATCCACTCAGTGTTGTATTTTTGACTGAAAATGATAGAATATGGTTATGTATGGCTCATATGCTTATAGAGTTACATAGGATGCAGCTTGAGTCCAAAGCTACCTTGGAGTTTTTGAATTTCTTCATTGTGCACTTGTGATGCATTGATGTATATTCACCAATCAATAACTAAAAATGTAATGACCCCAGAAATCTCTTCAAGAAATATAAAAACAAAATACTACACAGTCTACTGCTTATATGAATGTATAGGTAGGGCTCTGTGGCCCACCGTGGGCTGTTCTATTTTATGGATTACCAATCCAACAAAACACAATTTAAAAAAGACATTTGAATCATAAGATACATTTGGTTAATTTATTTTGACATTGTTAGTTGAGTTTCAATTATTTATGATAATGCTTCACTGCATCTAAAATAAATAGTTATAGAGATTTAAAAATCAATACTCCAATTAGAATCTTACCACACATAAATCTGCAAAACGGTATAAATTGCATTTTGTGGCCAAACATACCCTTCAGATATGCCCTTAGGAACCAGACAGTTTGTGAAATATCTTCCAGGTGGTTGCTAAATTCAAAATGTAGATGACTATGTCAGTCACAGGTGAAGTCTTCAGAGGTCTTTACCTTCCAACCAACTCTGCTGACAACAGATGATGCTGACAGATGCCAGCTTTTCTTCTAATAGAAAACTGTTGTTTAGCCAGGGCTCAGAGGAGATAATAATACTGATTTTTAAAGGGCCTGGTGAATTTCAGTTAATAATCTTACAGCTATTGAAACCAGGGAGGGTGATACTGTCAAGAGTTTCCAAAAGCAAACACTTTCTTTTAACTTTTGAAATTGTCGTATCTTTCTGACAAGATCATTGAACCTTAATTTCCTCACAAAATGGAGAAAATGATAAGTCTACTACCTACCATATAAAACTGTTGTGAGAAAAGTACTTTGAAATTGTATATCTATGAGAAATGTTAGTAAACCCCAATAGCATTATTGTCAGTATCAACCATACTTACTCTTATTCATACTTACATGTTGCATTCAGCAACAGGGACAGTTTGGATTTAGTTTGTCCTCCAGAAGCTTACAATTGTATCCTTATGCAATGGAGTTTAGTTAATCAAATACAAGGACAATAAATGAATAACTAGAAGAAAGAGAAACAGATACTAGCAATAGAATAGAAGGTGGGAAAAGAACTGGGCAAAGAAAGTTAATTTATTAGTTATGAGAATGTTCCAGATAATTTATTAATAAAATACAAAAGATGCACATCTTCAAATAATGGTTCTGATAAAATGTTTCAAGGTATTTTGATCATTTTTCCCATTTATACATCTTAACATATATACAAAAATGAGTGTAAAAGGTTATTCTAAAAATACTCATGTATCACAGATTTAGATTTTGTGTTTTGGGAGGGTCTAGCTCTGATTTAATTGGTGTGGTAACCTTCTGGTGCAGAAGCAAGTTGAGGGCAAGGACTGTCTGATCCTTTTATTTGTATTCCCAGTGCTAAGCACGGTATTTAGCCCAAAGTGCAAGTTTAATGAATTTTTTCCCATTCATTTCATTCACATAGGCAAACTAATCTATATCTTATAATCTTAGAGCATTCCTGAGGCCACTGAAAGTTTAAGTGACTTATCAGTGGTCACAAATACACACACACAGACACACACACAGACACACACACACACACACACACACACACACACACACATATATACACACATATATGAAAGGTAGGCGTTGATCTCAGTCTTCCTAACTCACAGGCCAGCCCTTTATTCTTTATTCTTTACTGCCTCTCTTTTGGTTATATTTAGGATCAGACCATGGTTCCCTCCTTTCATCTCAATGATAGACTTGGCATAAAGAAGACTTCAATTCAAATCTTGCTTTAGATACTTACTAGAGACCCTGGACAAGTCACTCGACCTCTTTAAATCAAAATATTCTCATTTATTTTTGCTGTTGTTGTCAATAACAACCATAATCTCCATTTGTTTAGTGCTTTACGGTTTGCAATGCACTTTTCATGCACTATCTCATCTGAACCTTATGACAAGCTCGTCATGTAGATGTTATTATAGTCCCCATTTACAGATGAGGAACTTTACTTCTTTTCATTAGGTAAGGTAGGATTGACCTCTGGAGTAACCAACAGCTCAGTTCTCAGATCAGGTGCTTAGCTTTTCATGATTTTAAAACATTTATTATTCATATTTTTGTATCGTGGAGGTATGTTAGGTAGCTTCATGGTATAGACCACAATTGTGCTAAAAAGAAAAATAATAGCCAAGCCATACATAAATGTATAGAGAAAATTCCTGTGGGAATTTCAGTGCAGAGCACTAGGGAAAGCCTCACTTGTGCCTGGAAGCACCAAGGAAGTGTCTGTGGATCATTTATCCATTTAAAAAAATTATTCCCTCTCATGGGTCTATAAGTCTTGCCTTAGCAATTTTATCTAAAACCCTACTATGTTTTATATCTAGTTTTATCCAAAAGAGGAATGTTGACAGTTCTAAGCTTCTTATTATTGAATTAACTATGCATTCTTTATTTATTCTGAACTGGTCTATTAGATTGAGAGGTCTTTTTTACATGCATTTTGCCAAAGTTCAAATAATGAATAATATCTCCCTAGAGGGTCATGAGGCTGTGTCTAAAATTTTACCACAAGGACTTAGCAAATCTCAGTAAATGCATAATAAATATCTTCTTATTACTTGTGAAAGATATTGTGACTGATCCATCATCTGTGTCTACATATTTTAATTTGATCAGGAGCAGAGGTTGGTTGCAATTTGATCGTGTAGTTGGGAAACAGGTTGCCAGGTAAGGGCTGCAGTTATGGTTAGGAATAAAATTAGTTTAATTTTGATGGAGGACAAACCTAGAACTCTGGCCTCAAGAACTGTGTTTTCAGATTTCACAAATGGTCTCACAGAGGATGATGTGAACAGTTATCTAATAGAACAGCAGAAGAAAACTTTCATAATGGTCCAGTGCTGATGCCCCTGGTATAGGAGTTCTTTATCTTGGTTCTGTAAATCTCCCCAGGCATTCATGGATAGATTGTAGGGATCTTTGAATTTGAATAGGAAAATAATGGCTTATTTTCCATACCATTAACAGAAATTTATCCTTCCTTCACTTTTGAATGTGAGGAAAAAATTATTCAAAGGAAAGGTCCTTAGGCCTCACCATGTTGCCAAAGGTGTCCATGAAACACAAAAAATATGGGTAAGAACCCCTGATCCTCCGGGTTTTTAACATCCAAATTGTACTAAAATAATTTCATAGCAAATCCCAGGCTCCACTTCCTTCAGATATCTTGACCTCTTCTGTCTCACCCACTTCTTTATCTACTTGTGAAAGAAAGAGAGAAATAGAGAAAGGAAGGAAGGAAGGAAGGAAAAGAGGGGGGAGGGAGGGAGGGAAAGAGAGAGGGAAAAAGGGAGGAAGGAAGGTGATAGAAGGAAAGAAAAGAAAAAAAATTAAGAAAAGAAGAAAGAACCAATAAATTAATTAGGGGATAGTGTCCTGACAAGTTTTTTTCACTGGTATAATAAAATTGCAGGTAAGGCAATTTATTAATAACAAATGATCCATTTCCTTGTTAGTCCAAATCATATAATCTTATAGACAGATTTTTAAACCAATGTTTGAGTTATACTTTATTGTTAATTGATACTGAGAAATCCAAAACATGGAACAACTATGTGAAGATTTCATCTAATTATTCTAAAATAGATAGATATTATTCCAGACATAGATTACCCTTATTATTTATAAAGGAAACCAGGATAGAATCATTTTAGTCATCTATTATTTATTAAGCACCTACTATCTTTCAAGCACTGTGCTAAGCACTAGAGGTACAAAAAAAAAAGGCAAACCCCTCCCTACACTCACCCCAAAACAGTCTTTCTCAAGCAGCTCATTGCCTAATGGTGAGACAAGATGAAAACAATGATGTATAAATAAGCTAAATATAGGGGTAAATTAGGGATAGTCTCGGAGGGAAGTTGCACTAGGTTTAAGGGGTATTGGTAAAAGGCTTCTTGTAGAAGGTGGGACTTTAGCTGAAACTAGAACTAGAAGACAAACATAAGAAGAGAGAGAATTCCAGAAATGAGTGACAGCCAGAGAAAATTCCTGGAGTATAAAGAAGGAGTGTTATGTGCAAAGGAAAGCCAGGAGGCCAATGTCACCAGACTGCAGAATAATTGGAGGGGAGTGAGGTGTAAAAATACTAGAAAGGTAGGAGTGAACTAGATTATAAAGAACTTTAAAAACTAAACAAAAGATTTTGAATTTGGTCCTAGAGGCAATAGAGAGCAACTCATATAGATGTTGTGGAAGCTTGGGAAGTAGCAATCAACATGAATTAACATAGAAGACTGGTCTACTTTCTGGAGCAGAATATGTTACAGAGGTAATGTAGCACAGTGTCTAGGGTTCTAGATTCAGGGTCAGGAAAGTCTAGGCTTGAATCTCGCCTCTGAATTTCACTAGCCATTTAATTACTTATCACATAATCTCTCCGAGACATCTTTGGCTTCAGTAAAATGGTGAAAATCTTGGTGAAGTGAATAGAGTGCTGACCTTAGAGTCATGAAGAACCAAGCCAAATTCTCTTCCAGAATATATACTAGCTCTATGATCCCTGGCAAGTTCCTTAAACCCTTACTGATAGAAGAACCTCTAAGACTCTAAGTGGTACATCTCAATCACGGGTTAAAACCTAAAAAGAAAAAAAAATACTTCATGGAGTTGTTTAGGGTTCAAATGAGATATTATATGGAAAGTGCTTCACAAATGTCAGCATACTCTATCAGCTACAATTATTGGAGTATAGAAATAGGAAGGAGGGCCAGACCTTTGATCACATTAGTAAAGGGAATTCCCCAATGAGAAAGCTCCCACCAATGCAGGTTGACACCTTCTTGGCATAGAAAGGTTAAACTATTATTCTGGAGTCACATGATCAGTGTATATCAGAGTCATGGGACTTCATGTTTTTCTGCTTTGAGGCTAGTTTTCTATCTCCTGTGTCCTAACATCTTTCATTTTTTGGGAAGCAGAAGTAATTGAAGTTGGTTATGTAGTCTGGGATTAAGCTACAAGGGATAAAGGAGGTGAGACTTAAGGGCTGCAATACGGACATGAATGATTAGTGGAAATCACTGTTTCATGATGACCAGACCAGAAGTGGTATGTAAGATGGATCAAATATGGAAGAGGTGGGTGTCAAGGAGGTTAGTTAGGAGATTATTGCAAAAATCTTAGAATGAGTGGCAGTGTGAGTACAGAAGAATGGACAGATGGCAGAAGTAATTTTTAAAAAAAACCATCAAATTTGATCACAGAAGGTAAAGAATAGAAAGTATGAAAACCAGGCAGAAAAGAAATTTGAAGAAGACCTAAAACAAAGAAAAACAGATAAACAAAAAGTTAAGAAAGAGTTTAAATAAGCTGTGAAATTCAGTATCTTCAAATGCCTCACAAACATCAAAGGGAATGGGGGAGGGGGAAGCATTTAGGATAAATTGGAATAAAGGTGACTGCTTAATCTAGTAGAAAGGAGAAGTCACAAAAAGAAAGTGAGGTCAGGAAATCTGGATGCATTTATATCCCATAGTTCTGAAGGAATTGCAGATAGGAGTACGGAACTACTCATGATAATTTTCTAAAATTATAAAATGTATTGTGAAGCACAGCATAGCATACTAGATAGAGAGTTAGCCTTGGAGCAGGAGAATTTGCCTCTGACACATACTGGTTGTGTGAC
This sequence comes from Potorous gilbertii, assembly GCA_028658325.1. Lineage (NCBI taxonomy): Eukaryota > Metazoa > Chordata > Mammalia > Diprotodontia > Potoroidae > Potorous > Potorous gilbertii. Next base: position 375,229,990 of record CM053770.1, on the reverse strand, counting down.
CCAGGGCAAAACCCTAAAATTTTCAGTCTCCGGACAATTCTGTAAGACCACAATCACAGAGAAGTGCCTACTTCCATTGGTAGAAGGCAATTTTTTTTTTGAGACTTCTCTGTACTAATGGTCTAACTCAAATAGAAATCATGGAGAAAGTAATCAATCTAATAAGGATCCCTACAGGTCCATATTGACTTAATGTTAAATGCAATATTATCTTCATTTTATTGTATTTTATTCATTTTATTAAATATTTTCCAATCATCTTTTAATCTGGTTTGGTCTGGGAGGGCTGTGAACCCTATGTGGCCGGCTGCAGAATATTTGACACCTCTTTTCTATAAGATCTACCTGTCTTTAAAGAACTAGCTTACCACTCCCATGAAGCTTTCTTTGATTTCTGCAGATGGAGATGATTTCTTACTCCTCTGATCTCATGGCATTTTGTAACCCTCTAATGAACTTAATTTATATTATGTATCTGTGCAGGCATTTGTCATCACACTGGCTAAAGATAAGCTCCTTTAAGTCAGAACTGATATCTTTTTTTTTTTTTTTTTTTGCATTTTTCACAGCACCACATAAAGGATCTTGCTTAATAGTATGCTGAATTAAGAAATAAATGAATGTACACATGGCTTCTACATTACTCACAGCATTGGGCAAAAAATAAAAACTAAGAAAATGCACAATTACAAATGCATGATATTGATTTTCATGTTTCAGATCTCAGTTTGATATCTTGACTCTGACTCTGGACTGCTTCCTTGCTTCATGAATTGTGTGTGTGTATGTGGGGCGGGGGGTGTCTGAACCTTGATCCAGACATAGAAACTCAGCAAAGAGAGTTAGGATCACAAAATTATGAAAACTCTACAATGTCGTTTCATTGTCCACTATAATAACCTAAACTTCTTTTTCTAATAATCCAGATCTTCCCTACCTATTTCTTGTCCAATCTAATATCTTTTCACACTCTCTCCAAAATAGCCATACCATTCCATCCAAGCCAATTTGTTAATTCTCATATATATGTCTTTCTTTTACATCCATTTCTTTACATTGCTGTTGTTCCTTCCTGGAGTACCTTCTTCCCCGCTCTCTATCATCTGCAGTATGAATCTATGCCTCTTTCTTATTTTCTTTATCTATGTAAGATCAGAACTTTAGGTACCTGAGATTCTTCCAAACCACATCAGGAGATCTTTGGGAATGTGATGACTTGTGGGCAAAAAGGAAGGTCAGTAATGAGTCAGACTGACTCGTGAAGGGTAAGAGGTATGTTGTGTAGGAAAGGATGAAGTCATTCACCAAGCTGTCATACACCAAGTCTGGGGAGGACAAGAAGCAAAGCTACTCATCAGACAAGAAAATGGGGAAAGTTTAGGACGCAGGGGTTGAATGTTCAATAGTGAATAAATAGGATTAATACCATATTGTTCAGAAAGATTTATGGGCAAAGGGGCAAATCCACATATGAGAGCAACACAATAGCATAGAGGAGAACATGTAGAACCAATAATATAAGATTAAAGACTCAAAGACAGCAAAACCAGGTAATCACTATGACAAAGACATCTGTCTGAACTTAGGTAAGAATACTTTTTTTTTTTTGTCACATCAAGGAATGGAGTACACCCAGAATATTTGAAACCAACACACAGTAGGTTAGTCTAGCTCTCCTGATGTTTCAGATGAGCTACAGATTTAATGTGTTCTCACATCCATCAGCTATGGCTGGAAAGCCCTGGAAACCTTTCTTTAAGTTCAAACCTTAAAATAATTTCCTTCAGAAAAAGCTTTCTTTCTAAGTCCTCCTAATTCTCATCTCTCTCTCCCTTCACTTTTCCTCAAGATTTAGATGAATATTTTGTGCTTTGATATTTTATACATAAATTTTCATTGCATTTCACCGATTATGTTACTGCAGGTATGAATTCCATTCTCCATTAGATTATAAACTCCTTGAGGGAAGAAGATTTGTACAAATCCCTTAGAGTTTTTTTCACAGTAGATACTCATTTGATGTATGCTAAATGAGGGAGAATGTAAAAGATACTTAGGTTCTCCAGTATATATATATATTTTTTTTATTTTGCCAGGGAGATGAGAGGTTAAGGAAAGAAATCATATTTTCCATCAAATCATCTGCAACCACTTTCATTACTGCCATGATAATGCCTGGAGGGCAAAGGGATCGTCAATCACTGGCAAGTCTGCTGCAGGGCTCAGTCAATAGACTATTCATAATTCTATTCAAGGTCTACTTCTAGTCAAATGAAGTTCCATACCCTTGTCTTGATCTTCTCTCCTTCTCAAAGGCAGCTGTTCTGGAATGGATTAATGTGCTGAATAAACTGAAGGGTTTTTTTTTTAAGTTATCACAGATACATAGAAACACAGTTGAAGGTCTATACTCTCAAAGGTGGACAAAATCTAAAGGAATTAAATCATATCAGTGGCAAAACTTCACTTTATCTCTATGAGAAAATAGAGATGAGCAGCGTATTGAATTTTCTAAATAGTTACATTTTACTTTAATTTTTTTTACTAACACTGACTTCTATGCTTCAAAGTCAGAGTTTGAGCTATGAAAACATAAAGAAATAAGATACTAGGGGTTGATTTTGATCAAAGAGTGTTTCTTTATAGTTTATAATTTAAGTGGTTCCCAAAACCTCCAAATTACTCTTTAATTGAACCTTTTGTCTTTAATAAATACTATATAATTTTCAAATACTTTATAAAAATACAAGTAACTCCACCTAATATATTCACTTATCAGAATTCCAGATAATTGTACCAAATTGTTAAACATTTACTCTAAAGAATAGTATTATCAAAGCTGAAGAACTTGAAGGTTCCTTTTGAAAGTTTTGCCCTCAGAAATAATTGATGGAATACCCACTCTGTGTTTATTGATAAATATCACCTTATTCCCTTTGATATATATGAATGAAAAGAGTGCAATATCTGAAGAAAGGCTACTTGGGTTCAAATCTTGCTTTTGCCAATTTCTACCCATGTGACCTTGAATAAGTTTCGTGACATTTCAGGACCCCAGGTTCTTCATCTATAAAATATGGAGGAGATGGTTCTGATCTCCAAGATCCCTTCCAAATAAAAATCTGGAATATTTTTTGATTGATCATTCCAGGATCAATAAGTGTTTCCTAGAGATACTAACAGTAACAAATGAGAATATTCAACATTCAGTGAGTAAACAAAATAAGGAGAGCAGATTGGTCATCACATAGGCAAAATACACTAATTTCCTGATATTTGTTATATGATTAGAAGATAGACCACTGCATGACCTAACAGAGCTTAATGTAAATTTCCATTGTTCTGCCAGAAGTATACAGTTTGGTCTTCACCTTCACCTTAATATACTAGTTTTATCCAAGGACAATGTTACAAACTTATCTATCAAAGTCGTCTATAAAGGGATCAGGGAATCACAGTGATGTAAAAGTACTTATTCCCCAAATCATAGAGATTGCTTTGCATAGAAAAAAAAATAGGGTGAACTGAAGCCTTAACTTAGCAAAATTGGTTAAGCTTAGAGATTGCAACACATAGATTTAGAACTGGAAAAGACTAGATTTAATCGAGTCCAACATTCTCACTTCATATATGGCCCAAAAGATTGAAGTGGAAAAACTGAGACTTGAACTCATGTTTTCTCACTCTAAAAGCATTCCATCTTTCACTAAATCATACTAACTTCTTTTTTTAACAAGTAAGATAAAATGAAACAGAAAATCAGGGTGGTAGTTTTTCTTTGTCTATACTATATTCCATTCTAATAATCTGTTTCATTTTGAGTTTAACATATTATCTTAATATAAATATAATTAAACTTTCAGGAGATCTAATTCATTTTTTTCATTCAATAAGTATTTGTTGAATGAACTAGTTCATGTACTAGGTACTAAAGGGGATACAAAGAAATATAACTGTCCTCAAAGACCTAACTGTCCAAAATGAGAATATAGGAAAAATTGAGTAGCAATGTAAGTCATTGTATGATAAAATGCCATGATTCAGACCATAAGTGCTATGGAATTTCAAAGAAAGTCATAAGGGTAATATTTTGAAGTATATTTTAAAAGGTTTACTGGATATGTGAGTGTGATTTTATAGATATATTGTGGCAAAATTTATTCTAGTAGAATACAGCTCCAATTTTATAATGACAATGATAAAGGTTATATTTCATTTAATTAAAATTTGGTTTACAGGAAATGGGGACGAAGTTCATTGAGTTAAGCAAAGGAAACTTGTGGTATCTGTGTTGATAATTTTTGTGCTTAATCTAATTCTATAGCACTTTTAAATATAGAATTATTAGGGGCTTTTGGTACATCAACAGTGTTTAGCACACTTAAATTTGAAGACAGAAGAATAAGCACAAGTACAATTTATTATCATAGTTCAATGTTGACAGACCCTAATGGTCTTTCCTCGCATAAATAAGCTATCAGGTTGAAAACATTTATTTTAACCCAGGAACAATTTACTGATGACTCATAGATATCAGGTATTTACATGACTTTGATTCTGGCATTCTGTATGTCTAAATATGCAGCTATTATGTAGGAAAATTTTATTATTGAATGGAGATCAAATATAAATTTTTTAAAAAATAGACATTCCTCAGTCACTCATACCAGGTGCAATAAATAATATGACATGATGACAAACTAAACAGGAAAGTATACAACATGTTTTATATATGGCTATGTAGATTTATAGTATATACTGAAATTTTTTTTAAAGAATTTATATGGTTGAATAACATAAAATTCTTCTACCTTTCCCTTCAATTTTATTTTCTGCTGAAAACATATTATTTTCCACTAAAGTCCACCAGAAATCAGTTCTACTATTGATGAAGTAGTAATCTAGCTATGAAATTATCATATTTTTGTTAAATAAGAGTGAATCAGGCTAAAGGTATTTTGAGATGCATTTATTAAAAATTCAAAAGGAAACTATAAATATCATTGCTTGCAAATATATTATTTTTCTTTCCAATTCAGTTTGAATAGGGGGGAAAGCATTTTTTCAACTCTGTTAAGTTCTATTTTTATTTCAACTTAGTTATTATAATGAGTGGAAATAATAGATATATGAATATTTCCTAAACCAGTATGAAGTTATTTTCAAAAACTGCTCTTCTAATTACTTTTCACAGCTCTGAGCTTCAGAATTTAACTCCAGACAATAAATCTGAAAGGAAAACAAAACTAACCATAAAACTTTTATGGAATCTGACAGCATATTGTATAGGTTCTTTGATGGGGCAAGTGTCTAGTATTGATATGTGGGGTTTCAAAGTTATCTAGTCATCGTACCAAATCTCAACTATGTCAGATTCTACTTACACTTAAGAAAAGGATTTCACTTTTAACTTCAAAAAATTCTATCAGTAGGCAGTACTTTCCAATTCTAAGGCAAAGTATTTGAAGGCAAGATAAGATGCTTTCTGCAGTTACAAACTATTTAGCCGGGGTCACTTATTTTTTAACTCACCTTTACATGTCCTGTGATAGGAATAGAGCACGTTAAATTAGCTCTAAATACATATTAGGCATAAGGAGACTTGGCTTCTACTCTTGACTTTGCTACTTACTAATTGCTCAACCATAAGCAGATTTCACAATACCTCATTTTAAAAAATGGGATCAAAGGAGATAACAATTATAAATCAAATTTAATTTTTCAAAATATTATTAATGATAATACTAATGTCAACAAAACTATATGATGTTGTGCTTTGACACTATACTTAAAACATAAAATGATGCTGATAATGCCATCATAAAATGGCAAACCTCAAACTTAGCTGATGCTTTTCACTTAAGCCTTAATTTGAATGATTAATTAAAATAGGAAGAAATCAATTTTACATGGCAGTCTTCTTCCTCACTGACCCTAAATTAGGTGAATTGCTCCTTGGGTCAACATGTCCTTTACTTCCATGATATCCCCAGCACTATCCTAGTGGAATCTCATGCACTTGACCCATAAATAACCCTTTTAACTTGAGTTGTCCAAGTTGCCAGAAGGTCTACTTATAGCTCTGCCTGCCTTAGCATAAAGCTAAATAACCATTTGGTTCAGAAAAAAATATTAATTCAAATTGTTATTTTGTATATTCTATGGTAAAGCCCTACTGCTACATGGAAGAATATTAGGAATTAAGAGCCAGTAGTTTTGGCCTACGAGAAGTACATACCCAGGATTTCTGAGGGAGAACACTGTGTGATCCCCTAGTCATTGGAGACAGAGTGGTAGATAGAGGGGGACCCAGCACACAGTATTCAAGGTTGAAGGGAGGATTCAGTCAAAAATCATTTATTGCATACTTACTACATGCCCTACACTCTGCTAAGCATTGAGGAAACAAAGAAAGGTGAAACAGCATGGTCACTGCCCTTATGGAGGTCATATTCTAATGAGGGAGACAACATGTAAATAATTAGGTTCCTACTAGATATTTGCACTTTAAAGAGAAGGTAATTTCAGAGGGAAGAGACTAATTAAAAAAATAAAGTGCTAAATCAAATAAGATAAGATCTTGAAAGGAGATCCTTTAAATAGAAAAGGCAAGGAAATGATTGAATGTAAGAACCAAAGATCAGAAACCAAGGAGTAGACAGAAGTATGTGATTAGTGACTATTTGGGCCAATAAACATTTATTTAGTAATCTATGTACGAGGTAAAAGAGAATGGGAAACATGAATACATCTGTGGTACAGTTATTTCAGTATTTTTCCTTTCTTTTGGTTGCAGACAATTTTTATTTTTTGAGACATAACACTGGGGACAGAAATGCAGGCAAAAAAAAAACCAGTCCCTGACATCAAGAAGCTTACATCCTAATAGGGAAGAGAGCAAATAAAGGGGAGTTTAAAAGGAGATAATATGGATGCAGGGCAAAGCTGTCTGCCTGATGTAAAATCTTAAAAGTTAGAAGCAAAGTCAGGGAAAGTCAGTAATTCATTCAAACTTCATGAAGAACCTAGTATGTGCCAGGCACTGTGCTAAGCCCTAAGGCTCCAAGAAGAGGAAAAGAACAGTCTGTGCCCTCAAGGAACTTACAATCTAATGAAGGAGATTACAAAAAGCTATACATAAGATAAATAGGAAATAACAGAAAGATGTTAATTAATTAGGAATTAATTAGTTACTAGGAATTAATAATGTTTGGGAAAGGTTTCTTTTTTTTTTATTCTTTTAAAAAATTATTTGTTTTCAGTTTTCAACACTCACTTCCATAAGTCTTAAATTTTCTGTCTCTCCCTTCCTCCTCTCTCCCCAAGATGGCATGCAATCTTATATGGGTTCTACACACACATTCTTATTAAACATATTTTCACATTAGACACATTGCATAAAAGAATTAAAATGAATGAGAGAAACCATGAGAAAAACCAAACCAAAACAAAACATAACACAAGAGAATATGGTCTGCTTCATTCTGTGTTCCGATTCTATAGTTCTTCCTCTGGATGTGAATGGCATTTTTCCTCAAGTCTTTGGGAATGTTTTAGTTCCTTGCATTTCTGTGAAGGGCCAAGTCTATCAGAAACAGTCCTCACACACTGTGGTTGTTACTATATACAATGTTCTCCTGGTTCTGCTCATTTCGCTGAGCATCAATAAGAACTTTCATGCCTCTCTGAAGTCCTCCTGTTCATTGTTTCTTATACCACAATAGTATTCCATTACATTCATATACCACAACTTAAAATACTTTTGCACAAATGAACCCATTGCAGCTAAGATTTGGAGGAAAGCAGAAACCTGGGAAAGAATTATTGCAAAAAGTGTCTGCAATAATGGCCTCATTTCTAAAATACATAGAGAACTGAGTCAAATTTATAAGAATACAAGTTATTCCCCAACTGATAAATGGTCAAAGAATATGAAGAGGCACTTGTCACAGGAAAAAATTAAAGCTATCTATAGTCATATGAAAATTGCTCTAAATCACTATTGATTAGAGAGATGGAAATCAAAACAACTCTGAGGTACCATATTGTACCTGTCAGATTGTCTAACATGGCAAAACGGGAAGATGATAAATGTTGGAGAAGATGTGGGAGAGTTGGAACACTAATGGTTTGTTGATGGAGCTGTGATCTGATCCAACTATTCTGGAGAGCAATTTGGAACTATGACCAAAGGGCTACAAAAGCATGCATACCCTTTGATCCAGCAAAATCACTTCTAGGACTGTATCCCAAAGAGATCATAAAAATGGGAAAAGGTCCCACATGTACAAAAATATTTATAGCAGCTCTCTTTGTGGTGGCCAAAAACTGGAAATCAAGGGAAAAGCTTCTTGCATGAGGTAGAATTTTAGTGGGGACTTGAAGAACATCAAGAAATGGTTATAAGGAAGGAATGGAATGAAAGGTGGCAAAAATTCAGGTTCCAGGAGGAATTTATCAATGGAGGAAGGCATCTGTAGTGGTGAAGGGATTTTTCTAGTGTGAGAAGGCAGCTGAAGAATAGTGGTAAATTAGGGGCAGCCAGGTGGTGCAGTAGATAGAGTATTGGTCCTGAAGTCAGAAGGACCTGAGTTGAAATCTACCCTCAGACACTTGAGATTAGCTGTGTGACCATAGGCAAGTCATTTAACCTTAATTACCTTGCAAAAACAAAAAAAGAAGAACCAGCATCATGGTGGTAAATTAAACATTGCTCAGTGTATAACCTTATAATTTTTACAACCATATTAAGCAGATAAAGAATAAATTGGCTATGACACAGAGCTGAAAAAATGGGAGGCTGGTATATCTGAAAGAAGGATGTACAAAGTTAGGAGATTGATGTGAGGAGGGTATATTTAAGTGGGGTGTAGTGACATAATTGTGAAAGGAACATTCTAAGAACAAATACTATAGGTTAAAGCAATTACTTTCCATTGTTCTGTGTATAGGTAACATTCTTGCCCACAGGAACATACTTCTCCATAGTTTCTTCAGGGCTGCTAGACTTAGTCTACCCAAAGATCTTTCAATGTCAGCTTTTATAGAATCACAATTCATTAAGACTAGCCTAGGGCTCTGATGACACATATCCCCAATCAAGTGACGGATACTCCTTGTCTACTAATGGCCCACTTTTGATAGTGAACCCATCCAGGAAAATTACTCATATCATTGTATCTTAGAGAAGAAACCATGTTCAAATCTTCAAAACAACATCTTTTGTTTATGATAGAACTAATAGAAAATATTGGCACCAAGAGGTATGCAATAAAATATGTTCTCTCAAACAAACTATTAGAGAGAAATTCAATTAAGCAGAATGGGAATGGTGAATGGGAAAAATATCCCATTACATTGCAACGGCAAGGCTTTGGAGGACATTGCCTATTGGTGGGTGTGGTATAAGGAGAAGGATAAAGGGAATGGCCTGCTAAAGAATTCACCTGAGGAATTTCCCAGATTGGGCTGTATGGGACAAGTGAGTCATCTGCTGACTTCCTAGTTTAATGAGCTTATCTAATAAAGCACCAAAATTCACGTTTTCTATACTATTTATGGTGTCAATATGACTGAAACCCTCTAAATTTTCCCTACCTGAGGAAAAGTCTTGGTTACTCTACACTGGTTGAGGCAGAGTTTGCAACCAAGAGCTTTGATAATGTAGACAGAGCTAGAACTGACTGACTATTTTGACTCCAGAAAGTCATTTATAGTCTTAAAATAACTTTATGAATTTTCATTTTGACTTTTCCTTTTCATGGTAGAAAATCTCCAATCACAAAGATGATGGCAAAGACAGAAAAACCATTCAATTCTTGAATCTTAGGCTAGAAGGTACCTTAGAGATAATTCATAGGCCTTATTTTATGCAAATCCATCATTTTACAGATAGGTAAACTGAGACACAAAGGCTTATGTTACTTGCTCAAAGAGGCACAACAAGTTAATGGAGGATCCTGGTCTAGAATTCAGCCCCAAGATTTTTTTCAAGAGGTAGACTAAAATTTGATTTTTATGACTTAAGTATATAAGACAGCAACTGTAATTCACACAACACAATTCAGGTTTGGTCTATATAGCACGGCAGGTCACACAGAATCAGACTAATGAGCCAATCACCCCAATCCATAGACTGGAAGAAAAACAAACTTGACTGATTTATCTGATGGATGATGAAAAGGAGCTGAGGATAAGCAAGAGGTCCGGAGGACTGCAAAAACAATGAATTCGGTTGCTATGCCGTCAATTAGCTCCTTCTGTTCAAAATATATTCCAAAAGAAATAGGGGGGAGGAAACACATGCACAAAAATAATCTTGACTGTCCCAGATATGACGGGCCCCGCTTCATTTTCTGTTTTTATTTTCTCTATTTTTATGAGAAAGGGGAAGGAGAGTCTCTTTTCATCCTCCTTGCCCCCATCTCCTGCTGCCCAGAAGGACTGCTGAGATGATTATCAAATCCCATGAAAATCTTTTATCATGAGAATAAGAATCTCTAAGGAGACTCAAAATTTACTCAACTGGAATCCAATGAAAATTCATGCCAATTGTAAATCTCTCTCATGACAGATTTCAGATTACTTACCTAAGCACAAAAAATTGGAATAAGGCATATAGGCACTGGTATAAAAGAGAGGAGGTGTGTGTGTGTGTGTGTGTGTGTGTGTGTGTGTGTGTGTGTGTGTGTTTACATGTAGCTGGGGAAAATGAAACAAACAAATATGCCCTCTTAATTATCTCAGAACAATGCTCATCATCTGAGCTTTTAAATCATGGATGCAAGATGCAGTGGTCTCTCCCATTTGGTAGGGGCAGTGAGGTAGATAGCGAGAGAGAAGAGAAGTAGAAGGCAACAGGAAATCCTGTGCTAAGCTTTCCTTGAGAACATTTTATTCCCCTTGTAAGTTGTTCTACTCAACTGTCCTTTGAGTTGAGCCTGAGCCTTTTCCAAAGCACAGAGTGGGCTGTTAAAGGACGGAAGCTGACGTGCTCTGTGAGAATAACGATTTGAAGTTGACCAGGATTATAAAGTAATTTGGAAAGCCATTTGCTTCTACCCTAAGCATTTAAGTAGTGGAATATCATGCCACTACAAAGGAATTATCTCAAATGAGGTAATACGTCTGTCTTGCACTGTACAGACTATAAGCAATTATGGCAGGGTGTACTTTCTGCACTTGTATTAACAATGCTGAGCAGAATATGAAGGAATAAAAGCTCGGGGTATATAACAACTCCTGAAGCAAATTGAAAGAAATTATGAAGGAATTCATTGTATTAGGAAAACAAAGAAAAATGAAATGCATTGTGACAACATGATATAAATCACAGGATAATATCACATCTTAATAGCCAGTGCAGAACAGAAGAGAGAAATCCGGGCTGATTTACTATGTGGTGAATATAACATGACAGCAGACCGTTCACTAGCCAAATCTTTACGTGCTGCGTGTTGCCAGTTTGGCTTCTCTTTGGAGGACATGGTTGAAAAGTCAGGTTCCTAAAATAATATTAACTAAGGCTAGCATGAAGTAGAGCCAGAGATTACTTTCAGGAGGGGCCCTACTACTACGGATGCTCTACAAATAGCCTTGAAGCAACATTTCATTGAAAGAAAACAACAGTGACCAAAAATCCCCCCAAAACAAAAACATTCTCTTCTGGCATAGCTTCACAGACTTGTGACCAATAACTGTATGTGAAACAAGGAAACTTTCAGTAAAAATGAATGTCTACCAATATAGTTATGTTATAAGATTGAAATGTTCCTTTTTTAAAAATCAAAATTAGCAGTATGTTATCTCAGTGCCTTTAATAATTAAGGGTACTTTTTATAGCATCATTGAGGTTATTAATGACAACTCATTATGAATGAAACTATGAATATCAGCAGTAACAAATAATAATATCGCAGTTTATTTTTGCAGCATTTATTTTCCCAAGGAGCTGAATATGTTCTACATACTTTGAGTCAAATCTTGCTGTTTCTGATGCAGCTCTGGAAATTTATTCACTTTTTTTTTGATCAGAAGGTCACTATTTTGATTTCATTTGCTTTATTTTTCATTACTTCATTTCCCATCAGCTGCTCTGCTTGGTTTCAATATCATGTCTCCCCATGGATAAGCTCATCACCTGAAATCTCATCATGATGAAGACTGATTCAACTTGGATATTCAACACCTCCTCAATACATTCAGTTGCCTCTTCCCTCTTGAGGGCTGGAGGAGGGCAGAACAATGAACTTCCAAGGTCTCCCTTTGAAGAGGACTCAGACTTTTTCCAGCTGACTTCATTACTTATCATCTGTACTGCAGAATGGTTTCAACTTCACATATACTATACCCTGGTATTTTGTCACCCTGCAACCTTCTGGCACCACCACCACGCCCAATCTGTTTCAGCTTCTTTTTGCATATTGTCTTCTCCCATCAGACCAGAAGCTCTTTAAGGGTAGGGACTTTCTTTTTTCCTATTTTTATTTTTTTATTTCTTAATTTTATCCCTAGTGCTCAGCATGGTGAATAACTACAAACTCTGATTTGTTGTTGGAAAAATTAGCTATTCATTTACTAAAATGAATTGAAGAATTTTAAGATGAAATGGTCTCTGACTTTTATGAGGGTTATGGAGAAGTTCAGTAGAAGAATCTGGATTCAAACTATCTCAACAAGAGAACCACAGAATTATACACTGAGGACTAGAAGGAACCATAGATATCATCTTTTCTGTCCCTTCTTCTATAGATGAGGAAACTGAAGCTCTGAGAAATTGTGCTTGCCCAAGGTCATAAAAGGAGTAAGATAAAGTGGGAATTCAAACTCAGGTCCTCTGATTTTAAATTAAATAAAACATTTCTTACTGCTTTTATAACCCTTCTGAGATAAGCAATAAATATTATTACTATCTATCATTTAAAGATCCTATCAGTTGTCAGGTCTTACCAATCCCTCCACTCACATGATCTCTTTCTTTAGGCACTCATCAATTCTCCCACATAATTGTCATAGTGATATTCCTAAAGGATGGGAATGCCACACTCCTAATCAATAAAATTCAATAGCTAGCCATTCAACAACTTGCCACTAGAAAAAGAATTATACACACTATATATACATATATGTATGTTTACATACATGTGTGTATATGTATATATACATATACATATATGTAAACATATATTCCTCTATTTGATAATTAAAGCCCATTAAAACCTGAATATAGTTTACTTTTTTAGGATTATTTTACATTACTTCCTATCATATATTCTGACAGGCAAAAAAAAAATATATATGATCTTGTCCTTACCATCACAGAGGATATTCCATCACCCATTTCAATGTTCTTCATGCCTGTAATATTGCCCTTTCATCATCTCTGCCTCTTAGAATTCCTAGCTTCATTCAAAGCTCAGCCCAAAGAGCTACATCCTTTATGGTACCTTTCAGGTTTACCTTGACTCCCTTCCCCATATTAAGTTGGTTTTGACTTTGTCCATATTTTGTGTGCATACTTATATGTTTAAGAGATATTGCCCCTCAATTGAACAGAAGTCCCTTGAGGACAGAGGCAGTTTCATTATTATTTTTGTATCTTTAATTCCTTGCACAGAACTGGGAGCATAAGGAATGTTTGTTGATTGATGAAAAGATGGAGAAACCAAGGTACAGAAAAGAGAAGCAACTGCATAAAACCTAAGTCTACTTTGAAATAGTATTAATGAATTAATAATATATCAATTAATTATTATATAATAATTAATATAACAAAATAGCATATCAATAATATTATCAACACATATAAAACAATAGAGTTGCACCTGGGATTGCTTTTGTTTTTTTTTTGTTTTGTATTCTGCAAATGAATATAAATGAACAAATCAAAGTAGACTTTTAATAAATTCCTGATCAAAATCAGTGTTAATTTAAAAGTTAGGCTCAAAAATGGTTTTATATTCTATATTAATTCATATTGTATTTTTACCCCTTTCCCCAATTTTCTTTTAGTACCAAATGATATCTAAGACTATAAACTGCAGAGAACATGTCGGTTGACATTAGCAGGGTCAATTTCCTTACTTGGAAATCTTGCTGTTCAAATGAAATCACAGACCTAGATCTTTTCCCTAACTCTTCTGATTTTATGATATAACTCCTATCTCTTTCTACTATACTGACCATTCTTTAATGTTTGTGATAACACATCCAAGGTATCCTTTGCATCATGTCTGGCACATAGTAGGTGCTTAATAATGTTTAGTGATTGTCTTAAAGGTTAGAGGACAGATGCATGGTGGGAGCAAGTAGATTGTGGTATATTATCTGTGAATTGTGTGCAATGAAGTAGCATAAAAAGTATCAGAAAGTGGAAGATTGGGAAAAGAAATGTCAGCCAAGTTAGCTACCATAAAAGATAACAGATGGATGGGTTGCCTGAGTCCTGTGATGGTGATTAAAGAATGTTGACACACATAGAGGAAGCCTCCAGTCTGAAGGAGGATTTGTGAGAAGGCATGGACAAAAGTCTCAGAAGCTGAGAAGACATAGGTAGGTTGTAATGTGTACCTTTGAAGGGATTAGCCATATAAGTGAGGGCACAGATCTATTGAGGAATATTGTGTGTGTGTGTGTGTGTGTGTGTGTGTGCGTGTACAAGACATAGATGAAATCACAGAGATATAGACATAGAAATGAAGAGATTTATAGAGATATAAAAATAACAGTATTGATAATAAAATTAGTAATCACAGCAGCATTTATGGGGCATTTTAAAGTTTGTAGTGTTCCTTATAACAACCCTGTGAAGAAGACATTACTTTCATCACCCCTTTTTTATACCTGAGGACTCTGAGGTTAAGAGTTTGTAACTGATTTGCCCAAAATCACATAGTTAAGAAGGCCCTTAGGTCCTCCTAACTCCACTGCTTTCCTCATTACACCATCTAATTACCTAGATATAATTAGATACAAAAAGAGCTACAAAGAGATTTTGAATCTAGTATTGAATTACGTTTACTTATTCCTTTTTCTTCCTGAATTCTCCTTTTCCTTTTTTGTCTTTTAAATAAATTCATTGTTTATTAGGATCTCTATTAGCTAGAAGGGTGAGGTATGGAAAGGTAGTAAAACATAAGGTCATCTTAAATGGTGCAGTCACACCACTATTTCTGCATTGGTAATCCTGGAAGGACCAAAGAAGAGGACAGCAGTTGCTACCTGTATGCTGACATAGTTGTGGTACTATAGTAGTCACATAAGGCCGATTTCAGTGAATTATTTTGAATTTTGGCAGGGATAAGGAAGGCAGAAGAAGGCGTCAGACTTGGGAGATACTTATAGGGATTGATGTGACTATAATATAATGAATGCTAGCTGATGGAAAATTAGAAGTCAAGATGGCTATTTATTAGAAGCCAAATATGAGGCAGCATGGGGAAGGAGATTGAGATTAGTACATTATAAAATTACATATTTTTATGGATTTTAAACTGGTAAGGGGCATTAGAGGACAATCAATTTAAACCCCTCATCTCTCAGATGAGGAAACTGAAGTCCCAAAGGTTAGATGTTTTGTTCAGGGCCACCCAGAGAGCAAGTGACAGAGCTGAGATTTTAACTGGGACATTCTTATTCCAAAACAACACCAATTAAGTCACCTAACCTCTAAGTACTCCAAGCACCTCTCTAAAACTATAAATTGCTGAGAAGATGTCAATGCACATTAGTAAAGTGATGTCCTTACTTGGGAATCTTGGTAGCCAAATGAAATCCTAGATAGTCCTTATTCCTAGCTCTTATGACTGTAAACCCCAGTCTCTTTCTACTACACTTATCATCCTGTGAATTTCGATAAGCAATGACAACCTTGCCTCCAAACATTATGAAGGACCAAGAGTTAACTATAATGTCTATTTCAGGTTCATTCCTTCCCAAAAGGAATGTTTTGAAATTACCATATTAATACTTTCCCCTTGGAGGAAATAAGTGAAGCTATGTTAGCCAGCCTGTAAAGAACATGTTATTCTCTCTAGTTTCATTTCTAGTGTAAATATGGATAGAATAATGCCTATGAATATAGACTAAACTGTTTGTGAACCTATAAGAATTTGATGAATGGATACTAAGAAAAAAAAAGGTACTAAAACAGACACCTAAAGATGATGAACTGAGTGACTCATGATGGTTTACAATGATGTTTAATGTCTTAATGGCATGGTCCATTTCTATATAAGAGTGGATTTTATTGCTGAGGCTAAAGGCCACTGACATTTTGCTTCCATAAAACACAGCTATATTCAACATAACAAGGTTCTTTTGAGAACCTTTATAAAGTTTCACTTCTTTACTGGTAGGGATGGAGTACTAAGAAAGATGCATCCTGAATTGTAATCCTGTTGGTATTGGGAAAGTCATTTTAACTTTGTCTCAGGTATTTTGTCTATTAAATACTATTTTGCACTGATGTATGAGGTAAAACTAATTCACCTCCCTTGGGTCAGCAAATGAAAAAATTATCAGATAAAATGCTCTGTGTAATTTTAAAAATGAAATTAAATTTTTTTCAATAAATAAAAATTCACCTCCTCTTTCTTATATCTTCCTCACCTTTAAAAAAAAGAAAAAAGGAAAAATCAAACTCCTGTTATGAATATATGTGGTCAACCAAAACTAAGTCCCACATTGGTCATTATATACAAACCTACACATATACACATATACACACATATATATGTCTATACAAGGCATAGACACATATATACATACCCACATGTATATATATATATATATATATATATATATATATACATACATATATATGTGTATGCCTCTGTGTATATACATTATGTTTAATTTGCATACTAAGTCTATCACCTTTCTGTCCTTAGGAGGATAGAATATTTTATCATGGGTCCGCTGTAATTGTAGTTGGTCATTATGTTGATCCAAGTTTATAAGTCTTTTAAAGTAGTTTATCTTTATAATATTATTGTAAAAAACTATCATTCTTAAATCACCCTTCATCAGTTCATACGTATCTTCCTAGGTTTCTTTGAAACCATGCTTTCCCTCATTTCCTAGAAAACAATAATATTAAATCACCTTCATCCACCATAGCTTTAAATTGAAAGGATGATGTAATCCTCATTATAAACTTGAACTGAATTCACTGTTGGCTGACTCTTTTAAGGTCGGAATTCTATTCCAGAATTCCATGTCAGTTAAAGTTAAAAATGGCTCCCAGAATTTATGCAGCACTTAAGTTTTGCAAAACACTTTACAAATATGATATCATTTTATCTTTACAACTCCAGGAGATAGGTGCGATTGTTATTTCCATTTCATGGCCATATGAAACTGAGGCAGACAATGATTAAATAACTTCTCCCTGGGTCACACAGCTATGATGTAAGAAACTGGATTTGAACTCAAGTCGTTCTGACTCCAGATCTAGTATTTTATCTACTATACTATTACAGCTAAAAGTTGATAGGACAGGAAGAGAGAGTAGGTGACTCAGGAGGTGTGATGAGTGGGATAAGCATGAATATTGGAAGAAATAGAGCAGGGGCTATGATTTCAGGATTCTTAAATATTAAATGGAAATTATTTAAATATATGCAAACCAAATGCAAATTAGCTCAGACATGGAGGGCTGGGACCAAGAACACAGGGATATTCCACTTTTTTAAAAAAACCATTTAAAAACATTTTACCTATAAATTCCTAGTTATTTTTCTTCAGTTTTTTGAGGTTAAAAACTCAGTGAACACTCTAAAAAATACATCCTGTTGACCAAGATCTATATATTTAACCCCAGCTTCTCTCAAGGCTCAATTCTGTATCTCTACATTAACTGTACATTAATTTAGAGTTACAGTGATAACTACATTAATTAAGGGCTTACTATAAGCAAGGCCCTATCTTAAGTATTATAAATACAAAGAATGACAAAAAAGTCATATATTACCCTCAAGGAACTTACATTACTAGATAAAACAACACATAAACAACTATGAATATATAAGATATCTACAGAGTTGGTGAACAGTAATCTTAAAGATGGGTAAGGATTAGGAAATCCTCCTGGAGAAGGTGAGCTTTGAAATGACTTCTTTAAGGAAGTCAGTGAAACTAAGAGGCAAACAAATATGGGGGCATGGGTTGCTGGAAATAGCACTTCAGTCATGTGTGTTTGTGTGTGGGGGCAGGTAAGAGTAGGGAAGGGAGCCATCACAAAGACATAGAGATGGGAGATAGAATTACCGTCAGATGAGTGCACCTGAGTTAAAGCACATGTAGAAGAGGATAAAAGGCAAGAAAACTGGAAAGTCAGGAAGGAGCTGGGTGATGAGTTTTTAAATGTCACAAAAAGGGTTTTCTATTTGATCCTGGAGCTAAAAGAGAACCACTAGAGCTCACTGAGCAGATTTATTCTTTTAAAAAATCACCTTGGCAGTTGAATGGAGAGTAGATGTAAAGTAGGGAAAAACATGAGGCAGAGAGAAGAGTGAGAAGAGCCCAGGAAGATGTTGATGAAGACTCTGTACTAAGGTTGTTACCATGGGAGTGGAGAGCTGGGGACATATATTAAGAGATGTGAAGGTCAACTAATTCTCAGAAAACAAAACTGCTAAAATAAATTATCTGCTTTGCCTCTAATGGACATATAAAAGAACAGGGCCATATTTTGAGTTTAACCAAATTAGAACAGAAATTGGACATGTAATAGCAATGCATCTCCACCCATAGCAAGGCACTTCTAGCAATATTTTTGAATTTCAGCCGTGTTCTGAGTTGCACAAGAGTCTTGGGTCCCTTCTTGGTCTAGGCTAATGCTAATGCTCCTGTTTGATACCAGGTACAAATGTATTCTACTTACGAACAAAGTTCCCACTTCATTCTATTTAATTTCATCTCCATGTTGGTCAAACCTAGCTTATTTTGATATCTTCTTCTCTCAGTGGGCAGTCTAATCAGAATACTTGATGGCTCTGTGCTTCTTGAAGTCCTTTCTATATTCAGGGTTGTGATGTATTAGGCTGAATTCTAGCATGGGTTTCCAAGCCTATGTATGTATTTATGTAATACATGTGCATATATTTACATTTTTTTTTTAAAACTTAAGGAAATTAACTCAAGATACTTAGATGTGATATAAGACAACTAGTAGCTAAACTTCAGTGTTTTCAAATTTCGGTAAAGGTGAAGTGACAGTTATTTTGTTATAGTAATAGAGAAAAAGAAAGATTATTCTTTTTAAAGAGTGCAATCAAGTGGGAATGGGAGTAGTTCTCTTTTAAGAAGGAAATATTTACAAGACAACTATTTGTTTCTCCTGGATGTGGAAACTTTAAAAAACAATATATCCATTTAAATAGCCACTTTTCCCTGGTATCCAAGTCTCGAAATATCCATTTAAATAGCTTCTGAATAGGACTAAAATAGGCCTGTTTTCAGTATTAAATATTTGGTGTCCATTTGCTTCCCTTTAGAAAGGAAAAGGTTGGGGAATGTTGTGTCTTTTGAGATATAGCAACATGACAGAAAGTGACAAATGGAGGAATGTGTCACAATGAAACATGATATATTGTAGCGGAGTGATATGCTGATATGCAAAGAACTCATAATATGCCTCTCTCTTTTTATTTGCTGCTTTACTAGAGAAGATTATTCTTATAGATTAAGGGACCACTGTCACATGCCAGGTAACAAAATAAATATATTTCACTACATTAATATTTCCCTATAAGACAACCATGTGGTGCTGTTTTTGTTTCTGAATTCCCTTCCCATTAATTTCAGATTAGCATGAGATTCACTTTATAAATAGAATCCTATGTCTTCTGCCTGACTTAACCAGACCTATCACAGTACACTTGTCTCTGAATTCCAGTTCAACATGGAAGAGACACTAATGGCGACAACAATGGAATGAGATGAGACTGCAAGAGAAGGTTAGAGACACAGACTTAATTACCAAGATATTTGATTCTTTCCACACGGTCTTACCTAGTTAAGCTAAGGAATACTCAGAAGTTGCCAGTTTTAAGACAGAGCCATATTGAAAATTTGCTAAAGTATTACAACTATTTTTTAACAGAAAGGTAATGTCCCTTGGCTTTTACCCATTGTTAACATGACCCATATGATTTCCAGCTACAAATACTGACAACTTATGAAAACTTAAATATCTAGGAAAGATGGCTTAGCAGTCTCAACATCAGCTTTATAAGCCTTACATATAATTGAACCACATGTTCAAATCCCACCAGACCTAACTCAAATGATCACTTTTTCAAGTTAATTAAGTTGAAGAAAATAAATTTCCTGTTAAGGGGGATGTTCATAGGGAATATTGAAAACCAAAATTCTACCACAATTTTAATAGTTCATTGCCACTTTACATAGGTGTAGAAATCTGTAGTCATTTCCTTTTGCAAATTGCTAAGATCTAGGTAAAAATCTGAGCAAACTAAGCCGTAACTATGTAGACATTATTAGTCAACTCTATTTCAGTTAAGCATCTGACTTTTTTGTGTATAATGTAGATAAATACAATATCTAAATAAAGTGAAAAAAGATGGGGAATTTATACTAAAAGTAAAGCTCTCTTGATTCTTTCCTTTTATTTCATATCTTCACTGTGACTCTTTTTTTCTCCCATCCTTTTTTCTTACTCAGTGTCACAAAGGGGCTCCCAAATGGCCAATTTTGCATAGACCAATATCAGAATTATTAGAGTGTATAGTTTTAAAATCGAAGGCTTGTTTTACAAATGAAATTGTTTTATAATTGAATTTTAATGATTACTCTTAGGGATTTTACTACACAGTATAAGAGTAACCTTATTTCCCAAGATATGGTCACTCATGCTTCATGAAACTAATTCTCATGTCCTTTCTTATTGCTTATTGCTTTGAAGATAGTTCATGAAGATTTAGCTCTCTTTTGACATTTTTTTACAAGTGAGGAGAGATGGGAGAGTTTATAAATGGAATCCTCACGTAAGTTATCTCACCTCTCTTCACAAGTGAGGATCAACGTCACAACAGATGTCAACTATTAAATGTATACATAGAGGTTTACATATACTATATATACTCACACCCATATTCAGAAATATATACAAGTCTCTCTGTTGGGATATAAGAACATCGGTGCTGGAAACAGATGGTTTATAAATGTGAAAAATGGATTTTTTCAAGTTTGGAATAACAATTTACACATTTAGCAAGAAGAATAGTTACTGAGAATGCAAACTCCTTTTTTGAGGTGAAAATGTCATATTGCTCTTGTAAAATAGTGTTAAAGAAAAAAATGAAACAAATATTCATACTATTAATTTATTTTTTGGCAAAGAGTGAAGGCACATGACTTTCCATGAATTCTTTTAGAGGTGAAATTTTCACTCTCAGAGGTCAGCTGACCAAGTATCGCCTGAGATATAAAATTAGATCAGTTTCAGAATCACTAAAACATTAAAACATGGTCCATTGTCCACTAAAACATTTAGTGTCCAAAAAAAACCTTTTATGTGTTTTATCATTGAGCACAAAGACATATGTGTAATATATATATACATGTTTCTATGTGTATGTACACATACATATATGTGGATGTGTGTATATAATATATATATACACATATGTGTGTGTATTTTGTTGTTCAGTTGTGTCCAACTCTTCATGAGTGGTTTACTATTTCCTTCTCTGTACATCTCTTTTACTTTGCTTCTCTTTACTACTCCCTTCATTTTATGGATGAGGAACTAAGGCCAACAAGGTTAAGTGACTTGCCCAGGGTGACACAGCTAGGAAGTTTCTGAGGTCAGATTAAAATCAGGAAGATGAGTTTTCCTGATTTTAGGCCTAGCTCTCTAGCCATTGTACCTTTTAGCTCCAGTGGTACACACACACACACACACACACAAGTATATGTTTTATAGTGTGTTTATATTAACATAATCCATATATCCATCTATTTTATATAAATATATACATACATATATGCATGTATACATACATGGATTAAAATTACTATTTGTAACCACAATTTTTTTAAACATTCGACTATCTGATGCTATGTATAGTTCTGTATACTTTCTCAAAAATCATTCCTGAACTTACCATTTTCTTTTATTTTGGAAACCAAGATTATGAGCAACATAAACCTTGATACAGATTAGTTGGGATATATAATTTTAGAGTTCAGTTCAATTCAATAAGTTTTTATTAAGTGAGTACTAATTGCCAGGCACTGTGCTAGATTCTTGGGACACAAAGCCAAACAAACAAACAAAATTAATAGTCTCTGTCTGCAAGGAGTATATGTTCTATTGAGAAGGGGGAATATTTGTAGAAAAATTAAATGCAAAATGTATACAAAGTGACTTCTGGTGAGAAAGTATTAGCAATTTGGATAGATTTCCTGTAGGAGATGTAACTAGAATTGAACTTTGAAGGAATCTAGGGATTCTATGAAGGAAAAGTGATAAAGAAGTGCATTCAAAGCAAGTAAGTAAATGTGTGTGTGTGTGTGTGTGTGTGTGTGTGTGTGTCTGTCTGTCTGTTTACTCAAAACCAAAGAGACGGAAGATGGAATGTCATGTACAAGGTACCTCAGGCACAGCAGTTTGACTGTAATATTGAGCAAATGAAGTAACATGATATAAACTTGGAAAAATAAGCTAGGAGAGATTATGAACAGATTTAAAAAAAAAAGAGAAGAGCTTTTATTTTGCCCTAAAGACAAGAGGAAGTTACTGAAACTTCTTCATTAGGGGGTGACATGGTCAGACTTGTACTTCAGAAGATCAATTTATCAGCCCTCTGAAGGAGAGAATGTGGAAGTGAGAAACTAGGAGCTAGAAGACCAAAGTTCCTTAACTTGAATTTTAACAATTCTTTTATAATTCTATATAATTTATTTTATTCATTTAAAACAATATTTTGAGAAGGGGTTTATAGACTTTGCCAGAAGGTAAAGGGAATCCATGACACAAAATGAGTAAAACTTTTGAATTAGAAGGATATTGTAACATTACAAGCAAGATGTGAATAGGGACTGAGCAAGAGCTACAGGAATGGACAGGGACTAATAGGAGATAGATAAGTTCTGGAGTTGGACTTGATAAGACTTGGGAATTGATTGGATTTAAGAGGTAAAGGAGAGGGAAGAATTAAGTATTCTAGAACTGAGCAACTAGAAAGATAATATTGTCCTTAGGAGAAATGGTAAAGTAGGAAGAGAAGTAGGTTAGGAGAGGATTGAGGGTATATAAGTTCTATTTTGAACATGTTGAGCTTGAAATGCTTATGAAGAACTCAGTTCAAAATGTCCAATAAAAAATTAGGTATTTGGAAGAGTTGAGACAAGATAGCAGAATAAAAGCAGGGACTTGCTTGAGTTCTCCCCTAAACCCCTCCAAATACCTATAAAAAAATGACCAAAAAAATTCTGGAGCTGCAAAACCCGCAGGAAGACAGAGTGAAGCAAATCTCCAGCCCAAGACAGCCTGGAAGGTCATGTCTATCACTCCAGACTGGGAGTGGAACATAGTCAAACATGGGCCACCCCAGCAAAGATGGGAACTGAGCAGACCTCTGGGGACTGAATCACTAGCAGCTGTGGTGTTTTGCAGAATTCTCCACTGCAAAATGCCAAGGTTTACTTAGGTTAGTGGAAAACAGTCTGTTGAACCTGTATGAGAGTAGTGGTCTGCCCCAGCCTTGGGGCATTGGAGGGGCCAACAGAACCTAGGGTAGTTGCAGCAGTAGCAGAGGCAGCTGTTTCTGGACCTCTAGGCATACATATTGTGGGGTGAAAGAGTGCCTGATCATAGTGGGATTGTAGGGATCTCTTTGTAGGTGCTGAGGTGGGATTCTCTTCCTTTACCCTGCTTGGATCTGTCCCACAATCCTGGGGGGCACTCAGGAGGAGGAAGAGTGCTGGCATGATGGAGTTTGTGGCAGTGGTGAAGAGGGAGTCTTCCTTGTGGTTCCAAAGTAGAAAAGAGTGCTTGAGGCCACTCACACACCAGAGCACAGACCAGGAGAGGACTAAACACCTCTCCTTTGATCATGTAACCTTGGAAGAGCTGAAAACTTGCAGGTCCCTAGAAGTATTTCTGAAAATACCTGTGTAAAACCCCTGAAGTTCAGGACAGTACATCACCCCCCTCACCCCCTTCCACTGGAATGAGAGAACTACTTTGACAAAGAGCTCAAAAGTCAAGTAATTCTCTGGTGAAATGAGCAGATGGTGAAAAAAAAATGGGACTACAGAATCTTATTTTGGTGACATGGAAGATCAAATTATACAACCAGAAGAAAACAAAGGCAAAGGCTCCAAAAACCATATGAATTTGGCTCAGGCCATGGAAGAGCCCAAATAGGATTTTGAAAATCAAGTAAAAAAAGTAGAGGAAAAATTAGGAGGAGGAATGAAAGTGATGCAAGGAAATCAAGAAAAATGAGTCAACTGCTTGCTAAAGGGAACCCCAAAATGCTGAAGAAAATAAGAACTTTAAAATTAGACTAACTCAAATGGCAAAAGAAGTCCAAAAGGTCAATGAGGAGAAGAATGCCTTAAAAATAGAATGGGTTAAATGGAAAAAAGAGGTCCAAAGATCACTGAAGGAAATAATTGCTAAAAGCTCATGACTTTATGGGAAACCAAGAAATTACAAGAGAAAACCAAAAGAATGAAAAAAAAATAGAAGACAATGTGAAATATCTCATTGGAAAAACTACTGACCTGAAAAATAGATCCAGGAAAGACAATTTAAAAATTATGGGATTACCTGAAAGTCATGGTCAGAAAAAGAGCCTAGATGTCATATTTCATGAAATTATCAAGAAAAACTGCCCTGATATTCTAGAACCAGAGGGTAATATAAATATTGAAAGAATCCACCAATCACCTCATGAAAGAGATCCGAAAAGAGAAACTCCTAGGAATATTGTAGCCAAATTCCAGACTTCCCAGGTCAAGGAGAAAAGGTTGCAAGCAGCTAGAAAGAAACAATTTGAGTATTATGGAAATAAAATCAGGATAACACAGCTTCTACATAAAGGGATTTAAGGGATTAGAATATGATCTTCCAGAAGTCAAAGGAACTAGAATTTTAAAAAAAAGAATCAAATACCCAGCAAAACTGAGTATAATACTTCAGAGGAAGAAATTGCCATTCAATGATATAGAGGACTTTCAAGCATTTTTGATGACAAGACCAGTCCTGAAAAGAAAATTTGACTTTCAAACACAAGATCAAGAGAAGCATGAAAAGGTAAACAAGAAAGAGAAATTATAAAGGACTTTCTAAAGTTAAATTGTTTACATTCTTACATGGAAAGCCAATATTTGTAACTCTTGTGACTTTTCTCACTATTTGGGTAGTTGGAAGGATTATACATACACACACACACACACACACAGATAGATAGACAGATAGAGCACACAAAGTGAGTTGATTAAGAAGGGATGATATTTAAAAAATAAAATTAAGGACTGAGAGCAATATATTGGGAGGAGAAAGGGAGAAATGGAATGGGACAAATTATCTCTCATAAAAGAGGCAAGAATAAGCATCTTCAATGGAGGAGAAAAGGGAGGAGGTGAGAGGGAAAAAGTGAA
The DNA here is from genome assembly GCA_028658325.1 of Potorous gilbertii. Classification (NCBI taxonomy): domain Eukaryota; kingdom Metazoa; phylum Chordata; class Mammalia; order Diprotodontia; family Potoroidae; genus Potorous; species Potorous gilbertii. The sequence goes on along the minus strand of CM053770.1, from coordinate 375,204,352 downwards.
GCTTACTCTCTTCACATTTGGCTTATGGACAGAATAACATGCTCATTCAATTTAGTATAAAAACCCATGTTAAACTACAGAAAAGTAGGGGAGAAAGGTACAAGTGGGGTGATGGGATAATAGAAAGGAGGGCAAATGGGAGAAGGGAGAAATTAGAAGTAAACACTTATGGGGAGGGACAAGGTTAAAAGAGAGAATAGAATAAATGGGGAGCAGGATAGGCTACAGGGAGGCACAGTTTGTCTTACACAACATGACTATTAAGGAAATCTTTTGCAAATTACACATATATAGCCAATATTGAATTACTTGCCTTCTCATTGGATATGGGTGGGGAAGGAAGAAAGGAGAGAAGTTGAATTTGAAAGTATTAGCAACGAATGTTGAAAAATGTTTTTGCATATAACTAGGAAATAAAAATACAGGTAATGGGATATGGAAATCTATCTTGCCCTACAAGAAAAGAAAAAATATAGGCCTAAGGGAAGGGAGGGGTATGATAGAAGGGAGGGCATATTGAGGGAAGTGGTAATCAGAATGCAGGATATTATGGAGTGGGGGAGAAGAGAGATCGGGGAGAAAATTTGGAACTCAAATTTTTGTGGAAATGAATGTTGAAAACAAAAATTAATAAATAAACATTTAAAATTTTAAAAAAGAATAAAACAGTATATAATGAATTCTGTGTGTCACTTTAAAAAAAAAAGAAAATTTGAGCTTCAAATACAAGAATTAGGTGAAGCATGAAAAGGTAAACAGGAAAGAGAAATCATAAAGTGCTTACCAAAGTTGAACTGGAGATTTGCTTCATTTCATCATTCTGTGGGTTCTGTAGTTTTTTTAGAATCATTTTTACAGGTATTTGGCTGGGTTTGGGGGAAGACCTCTAGCATGTCCCTGCATTTACTCTACCCTCTTTGCTTCCCCCTCCCTTACCATTCTTATTAAAGGAAATGGCTTAAAACAATTTGATAAAGATCAGAATTGGTCAAGTAGAAACTAATGACTCAATGAGACAGAAAGAATCAGTCAAACAAAATCTAAAGAATGAAAAGATAGAAGAAAATGTAAAATATCTAATTGGAAAAACAACTGACCTGGAAAATAGATCCAGAAGAGAAAACTTAAGAGTTATTGGCCTGCCAGAAACCCATGATGGAGAAAAGAGTCTGGATAATATCTTCCAGGAAATCATCAAGGAAAACTGCCCAGAAGTGGTAGATTCAGAGGCAAAATAGGCATTGAAAGAATCCACCATTCCCCTCCTGAAAAGGATCTCAAACTCAAAACCCCAAGAAATATAGTTGCCAAATTCCAGAGCTATCAAGTGAAGGATAAAATATTACAAGCAGCCGGAAAGAAACGATTTAAATATCAAGGAGATACAGTCAGGATTACACAGGACCTTGCAGCTTCTACATTAAAAGATCGAAAGAATTGGAACTCAATATTCTGTAAGACAAAGGAGTTGGGACTACAACTAAGGAT
>CM053770.1:375158276-375202364 GCA_028658325.1 Potorous gilbertii | reverse complement strand
GTGGCTTAATAAATTATGGTATATGAATGTAATGGAGTACTATTGCGCCATAAGAAATGATGAACAAGAAGACTTCAGGGAGGCTTGGAAGGACTTATATGATCTGATGCTGAATGAAAGGAGCAGAACCAGGAGAACTTTGTGCACAGCAATGACCACAGTGTGCAAGAGTTTTTTCTGGTAGACTTGGAACTTTGTAATAACACAAGAACTTACTGAAAAAGAAAAAAAATCCCAATGACGATTTTCTATGGCAAAATGCTTTCCACACTCAGAGAAAGAAATATGGAAGTCATTCGCAGAATGTAGCAGATCATATTTGTGTGCGGGTGGGTGGGTTTTAGTGTATTATATTTTGATTTGTTATATGATTTCTTCCATTTATTTTAGTGCAACTACATAGCATGACTATAGTGAAAATGTGCTCAATAGGAAAGTGTATGTAGAACCTATACAGAACTGGATACTGTCATGGGGATGGAGGGGGTAGTGGGGGGAAGGTGTGGGGGGGGATAAAATCTTAATTTTAAGGAAGTGATTGTAGAACATTTAAAAATAAATAAAATAAATTAAAAAAAAGTAAATGTCTTCGTAAACACAACTTTGTCATTAGCTATTTTGCCAACTTAGTTAGCAAAAATGACAACTTAAATAAAATAGATGAATATTTACAAACTATAAAAGCAAAGATTAGCAGAAAAAAGAAATAATGAATTTAAACAATCTAATCTCATATAAAGAACAAGCCATAAATGTACTTGAAAAGAAAAAAAAACATCTAGGTACAGGTGAATTGACAAGTGAATTTAATTCAACATGCTGATATTTCAAAGGACAAAGAAAGATTCTAAACAAAAATTTTTCTATATTATAAATATAGTTTTGATATCTAAACAAGAGAAAATCAAAACAAAAAGAAAGCAATCAACCAATATACCTGAAAATATTTATGCAAAAATTAAAAACAAAATTTTACAAAAGACTATGAAAACAAATCCAAAAGATTACAAAGAATGAAAAAGTTGTATTTATACCAAACTTTAAGGGTTGCTTAAGTATTAGAAAAAACTATCGGCATGAAAGAATAAAATAATAAGAAGCACAGAGTCATAAGACAATAGAAGTAAAAAAAAATATTTTAACAAGAAATAACACACTTTTTTAAAAATTGAGAAATTATATTACTACAGATTTTTTTATCTTAAAATTTTAAGTAGCAACTATCAAAACAAATAGCCAGCATAATATGTAATTTAGATAAATGAGAAATCATTCCAATAAAATCAGGGGGGAAAAGAATGAAGATAGTCAAAGAGGAAATAGATAATTATTACTTTTTGCAGATGATATGATGTCAGCAAAACACTAGTTGAAAAAAATTGATAAATTCAACAAAGATTCAATGTAGAAAATAAATCCACAGAAAGAATGGACATTTCTGTGTGCTACCACCAAAACTAGCAAAAGTTGATTAATTACATCTGAAATAATTACCAAATAGGTCAGGGACAGAGTTAACATGACAGAGTAAAGTCTGAGATTCACCTGAGCTCTCTCATATTTCCTTCCAAATAATTTTAAAGTAATGTCCAAAAACAAATTCAAGAGCTCTTGAAGGAATGAAAGGATAAGGTGAAACAATTTTTTATGTCCGAGACAACTTAGAACGTCAATAGAAAATATTTGTCTCACTGAAGTGAGAGTCAAGTCCACATCCAGAGCATGCCATGCCTAATAAGTCAACATCAGACCTTAAGAACCACTGACTAGGTAGCAGCTGTAGTTTCCAAAGCTCTTGGCTCACAGACAGTAAGGGAGTCAGACAAACTGGGCAGAAAGAAATTACAGTGGATCCTTCTCTGGAGCTGGGGGCAGGACTCTGTTACATTGTCCATATGTGGTTCTGGATAGAAGACTCAGGATAAGGAGAAGAGCTAGAAGGAGCAGGGGCACTGAGTAGAGTTCCAGAGAAGAAAAAAAGTAATCATGGTGAGTCCCTTATAGACCCGAGAACTTACCAGGAAAGCAGTGTCCACATCTCTTCTTAGCATTTTAGAGGAACTGAGAACTTATTAATGCTTATAACTGACTCTGAAAATAGCTGTATGAAACACCTGAAGCCTGGGACCACTCCCTTTCCACCCTGGAAGCAAAATGAAACTTTTACCTAGAGTTAAGGTCAAGAAAGAGACTGGGAAAATGAGTAAACAAGAAAAATAAAAAAACAAAAAAGAACAGAAACATAGACAATTTAATGAAAGGGCAGATCAAAGCACAAAATCAGGAAAGGACAACAAAATCATAACAGGTATAAACTACATGCAAAGTCTCAAAGGAAAACATGTTTTACTCTCAGGCCATGGAATAACTCAAAATTAATCTTAAAACCAAATAAGAGAATTAGAGGAAAAATTGGAAAAAGAAACTAGTGATACAAGAAACTCATAGGAAAAAAAGAGTTGAGAGTTTGTTAAAAAAAAATAAAATAAAAGGCACAAAAATCCACTGAAAAGAACTCTTTATAGAGCAAAAGTGGCCAAATGGAAAAAAAAAACTGTAAAAAAAAATACACTAAAGAGAAAACTTCCTTAAAAATCAGAATTGCTCAAAAGGAAAAAGAGGAAAAAATGCATGGAAGAACTCCTTAAACAATTATATAATTCCTTTAAAAAAAATAGAAATGGGCAACCGGGAGCAAATACTACTATGATATATTAAGAAACAATAAAACATTAACAAAAAGAAATGAGACATCGTATTTCAAGAAATTTTCAAGGAAAACTGCTTTGATATTCTAGATTCAGAAAGTAACAGAGAAATTGAATGCACCCACCAATCACCTCCTTAAAGAACTCTCCAAATAAAACTCTCAGGAACATCATAGGCAAATTTCAAAGTTCCCAAGTGAAGGATAAAATACTGTAACAGTCAGAAAGAAACAATTCAAACAACATGGAGCAACAGTCAGTATAACACAAAATTTGGCAGCTTCTACATTAAAAGAATGCAGGGCTTAGAACATGATATTTTGGAAAGCAAAGCAGTCAGTATTACAATAAAGAATCATTTACCCAGGAAAATCTCTCAGGGGGAAAAGATATATTCAACGAAATTGAGGACTTCCAAGAATTCCCATTGAAAAAAACAGTGACATAGAAAATTTGATTTTCAAATATAAGACTCAAGAGAAGCATAAAAAGGAAAAAAAAAACCCAGGAAAACAGGAAAGAGAAATTTTAAAGGATTCAATAAGGTTAAATTGCTTAATTCCTAGAGAGGAAGATGATATTTGCAATTCCTAAGAACTTTCTCATCATTAGAAAAGTTAGAAGTTTACATAAAGAGTGTGAGTTGAATACGATGGGATGATCATTCAAAAAAAACAAAATTAAGGAGTGAGAGAGTAATACACTGAGGGAAGGGAAAAGGGAGAGGTGGAATGGGGTAAATTTTCTCACATAAAAGAAGCACAAAATAACTTTTATAGTGGAGGGGTAGATGGAGCAAAAAAGGAGGAGTATTTGAACCTTTCTCTCATGAGATTTGTATCAAAGAGGGATAACATACATGTTCAGTTGAGTATAGAAATCAATTACCCTATAGGAAAGTAGAAGAGGAAGGGGATAAGAGGAGGGGACTGATGGAAGATAGGGGAAATTGTGGATGTAGTTGTCAAAAAGCAAACACTTCAAACACTTTTGGATGGAGAGAGAGAGAGAGAGAGAGAGAGAGAGAGAGAGAGAGAGAGAGAGAGAGAGAAACCAGGGGAAATAGGATGGAGGAAATAAATAATCATAACTGTGAAAAATGCATCAAATTGCTCTAATAAAGGTCTCATTTCTCAATTATACAGAGAACTGAGTCAAATTTATATAAAAAAATAAGAATCATCTCCTAACTGATAACTGGTAAAAGGATATGGACAGTTTTCAGGCAAAGTAATCAAGGCTATCTATATTCATACAAAAAATGCTCTAAATCACTATTGATTAGAGAAATACAAATTACAATAACTGTGAGGGACCACCTCACAACCTAGCAAATTGGTTAGTATGACAGAAAGGGAAAATAACAAATGTTGGAGGAGATGTGGGGAAATTGCGACACTCATGTACTGATGGTGGAAGTGTGAACTGATTAAACCATTCTGTAGAACAATTTGGAACTTTGGCCACAAGGCTATAAAACCACATATACTGCTATAACAAATAATAACATGAGTAGGTCTATATGCCAAAGAGATTAAAAAAAAGAAAAGAAAACAACTTATATGTACATAAATATTTATAGCAGTTCTTTTAGTGGTGGCAAAGAATTGAAAATTAAGGGATAGGAATGACTGCAAAGTCGTGGTACATGACTGTGACAGAATACTGTTGCTCTATAAGAAATGACAGGCAAAATGCTCTCAGAAAACGCTGGAAAGACTTACATGAGCTGAAGTAAGAGAAATAAGCAGAACCAGCAGAACATTGTACACAGTAACTGCAATATTATATGATTAGCAACTGTGGTTAACTCAGCTATTCCCAGTAATACTGTGATCTAAAACAATTCCAAAGAACTCATAATGAAAAATGCTATCTACCTCTAGAGAAAGAACTGATAGAGTCTGAATGCAAATAAAAGCATACTTTTTAAACTTAATTTTTCCTTTCATTTTTTTTGTTTAGTGTTTTCTTTCATAAACTTTTCTTTGACCACGTAACTTATATGGAAATATGTTTTGCATGACTGCATATGTACAACCTGTATAATATTGACTTCTTTCTCAGTAAGGGGGAAGGAAAAGAAGTAATGGAGGGAATTTTGAACTATTTTTTTTTAAATGGATGTTAAAAATTTTTTCATGTAATTGGAAAAAATATTTAAAAATCAAACAACCAAAAATATATAAACTGCATGAAAGTTCACCTACAAAATACTCATAGGAACTAAAAGAATAGGACTATAAAATATTCCTTATTGACATAAAGCCAGACCAAAACAAAAGCAATATTAATTGCTCATTAAAAGCTCAAGTTAGTGTAATAAAAATATATAATATAATAAAATTATAACCCTAATTAAGTGAATTTACTTATTCAGAAGACACTGATTTAAAAACTACTGAAGTATTACTTTTAGAGATAGAGAAAATAATAATAAAATTCATCTAAATAAACTAAAGAAAAAGAATACCCCCAAAATAATGAAACAATTTGAAAGTAAGGAAGTGAGCAATACCAGATCTGAAACTATACCACAGATTAGTAATCATTAAAATGGTTTGGTGTTGGTTAAGAGAGAAGTTAATCTGGAACAGATTATGTACACAACATAGATAAGCAATTGAACATAGTAGTTAGTTTTTGATAAACTCAACATACCCAACTACTTGAGAATGAATTCAGTATTCAACTGTAACTAATAGGAAACATTCAATTCAATTTGTCATAAAATAGGTAGAGATACATAACATATAGCAGATACATTTCAAATGAATAAATGACTTAGACATTAAAGGTGATATGAACAAATTAAAGAAATAAGGAAGAAATTATCTTTCAGATCTATGTAAAGGAAACATTTCATGATGAATCAAGGAATAGAGTGTATCACTGAAGATGAAATTAGCAATTTTGATTACATTCAACTTTAAAAGGTTTTATACAAACGAAACCAGTGCAGCTAGTATTAGAAGTAAAATAGCTAATGGATTGGAGAGGGGGAGGATAATATTTTCAACAATTTTCTCCAATAAAATTTTGATGCCCAAGTTACAAAAAATGAATTCATAACTATAAGAATAAGTTATTACCCAAATAATAGTCAAGGAATATCAATAGGCAATTTTCAAAAAAAAGAAAGAAATCAAAGGCATATGGAATAATATTCTAAATAATTAATACTTGGAGAAATGAGAATTAAACCACCTCTGAGGTTTCATCCTATATCCATCAGACTGACAATGTTGATTTTTAAAAAAGGAGAATGACAAATGAAGGACTTACAGAAAGAAGACACATTAATAAAATTTTGGTGACATTGTGTATTGATTGGTGCACCCATTCTAGAAAGTAGTTGGGAACTATTCCCCAAAGTTAATAAACTGTGCATAAACTTTGACTCAATGATATCATTATCTGTTCTGACTCAAATAAAAACAAATATTTATAGGAGATTTTTATTTTTAAATCTCAAAGTATTAGAAAGTATGAGTATGTCCATCAATTGGGGAATAGCTGGACACAAAAGTATGATAAAAGAGATGATTTCAGAGAAACTTGAGAGAAATTTTGGTATAAATTGAAACAGAGTAAAGAGAAAGAGAATTTTTAAACACATAACAATATTACAGCTTTATAATTTTTAAGAATTCTGATTAATGCAATGACCAACTATGATTCAGGAGAAACATGATGAAGCATGTTACCCACATACTAAAGGAGAGATGATAGAGTCATAATGCAAATAAGACATTTTCAAAAAAATGGCCAGTGAGGGAATTTATCTTCTATTAGCATGAATATTTGTTACAAAGGTATTGATGAATCATTGACACCAGTGAAATCATTGTCCTAGATTTCCAATAAGAAGATTTTTTCAAAAATTTCAAGTCTCTTAGCTCTAAATCTCTCCCAGGAAATGCAATCAATTTCAGACATTATTTCTCAGCATAAAGCCACTAAGGGGTTTTGTTGTTTCCTTAGCAGACAAGGACTGCCCTGATATTCTATAACCAGAGAGCAAAATAAATATTGAAAGAATTCACAGATAACCTCCTGAAAGAGATCCAAAAAGAGAAACTCCTAGGAATATTGTAGCCAAATTCCAGAGTTCCAGGAGAAAACATTGCAAGCAGTCTGCTTGGCCAGCTGAAATAACCCTTTCACTGACCTTTGATGGCTGTGAGTTGGGGGATCTGCAAACACTACTTTCCACTGGGGATTTTGCCTCTGAGGCCTGCTTGGGTCCTCCTCCCACCCACCTTATCATGCAGCCAAGGCTGGGTTGGGCTTCTCTCTGTATCTGGTGAGACGGACCTTTCCTGTTTGCCTTTCAGGTCACCCTGGGCTGGAAATCTCCTCCGCTCCATTGCTCTATGCCTTCTGCTACTCTAGAATTTGTTGAGAGACGTTTTTAACAGGTATTTTATGGGTTGTGGGGGAAGAGCTAGTGTATGTGCACCATCTACTCGGCCATTTTGGCTCTGCCCCCTTCAAATATGCTTTGTGGTGGAATTTCGTACATTGAGATTTCACAAACCTGAAAAAATCCCAGGAATAAATGTACTGATTGATGAATTAGTGAATGTAAGACTTACTATTTTTACCTCCTGAATCTCAATAGTATGCTAGTTTCCCCATTAAATAATGTCACTTATTTTTAAGGATCAAGAACTCATAAGTTTATAGAAATATCTGACTCATTAGTCTATGAAGTTGTGTCTTATGAGGTTTATAAAGGTCTTGAGTTTTAGTCTTGATTCTAGCTTTCACTAGAATGATGACCTTTGGCTAGTTACTTATCTTGTCTTGGCTTCAATTTCTTCTTCTGTAGAGTGAGTGACTTGTACTTAATTATCTGTAAAGTTAATTTGAGTTTTAGTATTTTATGAATAAATTATCATTATTAAGTAAAGGGAAATTTGACATTTCCTTCCTCCAGGATTGGAGGAAATATTTCATAAATCGAAAACTGCTATAAAATGTGAACTATCAATACCTGTACCACCACCACCATCATCATCAAGAATGTCAATAGATTATAATGCATTTGATTAAATATAATCTGAATTTTTAAATGTTCTTTTAGCACACAAGAAGGAAAAAGGTAGGTGTTTTTTAATTAATATTTCTTAAATATGACTCTAGAATGAGAGAGACAGTATGGCATAGTGGATACAGAACCAGCCTTGGAGTTAGGAAAGAAAAAACAACAATTCAATTCCTTCCTCTAATTCATACCTGTTGTGAGGTTCTGGGTAGAGTCACTTACCTCTTAGTGTAAAATAAAAACACAAAAATAAAACACAAAAAAGTTATTTGCATTTGATGCTGGGCAAAGAAAGAAAGGTCATGTTCATAATAGAGCATATCTTGGGCTGTACTGGTACAATTGATTGATCAGTAAGAATTTATAAAGCACTTACTATGTGCCAGTCACTGTGCTAAGTGCTGTGCTAAACTCAAAGAGGTAAAATACAGTCCTTTTCCTCAAGTTACAGTGGGATATACAACATTGAAACAAATAAAAAGCAAGCTATATACAGCAGATTCAGGAAATAATTAACAGAGGGAAATCACTAGAATTAAGAAGTGGTCAGGGAAGGGTTCCTGTAGAAGGTGAGATTTTAGTTGGGACTTAAGTCAGGGAAATCAGTAGTAAGAATGGGCAAGTGAGAACATTCCAGGCATGGTGGAGAGCCAGAGAAAATGCGTAGATCCAAAAGATGAGTGCCTTGTTCATGGAACAGCCAGAAGGTTGATGTCATTGGATTCAACAGTACCTGTTGGGAGTAAAGTATGAGAGACTGATAAGGTAGGAGAGGGCTAGATTATGAAGGATTTTGAATGTCAACCAGAAGGTTTTATATTTGATCCTGGAGGTAATCTGGAGGTAACAAATTGGAGTTTATTCAAAATGAAGCATATGACATCATCAGATGTCCATTAGAAAAAATTAGAAAAATTTTTTGGTTGAATGAAGGGTAGATTGGAGTAGGGAGAGTCTTGAGGCAAGGGAGATTTACCAGCAGACCATTGCAATAATTTAGACATGACATGATGAGGACCTGCACCAAAATGGTGGCAGTGTGAGAGTAGAGAATAGGATATCTGAGAGATGTTGCAAAGGTGAAACTGACAGGCCTTGTCAACAGAGGGTTTTTAAGGGACAAAATAGAGTGAGGAATACAAACTGGCTCTTAGATTGTATGCTTGAAGGAATAGGAAGACAGTATTGCCCTCTACAATAATAGGGAATGTGTGGGAGTGGGAGAGTTGGGGGAAAGATAAGGTATTCCATTTTGAACTATTGAAATTAATGTTTATTGGATATACAATTTGAGAAGTCTGAAAGGCAGTTTGAGATGGGAGAGTAGAGGTCAACAGAGAATTTGTGGCAACATAGATAAATTTGAGAATCATTCGCATAGAGATAGTAATTCATGAGAGCTGATGAGGTCATCAAGTGAAGTATTGTTGAGGTAGAAGAGAAGCGTGGAGAAATGAAGATATTCTCATACTTTCCCATTGTGCTGGCAATACAGACCTCTGCTCCTATCATGTCTATGCTTGTCCTCAAGGAATGTCCTAATGGGGTTTGCATCTTTCTATTAGGAAGGTTCAAATTCTGGAATAATTTTTTTAATGTAACTCACCTTTAAAATATTAGCTGTTTAATAAAGCAAGTGCATGCTGGGGGCTTTTAAATAGTGTGTGCTTTAAACCCAATTAAAAGAACATTTATCATATATCCTTAAGTACATGACTCACTGTAGTTTGAAGAAATATGTCAGAGGGAAGCATGAACACCTCTTAACCCTCATATTTCTGATGTTTGACCTTTATCTCAGTCCTTTCTATAGATCAGGTTCCATTTGTGACATGAAAAATAAGGCAATTCTATGGTTTGAGCATAAGCAGCTTTGTGATAATCATAAGCAGATGTTCAATAGACTTCTAGGACATCAAATATCTCCTGCTGAACAACATTTTGATAAGTGCAAATGAATCAGAACCGTAATAATTAAATGTTTCTTAAAATATTCAGAGAGAATGAAACGACATATACAAACAGCTCTGTACACAGGAATTTTTGAATCCCAGCCATCAAATCAACAATGATGATACAGATATCTATAAAGCAGATAGTGCTTTTTGTAGTTTGGTAAAAATGAATTTGTATATACATATATGTATACAAACATATACTATATATATATATACATACATACACACACACATATATATGTATATATATATATATACAGACATACATATAGATGTATATGTGCATGTGTGTATATGATACCTATCAGCCACATTGTTTGAATGTAAAATATATACTTGCCAAAAAGACTGTTTTATGGAGAATTGACACAGGACAAGCATTCACATGGTAGTCAGAAGAAGCTATATAAGAACATTCTCAAGGTCTCCCTTAAGAACTTTGGAACTGATTGTGTGACCTGGGAGACACTGGCACAGGTTTGCTCAGTATGACATGTCCATGTGAGAGAAGGTGCTGTGCTCTGTGAGCAAAGCAGAATTGAAACAGCTCAAGATGAACAAATTTAAAGTAGTAACCCCAAATATTCACAAGTACTATTTGTGCCCGACCTGTGGTATAGCATTCTGAGCTCTTATTGGTCTGATCAGTCACAGTGGACACATTGAATCTTGACTCTAGCACAGTGATGTCATTTCTGTTCTCTTCAAGAATGAAGGACAAAAACCAACCACCATCTGTATCTCCACCATCTATCTCTACACCTCTCTTTCTCTCTCTTTCTCTCTCTCTCTCTCTCTCTCTCTCTCTCTCTCTCTCTCTCTCTATATATATATATATATATATATGTATGTGTATGTATGTCTATATATTTATATCTATATATCTACACATATATGTATATCTGCCTATATATTTCTATATCTATATGTATATATATATATATACATATATATATATATGTATATATATATATATATAATAGGTCAAATTCACAAAATGCAGTGAATGTTATTGCTGTAAATATTCTTACAAAAAATGTAACCATCCCATGTCATCTTACAGGAATGCTAAAGATCATGTTTATAATTCATCAATATGATTAAGTGTCTAGTCATAAACAACAATTCCTGGAAGCATGAAAATTAGCAGCTTTGTCGAAGTCATTTTTGACATGGATAGGTCAACTTTAGTTTGTCTAATATTTGTGAGGCACTTGTAGGAAAATGCCAAATCACTCTTTATTGTAATGTTTAGGAGCAGGATCTTTAGGAAAAAAATGTCGTATTTGGAATCAGAGGTTCTAAGTTAAAAATCCCAACTATTCTATATACTGCTGTTGCTTTTTATAAATTACTTATCTTCTCCAGGGGCTCAGTTTCCTCTCTAATAAAACAGCAGAGGTGGGGGGGGGAGGGGAAGTGTTAAATAATCTTTAAGTCCTTTTTTTAACCTTTAAATCTATGCTCTTATGATTGAAGGAGACAATATTTTTAAAGTGCTTAGCTTAGTGTCCAGAACATAGGAGGAGATTAATAAATGCTTTCTTCCCCTTCTTTCCCTTATGATCACTTTCACTTGACCCATTTCTTTTGTCAAGGAGATTTCCCTATCTTGGATTTGAATCCAAGAGTCAAATTCTGAGGTCACAATTTCTAGGCAAAATTTTCTAATTAGGAACATTTTGGTGGGGAGGAAGGTGGTGGACCATAGCTGATAATTCTATTGTTACCCCAACACTTCTATTGTTAACTACAACCCTGTTGTTCCAGAGATGTGTGAATGAATTTCAATGGAAATGCTTTATTTAAAAAATAAATTTATTTATTTTCAGTTTTTGACATTCACTTCCATACAATTTTGAATTTCAAATTTTCTCCCTGTCTCTCCCTTACTCCCACTCCAGGGCAGCATGCATTCTGATTGCCCTTTCCTCCAATCTACCCTCCCTTCTATCACACCCTCCATCCCCTTTCTTTCTATTTCCCTATAGGGTAAGAGATTTCTATATATCTTATTTCATAGTTGCATGTAAAAACAACCCCTAACATTCATATTTAAAGTTTTGAGTCCCACATTCTCTCCCTTCCCCCTCCCCACTCACCCTCATTGAGAAGGCAAGCAATTCAATAAACGTTATACATGTGTGGTCATGCAAAATACCTCCATAAGACATGCTGTGAAAGTTTAACTATATTTTCCTCTATCATATCCTGCCTTCCATTTATTCAATTCTGTCCTTTGACCTGCTGCTACCAAAGTATTTCCTTCCAATTACCCATTCCCCCAATCTTCCATCACTTCCATTATCCCCTCTCTTACCCCCTTCCCCCTGCTTTCCAGTAGGGTAAGACAAACTTCCATACCGAATTGAGTGTGTATGTTATTCCCTCCTGAAGCTAAATCCAATGAAAAGAAGGCTCACTTATTCCCTCTCTCATCCTCCCCTTTTTCCCCTCCATTGTAAAAACTTTTTCTTGCTTTTTTATGTGAAATGATTTACTGCATTCTATCTATCTCTCTCTTTCTCTTTCTCCTAGTACTAGTCAAATCTTTTATTCAGCTCTAGTCTTTTCAACAAGAATGCTTAACAGTCCTCTATTTCCAACCCCTCCAATCCCTTACTGTAGAAACTACTAAATCCTGTGTTACTCTGATTGTGCTTCCACAATATTTGAATTGTTTCTTTCTGGCTGCTTGTAATATTTTCTCCTTGATCTGGGAACTCTGGAATTTGGCTACAATATTCCTAGGAGTTTTCCTTTTGGTATCTCTTTCAGGAAATGATGGATGGATTCTTTCCATTTCTATTTTACTCTCTGGTTCTAGAATATCTGGAAAGTTTTCCTTGATAATTTCTTGAAAGATGATGTCTAGGCTCTTTTTTTGAGCATGGCTTTCAGGCAGTCCAATAATTTTTAAATTAACTCTCCTGAATCCATTTTCCAGTCAGTTGTTTTTCCAATGAAATATTTCACATTATCTTCTATTTTTTTCATTCTCTTGGTTTTGTTTTATAATTTCTTGGTTTCTCATAAGGTCTTTGGCTTCCATTTGCTTCATTCTAATTTTTAAAGAATTGTTTTCTTCCGTGAGCTTTTGAACCTCTTTTTTTCTATTTGGCCCATTCTGCTTTTTAAGGCATTCTGCTCCTCGGTTTTTGAACTTCTTTTGCCATTTGGCTTAGTCTACTTTTAAAGATGCTATTTTCTTCAGCATTTGTGGGGAGGTTTCCTTTAGCAAGCTGTTGACTCTTTTTTCATCGTTTTCTAGCATCACTCTCATTTATTTCTCTTCCCAGTTTTTCCTCTACTTCTCTTACTTGATTTTCAAAATTCTTTTTGAGCTCTTCCATGGCCTGAGATCAATTCATATTTTTCTTAAAGGCCTTGGATGCAGGAGCTTTGGCTTTGTTGTTTTCTTCTGTCTGTATGTTTTGATCTTCCTTGGCACCAATGATGTAAGAAAATAGCTCTTCACAGAGAAAGTAAGAAATCATAGTCTGTTTCTTTTTCCCTTTTTCTTTTTTAACAGCAATTACTTCACTTTTGAATTTTGTTAGTGGAGGGCTCCAGAATCAGCCTCTGCTTCAGCAGTGGCTGCAGCCACACAGTGTTTGGGGCTGAGTTTGGACCACACTGTCTTCTCAATCAGGTAAGAGACCCTTTCCACTGACCTTTGAAGCTGTCTTTGGTGTTTGTGGCTTGAGAAGTCAGGAATCCACACAGCCATTACCAATTCAGTTCCCACTGTCCATGCCTGTGCTACCCATGCTGAACTGTTCTCAGGTCCCAGCCTGGTGCTGTAGACCTTTCCTATAAACCTTCCCAACTGTTTTGGGCTGGAAATTTGCTTCAGTCTATCATTTAGTGGCTTCCACTGCTCTAAAGTTTGTTTAGAGTCATTTTTACAGGTTTTTTGAGGGTTTTCATGTTGAGAGCTGTAGCAGGTCCCTGCTTCTACTCCATCATCTTGGCTCTGTCCCCCAAAATATAATGTTTTATATAAGATATTCAGACAAAATCAACTGCTTTGATTCAGCCTGAGTCCATAATTTCTAACAAAATAAGCAACAATGTTTAACATACTTGACTTTCCCAGTTAGAAATTACTTTAGTGATATGGCACATGAGCACATCTTATACTCTCATCTGTTACTTAAACTGGTCCTGAAGCCACAGATAGGAAGACTATAAGTTTGGTCAAGGAAAAGCAAATACATAACAGCATTAGAATGCCTAATGAATCAATGTTCTCTTAACAGCAGAGCAGTGTATCACTCATAGTCAGTATACTTCACAGTATTACATTATCACACTATTCCTTTGATTTCTATTTATAAGGTATTCTGTCTAGTCTAGTAAATGATCTACTATCCTATTTTAAAAGTTGCAAAGAGGGGAAGAAAACAACATAAGATGGATTCTTTGTGACTTGTACTTGCCCCTAACTCTTCAACCTTTCTAACTTTTAAGATTGATGGATATTAAAACCTGAATTTAGGTAAAGATTTTGAAGGTTATTTCTTTTTATGATTTAAGCAACTTGTCTATCATATCTAATTTTTTGGCTTGTGGGGCACAAAAAAGGCCACCATAAATTTATTCTCATTGCAGCTCATACAACAACACTGGTTGCACAAGAAGAGGCAGAGAAATCCTGTAGGGAATTCAAAAAGTACTAAATTAATTTAAAATTTACTTAAATATTCATTTCAATGCAAAGGTGGAGGGAATATGGTAAAACTTTCTAGTTATGTATCCTTGGGCAAGTCATATAAATCCTGTTTGACTCTGTTCCTCATTGGTAAAATGAGGATAGTAGTAAAAACTACTTCCCTGGTTGCATTTTGCAATCTTAAAGTGCTATGTGAATAGTAAATATTATAGAGATTTCAAATTATCAGAGACATTAGAGATTAACTAATAAAACTCACTCAGTTTATATAAATGGAGACACCAAGATCCAGAGAAGTGACCTTCCCAAATTCACATAAGTTGTTAGTCACACAGGCAGGAGTAGTATCCAGGTCTTCGGACTCAAAGTTCAGCACAATTTCTATTTGTTCATATTTGGTTTCAAGATAACAAATAGTATTGCCTAATGAAGAAACTATAAGTATTATAGGAAATATGACTTTGCAAAAATTCTGACATGAGGGCAAATCAAGTTAGATCATCCTTATCATTTAAGGATATGACAGGAAAGTGAGAAACAGATAAAAATGGAGTGAGGGAGGGAAATCTGCCTACATTTTTATTACATATTACTTTCTCCATCAACAATGAGATAGTGAAGCTTAAAGGGAGCTATTCTCACAGATATGCTTTATGAGGAAATACAATGAAATAAAATGGGAAATACGACAGTAACGGACCAAGTATATGCAAATAGTTTGCTACAGAAAGTGACACAATGTTGAGGCCATTTAAGTGATCAATGAAAAAGTTAAAGTTAATGAATGTTTTAGCCAAATAACAATTCTTCTTCTTCCACCAAAGAACAATTGAAAAAGACTCAGTACATATCAGTTCATATGCCTTATTCTTCATTTCTACAATATCTTTATGTGAATAATTTTAACACATTTTTGATAAACATAGGGAAAAAGATAACTTAAGAATTTTGCACACTAATTCTACAACAGATCATTTAAAAAATATATATAATCTTACTACTGCCATATTCACAAGATGCACCGTGCTGCTAAAGGTGGAATAAAACTATTCAATAGAGGAAAAATAGTACTTTACAGCAAAATGTGACTTCTGTGACTATGTTAAAAACAATCATCTCGCACACCAGATAAACTTTTAGACTTGGACCAGGAAGACATGAGTTCAAATTCAAGCTCAGACACTTACTAGCTGTATGACCCCAGTAAAGTTGCTTAATTCTCTCAGCTTTAATTTCTTCATCTGCAAAGTGATCACGATGAAGTCATCTACCTTCCAGGGTTGTTGTAAGAATAAAATGTGATAATATGTGTAGAGCAATTTGTAAATTTCAAAGTGCTATATAGATGCTATCATGAATATCATTGCCATTGTGGTTATTAGTAAAAAATATAAATGAGATTATTTTGTTATCAACCTTCAGCTAATTATACTAATAAATGAGGCACAAAACATAGAGAAACATATAATATCAAACATGTTTTCAACTCTCATTGAAGATTCTCAGTGTAGATCCCAATGGAAAAGGGAGTCATCGATAGCAAAGTTGTCTAGATGATCTCATTTATGAATGGCATTATGTTGAATGCACATTTCCCCAGAATACTTTAGAGGAGACTTCTAAATGAGATCCATGATCCCAGAAGCACTATGTCTAATAATCAACAGAGAAAAAAACAAGTAGATGGTTATCTATAGAACAGGCTACATATACTTGTGTGCATATACACAATATACATACAGAGACTTATATCTGTAAAAATACATACACATATATACACATACATCTATATATCAGATATGTGCTATATATGTATATATGCTATGTCAGATGATATACTGATAACATGTAGATTGATATATGTACACAAATTTATATACATATATTTTTATATATACATATGTATTTACATTTGTTATATATGTTTAATATATCTATGTATATACATATACATGTGTATGTGTATGCGTAGATATATACATATATATATATATATATATATATATATGTACATATATATCAGATGCTGCAAATAGAGAATTAAGACAAAAATATGAAAAGGGGAGCAAAACAGATTACATTAGGAAAGTCATGCTATTTTCAATGATCCAGAACATAGCTCTAAACAAAACACCACCTTTTTAATAGAAATATTCACCTGTTTTTATTGCTTTTTGGATACAAATCATGGCATACCACATTCTCTGACAAATCATATTTGTGAGTGCCATGAAAGGCTATGGAGAGATGCATGATGAGAATCAATATTTGCAGTCTACTACCAATGAGGAATTGCCCCCAAGGAGTAGCATAGATGGGTTAAAATCTGGAGTACTGGAGAGGGCATGTGCATCATGAGGTCATAGATTTACCGAAGTATTAAAGCATATGGTTTTTGGAATTCTTCACATTTTGGTGCTATATAAAAGATTTGTTATTCTTCAGACCAGCCTAGAAAAATATCGTTGGAGCACGAATGACCTTGGCTATCCACATTCTAGTAATCTATTATTAAAATAAGACTATCCTAGCAATAGTACTGTCATTATTATCTATCCCTTTTTTCTCCTTTGATCTGCAGCCAACTACTTCACTCAACTCCCTAGATTCTGATCCTCATCTCTGGGCACCATCTGTACAATAGGAAAGAGTGATTTTCTTCCCAACCTCTCACCTACTCAACCCCCATAAGAATGTGAAGTTTTCTCATATCATCTAGATATCAAATGAATGAAACTTGACACATTTATTTAAAGGGGTTGCTTCAAGGCATCATTACTACACAAAACAACCCAAGGTTGCTTTTGACATTTCACAGGTGTGAAATTTCCTGTTAGTTAAGGTGAAATAAAGAACTAATATGATAAAACAAAGTGATTTGACCTGGTTTTCTTCTCACAGACCAGGATACATAGGCTGCAAAGCTCAAAGAAACCTTGAAATTATTTACCACTATCTCCTCATTTAAAAGATGAGGAAACTGAGGCACAGAATTGTCTAAGGTCACACAATTTGTAACTAGAACAGTTATGACTGAGACCTATATTTTCTGATTCAAAATCCATTACGATTTTCAATATATTATGCTGCTATCCCACACTAGTGTATTGCTATGATCTTTGCCAACCATCCCTCTTTATGGAAGATATTGCCTTGCTGAATATTGAGGTTTCTTTTAGTTTCACAGTCCAAGGAACTTAGTTACGGAAGAGAATTTCTTAATTGATACAATGGTGTTAAAAATAACTTTCACTTTGAGACATTTATCTGAGCTACTGTAAGTCTGGGCACAATTCAACAGAACCATTTAAATTCAGTTTCCTGAGAGAGCAGGGCCAAGTCAGTAAATCATATGAAAGCATTTATATTTGGGCATGTAATGTTTTTGTCCTTCAAACAGGAGGATGGTGCCCTGACCTACTGTCAGAAAGGCATGTGCTTCAATCTGCTTTTTCTAAAAGTGAGGAGAATTTGTATGGGTTTCTCTACATGACCTCATTCAACTCCTTATTTTACCTGGAGAAAAATAACTTAAAATAATGGCCACTGTCCTCCAAAGTCATGGAGTTTGAGAACCATGACTTTGTCCAATTTCTTGTTAGGACTGCTTTATCAAATAGAAATATCACTGATAGAAAGTTAAAAATTAAAACCAATGAACCTATTAATTATTCTAATCAATAAATTCTAATGACTGTCTATTACCTCCAGGATCAAATTTAAAATCTTCTGTTTGACTTTGGATTTTATCTATCTTTCTTTCCACTCTTCTTACACCTATCCTCAACATGTCGTACTTTACAATCCAATGATGCTGGACTCCTTGTTGCTTTTGTACAAGACCATCTCCTGACTGCATTTTCACTTGCTCTCACCCATGTCCAGAATGCTCTGTCTTCATCTCTATATCATGGCTTCCCTGGAATCTTCCAAGTCCCACTTAAAACCCAACTTCTACAGGAAGTTTTTTCTTAATTCCATCTTAATGGAAGCTTGATTACTTTTAACTAATTCTTTACATATGCTGTTCGTATATATTGTTTGTGCAATACCTTCCTCGTTAGACTTTAAGTTCCTTAAGAGCAAGGACTATGTTTTTGCTCACATGTTTGTTAGTTATCTTTCTTTATATCCTCAGTGCTTAGCACGGTGTGGCACATAACTAATGTTTAATAAATGTTTATTGACTTGATTGGATTCTATTCAAACAATGTTCCTATACTCCTGATGAACACAGACTAATTTCTGTTGACAATCACACTTTAGAAGCTATAACAAATGGGTGTGTACAGGTAGCTAAGTGGCCTCTGCCTTCCTCTAATTTTTCATCTGTAAATTGGGAATAAAAATAAAACTTAACTCTCAGAGTTGTTGTGAGTATTAAATAAGATCTTATTTGTAAAGAGTTTTGAAAATTTTAAAGGGTTATATAAATGTTAGCTGCTAGCTTTTCTTCAAAATACAGCATCATTTTATGTACATGTTGCATACTTTAAAATAGAGTGACATATTCAATCTTTGACCAATTTGGAAGCTTGACACTAACCATATAGACTAGTACAAGTGTATTTTGCTTGCTTTGCTGATTTTAAAGTAAATGATAAAATACTGCAGATTTATGGCATAATATATTGATGAAAAGCACATTATATCTAGTATGCTCAATAAGTAACCTATTCAAGCTTCAAAAACCAATAAGTTATCAACTCGTATATAAATCCCAGCACATATTAAAAAATCAAAGTCTTCTGAAGGATTGAATAAAGAACATTAATTTATCTTTTCACCTGAATTTTGGTTCATTAATGGTCTGACCTGGTTATGGATCAATGGAATAACTCCTTTAGTTGAAATAAGACTGTGTCTCTTAATATAAAATATTAAGTTATCACAGTTTAATATTAGAGGAGAATTTCCACTGGTTTCCAATCCAATATTTTAAGTATATTATTGGTGTTTGTATTCACAGAAGAGTGACCAGGGAGTAACACTTGTATTTGGAAGAGAGCTGGAAAAAAGAGTTCAGATAGTATATCTGTGCTTAGAGACTAAGAAACTAGCAAAAAAATTTACTCATTGAAAATTTAGTAGAATGATGGGATAAAAAATTAAATCTACAAAGCTGAGAAATGATTGCGATGCCATGACAGAGTATGCAATATTAAACATGAACAATAATTAGGGAAACATCCAGATTTTTGCCTGATATCCATAACCTTCTTGTTCTACCCTGCTTGATTGAAGCAGGTTAATGTACATCTGGAATTGGACTCATTTTGTGCTCAGTATGTCGGAAAAGTTTTCAGAAATTGAATACAGGAGACTTAAGAGCTAAAACAATACTGTTGAAAGCACAGTGGTTTGTAAGTCATGATGCTTGGGTTCTAGAATAAGCTCTGCACAATATACTGGAGTCTTTTAACAAGTTATTCGATCTTTCTAGACTTTAGTGTTTTTAGGTAAAAACAAAGTGATTGGATCACATGACACAATTGTGAAATTGAATCTGATTTCAAAGAGCTTTCATTTCCAATCTAATGGATCCCTGATAGGGAATGCTTGATCATACGTTGCCTATTTAATGTGAATTGGATTTCTTAATTATGAATGGAACTAGATCATGAGTTCATCTCTTGAGACCTGAAGAACAAATTAGCTCTGGAAAAACTTTGGACTTCTAGGGATCCTCTTAGTCTGCAAGGTTCTAGGTCTAAGTATAGTCTAAATATATATAAACTGTAAAGATTTCTGCTCCTGTCCGGAGCCATCAGTCCTACTAATTAGCTGGAAATTCTGTCTCTAGATGGCAAAACACAACATTTATGTAGCCCTTTATGGCTTCCAAAGTGTTTTACATATGTTACTTCCTTTTTATCCCCACAACAGTCTTCACAGGTAGGTAACACCTTTTTACAGATAAATGAATGCATGAGTGAATGAATTTCTAAACAAATAAATGGATAATTAGATAGAAAGAAAGACAAAGAAGTAAGCATAGGGCAGCAGACCATTCAAAGGGGATATACGGTCCAAAACTCAGACAGACTAGTACTTATGCATGTAGCTTATTGTGGGTCTGTAAGTGAAACCTTTCCAGATTCCACCAGTCAAGAGGGAGTATGATGTAAAGAGATGTTCATAACGCAGAAGATTTCAACTCTCTTGAGCATGGCATGGAACACTTTTCAATATCAAAACCTTTCTTTGATCTCCCTATGTGATAGCGGTTAACTAATTGTGCATTGATTGAGAAAAAAAAACATAAAAAGAAAAACAATCCTACTATGAAAAGGTCATGTTTAATTCCAAAGGGGGAGGAAAAACATTTCCTATTAAACACTAATGAAGCATTGATAATATAAAACCATCACACAAAACCATTACTCATGATGCACATTTTATTGGCACTAAATAAAGATCAAAATGAGAATGCTAAGAGTGTCTGAGCCTTTATGGGCTTCTTACTATAACTGCATGGCCATCCAGAGGTCAACAGCTCAGAAGTTGGGAACCATTATTACAGGGGAAATAGTTCTAGATTCAGAGTGAGAAGACCTAAGTTCTCTGAAATTCTAACTTTCAACTTCTACTTGTGAAATTTGAAGTATGTCACTTTAATTCCTTAAGCCTCATTCCCATTTGTTGTAAAATGCTGGAGGTAGACAACATCAGAGGTACAAAATCCTATTGCTGCTGGAATCAGATTCAAATATATGTGGCAATTATTTAATGAAAATAGAATATAGATAATGTTAATTTCTATTTTTCTAAGTCAATATGTGGTATATGTGAAGTTCTTGGCAGTTACTTTTTACTTGTGTTTGATGTCACTGGACTAGACGCCCTCTCTCCAAGGTTCCTTTGAGATCCAAAATGATATGCTACTTTTTTTTAACCTCAAGGTCACCTACACACTTCAATTACAAATTGAAGTAAAACTTTAGTATATGTGGAAGGGAGAGAAGATACCCTTAAAGTCTTTTATTTTCTGCTTCAGGGAATTAAAATGCTCTTTCAGTTAATTTGAACATTTTTTTTCTCACAGTCTAATCAGATCAAGAGTTTGCTAGTGTGATGGAAGCTTCTCATGGTTGTGATCAATTACAATTAGCAGGCTCATCCTCTTGCCTAATCAGCTTTACTACAACAAAAGTCCTTGTACTTTCATACCAAACAGAATAATCCATGCTCAAATAACTTTATTCAGTTTACAAATACTATTAACTGGTTTTAAAATGTGTGGGTGTTTGGGGGTGGAGGGAGAGGTATTTTCTACTGTCAAACAGTCACTGGATATGACAAATACTATAGTAGTTTACCAAATTTCCATATTCAACCAATATGCAAACTTAAAACATCTAACCTGCATATCCATACTTAGGGGTGCTGAAATGATGAGATTTAGGGCAGCATAGGAGTACTGGGGTTTGAAGGAAAAGAGGAAAACTTGCAGAAAGTCAAGCATTTATTTGATAATGACTAAAAAACATGGTACAGGAATGTAATCAAATATTTTTATGCCGTAATTAATAACGAATATAAACAATACAAACAAGTGTGGGGGGGAGTAGGTCTATTTCCCAATCAAACTGGTAAACCAACACATCACAAAACTTGCTTCATGTATTTGAAAGAACTTTCACAATGACATCTTACTAACTGAAGTTCAGAGCCTAGGATTGTCTCCTGATTAATGGTTGACTGATACATGGACTCTTGGAAGGAGAGGCAGTCTTTCATGTTCTACAAACAGGAGCTTTATATCAACACCCCAATTCCTTTTTAAACATTTTCTCACCTTTAGGCTTCAAGATTGGAGTTCTACAGGTAATTAAAAGGTGGAGGCCAGGAAGGCAGAAGAAAATGGTAAAGTCATAAAATATATGGTAAGCAACTTCTGCTTGCTTAGGAGAGTCATAGAAGGGTTTTACTATATTATTTGCTCCTTGTTTCCTTTTTCTTTTATTTTCCCTCCAACATAGGTCAAAAGTTTCCAATAGTAAGAATAGAAACTTCCAACCTTGAATATTGCCTGGTAAGTTAAGTTTGGTAATTCACAAAGTTGGTAAGTTTGAGTCATGTATCAACTCTTCAAAGGGAGCCTTCCCCAAAAGTGTACTACTTGTAGAAGGAAGACGCTTGCCCTACAAGTGAAGGACTGAAGTCTCATCTGGGTGGTTTAGGAGATAAGGACCTTGTAAACACTCCATGCTCTTGTTGAGAGTTACTAAAATATCTCAGGAAAAAAGGACAAAAGGAGATATACAGAACTAAAAAAAATACAAATTAAACCAGTTCTGAGATTTCACTTCATATCCAGTATATTGGCAAAGATGAAGAAACAGGAAGGTAGACAAAAATCACTGAAGGACTCAAATGATCTTTCTAAGCATTTAGTTTAAGTTGTTCAAAGACACAAAGGAAAGTCCTACATATGCTAAAGTAATCGCGGGAGCATTGTATCTGTGTCTGTGTATGTATGTGTATGTGTGTATATGCGTGTTTGTGGTAGCAAAATGCTAGAAACAAAATATGTGTGCATCAAATGGGAAATGGCTAAACAAATAATGGTACATGTGTGTAATGGAATATTACCATGCCACAATAAAACAAAAATGACACATTAATATATTGGAAGATTTATATGAAATAATGCAAAGTGTCATAAACAGACAGAGAAAACAGTATATACAATGGCTATCACAATATAAATAAAAATAACAAAACAAGATGTGATTATACTAGATGAAATTGTGGCAGTTTCACTGAATCTTAGACTACTGAAAAGCATTTCAAATGTACTTAGTAATAATCCCAAAGAGTTTGGGCTATCTACACACAAAAACCAATTGGATGCAGAATACTTATTTTCAGGATTATGAAACACATTTAGAAGAAAAACAAAAAAACTGGCTGACTAATACATATACGTATAGTCATACAAATACAAGTCTCTATATATGAATGTGTATATGTATATATGGTATGTATGACAAATTAACCAGGTCCAAATATAAAAAGCAAGAGAAAAGTAGCCTGGGCTGCTCAGGGAAATTATGTTGTGTTTTAATAACTCCAAAATTTTTCCCTAAAACATTAAAAAATATCAATTGTTGATATTTTATTAATTATTTTAATATTATATTATTTTATATTGTATTAATTTCTACTCTCTACAAAAAAATGTTGTAAGTCACTCAAAGGATAGTAGATACTTAGATGGTAGGCATGAACAGAATGCAATATTGTACTTATGAAGAATTATGGGTCAGTAGCAGAATAAATGATCTCATTTGAGATTATTTACTACAGTTATGCATCAAGAACAAAAGATCATGGCTAGATAAAACTATTATTCACCCAACATCAAAAAATTTAAAGGACTTTTTAATGGGGAATTTTCAGGAAAACATAAACAAAAGTAGCCTAGGAGAAGGCATCATTGAATGTGATCTATATTAAGTGAAGGTGTACCCACCTTAATGAGACCACAGAACCACTGAAGCATTGAAAGCTATTTGTTCCAACTATGAAAAATTAGATTATTTTGTTTTTTTTTTACCAATAAAACAATTGGAAAAGTTCTAAGCTAAATTTTAGATCTGTTTGTTTACACATAAGAAGATTTCCTTAAAACAAAATATAATACTTCTAAAAATAGAATCACAGAATATTGAAGGTAAATGTATGAGATAGAAGGTTAATGTCCAGAATCAATGAGATATTGATCAATTTCTATAACTGATGTGCACTTCCTAACAGAACCATGATCAAAGGATTTGAATACATAATTTTTAAAGAAAGAAAATATAAACCATTAGTAACTATATGAATTGATGGCCAGATTGTCTGATCCCCACAGAAATGCATGTTAAGACAACCTTGGAACAAGTATTTTCGAATGAGATAATGAATGAGAACTCACTCATTAAGGAGGTACACAAATGAAAAATATTACCAATAAATGGTTAATGACATTTTCTTTGAAAGTGTTGCCTTTATACATTCAGATTTGCTCAGTGTCTGGCACATAATAATATTCAATAAATATTTTCTTCCTTGTTTCTTTCTATTAAAATCTTGGCAAGAAATGCTTCATGTAAAGCCTAGAGTTATAGTAAATCTGATTTACAGTAATGTGTAAGTTCCTTGAGAGGAGAAACTGATCCTTTTTCATTTTTTGAACCCCATAACACTCACACAATGCCATATATATAGTACTGTAGGCATTTGGTAAGCATTCATTGGACCAAATTTATACATTATTGATAGTATTCTAAAATGCTGTCAACACTTTGGAAAGCTACTTGAAATATATAATAAATGTATAAATCGGACATTACTTCTTGACCAAGTAATCCCATTATTCATATTTGAACTGAAAAATGCTATTGAAGGGAATGGGAGGAAGAGAGTATCTTTATAAAATAGTTAACCCTGTACAAAAATATTCATTTATATTTATTTGTAATGACAAAATGCTATTGGTGGGGACTGACTTCCATGTCCACCTATAGTCTAATACTATAGTTTATGTTTTCTGGTATACTAAAGTAAAGGGTTATAAAAACAACCAATACAAAAAGAAGGAAATGGGTTAAGTTCTACATGAGCTCATGAAAAGAGAGATCAGCATAACAGAAGAGTATACAAACTGCTACCCTACATCATAGATCAAGAGCTGAAGGGGATCTCAGATGACCCAGCAATGCCACTATTACTTCTGTATGCCAAAAAGATTTTTTTAAAAGAAAAGGTATACACACACACACACACACACATACACACACACACAAATATTTATAACATTTAGAATTTTGTGTTGGCAAAGAATTGGAAATTGAGGAGAAACCTATCAATTGGGAATTGGCTGAACAAGTTATGCTATATGATTGCAAAGGGATATTATTGTGCTATAAAAAATGACAAGCATAATGACCTCAGAAAAACCTGGCAAGACTTATATGAACTGATGCAAAAAGAAGTGAGCAGAACCAGGAGAACACTGTACACAATCAGAGCAAAACTGTGCAATGATCAGATGTGAATGACTTAGATTTTATCAGCAAAAACAATGACCCAAGATAGTTTCAAAGTATCATAAGAAAAATTGTTATCCCCCTTCAGGGAAAGAATGAATGCAGTCTGAATGTAGACTGAAGTATATATTTTTTCCCATTTTTTTTTTCATTTTTCTTGTTTTTTTCTTTTTGCCACATGGCTAACGTGGAAATACATTTTCCTGATTTCACATATAAAGTTGACATATTTCTTGTTTCCTAAATGGGTGAGTGATGAGAGGAGGGAAAACAAAACTTAAAAATTTTTAAAACTGAATTTATTTAAATTCATTTATTTATTATTTAAAAATAAGTTGGTAGTTAAAAAAGATTAAAATGCTTTGTTTTTATATCCAAAGAATACTTCAGTTGGGATAAAATTGATTACACAGTGATATGACTTCTATTCTCAAAGACCAATAAAATGCGTTTTATAATAGATAACATTCAATTCTATTTTATATAGACAACATGGAAAACATGCAAATTTAAAAGAGGTGTTTACTTATTCCCCTTGCTCTCTGCCATTATCTAAAGTCATTGAAATAATCATGCAGAAAGCATTTAATGTTCAGATCTTTTGGAAATAAAAACCTAAACAAAGAGTTGAATAACTTTGTATCAAGAAATTACTTTGGCATTAAGGCATTTGAAAGAAATTCTATGTATGTGATTAAGCAATTATACAAATATATATATATATATATGTAAAACTTTTAAGAGGAAGAACTGAAATCCATCACTAAATTCTGCAACAGTATAATGAGACATGATGATGCCTAAAAATACTGTTCAACAAATTCTTTGACTATGAACTCACTAATAAATGTATAAAGAGTACGAACTAAGTTTCACATTTAAAAAATCGGAGTCATAACTGTAATTTCAATGACTCTTAACTTGCTCCCATAGAAAAGTGAACTACCTACATTTATACTGAAAATGGCAAGACAGAATCATCAATGAGTTTAAAGATTCCAACTCATGAAAGACATTCAGTCTACAAATCAGTTTTACTCAGCTTCTTCTTTGTACCAAATGTAAAATTGGGAAAGAAATGAAAGTTATATAGGAGAACTATGAAAAAAAGAGTTGACAACTTGGAAAAGAAAGCACAAAAATTGACTGAAGAAACAAATTTTTAAAAAGTAATACAACTGGCCAAATGGGGAAAAAATCCACTGAAGAAAACATCTCCTTTAAAAGTAGAATTGGCCAAATGACAAATAAGGAACAAAAGCTGAGGAAAATAATTCCTTAAAAATTAGAATTAGACAAGTAGAAGCTAATGATTCTATGAAACATCAAGAGTTGGTCAAACAAAATCAAAAGGATGAAAATATAGAAGAAAATGTAAAACACCTCATTGGAAAAACAGCTAACTTTGAAAACAGATACAGGAAAGATAACTTAAGAATTATTGGACTACTAGAAGGTCAAGATAAAAAAAGAATTGGACAGTATCTTTCAAAAAATTGTCAAAGAAAATTACTCTGATATCCTAGATTCAGAGAATAAAATAGTTATTGAAAGAATTCACTGATTGCCTCGTGAAAGAGATCCCAAAATGGAAACTCCAAGGAATACTGTAGCCAAATTGCAGAACTATCAGCGCAAGGAGAAAATACTGCAAACAGCCAGAATGAAACAATACAAAAAAATCAAGGATCATAGTCAGGGTTACACAGGATTTAGTAGTTTCTACATTAATGCGTTTTATAATAGATAACATTCAATTCTATTTTATATAGACAACATGGAAAACATGCAAATTTAAAAGAGGTGTTTACTTATTCCCCTTGCTGGATATTCCAAAAGGCAAAGAGTTTGGATTACCACCAAGAATCAACTACCCAGCAAAACTGAGCATAATCTTTCAGGGTAAAAGATAGACATTCAATGAAATAGAGGTCTTTCAAACTTTCCTGATGAAAAGACTAGATCTGAACAGAAAATTTGATCTTCAAATGCAAGACTCATAAGAAGAATATCAAGGTAAATAGGAAAGAAAAAATACTATAAGGTTAAATTGCTTACATCCATAAATGGAAAGATGATACTTCTAACTCTTAAGAACTATATGTCTATTAGTGCAGTTAAAGGGAGTATACTTAGAGGGTATGGAAAAAATTTGACATTGATGTGATGATAAAAAAAAATACGGGTGAAAAAAGATTGTATTGTGAGAAGAGGAAAGGTGGTAGCAGAATAGGGTAAATTATATCACATGAAGAAGCCATGAAATACTAATGTAGTGGGAAAAAAGGGAGGGAGGAAGCATTGTTTGAACATTACTGTCATTGGATTTGACTCAAAGAGTGAAAAATATACACACTTAGTTGGGTAAAAAATCGATCCAAACCTATATGGAAATAGGAGGGGAAGAGGGAAAGAAAAGTGTGGGAGGGAAGCTGAGAGAAGGGAGGGCAGATTGAGGAAGGTGTGTTCAGAAACAAAACACTGGGTGAGGAGGGACAAGGTAAACAGAGATAGAGAGAGAGAGAGAGACAGGGAGACAGAGAGAGAGATAGAAAGAGACAGAGACAGAGAGGTATAAACAGGTGAAAAATAGGATGGAAGGAAATACACAGTGACCATTACTGTGAAGGACAATGGGGTGAACTCTCCCATAAAATGAGAGTGAATAGGAGAGTGGGGCAAGAACCAGAATCCTACAATCTGTTGTTTAGAAGAATCACATTGAAACAGAGACACACACAGAGTAAAGGCAAAAGGCTGGAGCACAATGTAATATGTTTCAATTGAAGTAAAAAAGAAAAGCAAGGGTAGCATTCCTGATCTCTGAAAAAGCAAAAGCAAAAATAAGTTGAATTAAAAGAGAAAGGGGATAGTGGAGGCAAGATGGCAAAGTAAAGGCAGGAACTTGACTGAACTCTCCTCCCAACCCCTCCAAATACATTTTTAAAATGATTCTAAACAAATTCTAGAGCAGCAGAACCCACAAAAAGATGGAGTGGAACAAATTTCCAACCCAAGATAACCTGTAAGGTGAGCAGGAAAGGTCTGTTGCACCAGGGTGAGAGAGAAGCTTAATCCAGTGCAGGCTACACCAGCTCACACCAGGCTTCAGTGAACTCAGAGCAAGCCTTGGGGCAATTGAATCACTGGCAGCAGTGGCAGCTTTCAGACCTCTCAGTACACAGATGCTGAAGACAACCTAAAAGGTCATCAGTAAAGGTCTGTCCCACCTCAATGAGAGTGGACCGCAGTCAAGGGCAGGCTGAGCTAGCACAGGAGGAGAGAGAGAGAGAGACAGAGAGAGAGACAAAGAGAGACAGAGAGACAGAGGCAGAGAGCAGGACTTGGGAGTTATTGAATCAGCAATGACAGTAGCTACTTCCACAGCTTGCAGCCCACATATGGTAAGCGGGTCAAAAAACTGATCAGAAGGTGATGACAGGAGTCTTTTTGCTAGCACTGAGGCAGAACTCTGTTGCTTTGCCCATACTTAGATCCCAGTCAGGCTTGGGTGACAGTCCCAGGCTGAGGAGGAGCACTAACATAGCAGAGCTTCCAGCCACCATGGAGGTGAAATCCTCCTCACAGTTGCAGAGCAGAAAAGAGTGCATGTGGTCACTCACAGACTGGAGCTTAGGCCAGGAGAGAAGTAAACACCTTTCCTTAGATCATACCATCTTGGAAGAAATGAAAATTTAAAGGTCCTTTTAAGTGTCTCTGACAATAGCACAAAATCCCTGTAGCTTGGGACAACACAACCTCTACCCTAGAAGGAGAGGCCTACTTTAACAAATAGTTAAAAGTTGAGTAATAGACTGGACAAATGAGCAAACAACAGAAGAAATCTTGACTATAGAAAGTTATAGTGACAAGGAAGATCAAAACTCATACTCAGAAGAAAAACAAGCTTCCAAGAAAAATATGAATTAGTCA
The DNA here is from genome assembly GCA_028658325.1 of Potorous gilbertii. Classification (NCBI taxonomy): domain Eukaryota; kingdom Metazoa; phylum Chordata; class Mammalia; order Diprotodontia; family Potoroidae; genus Potorous; species Potorous gilbertii. The sequence continues at coordinate 375,173,001 of CM053770.1, read as the reverse complement.
CAGGCCATGGAAGGTCTCAAAAAGGATTTTGAAACTTGAGTAAGAGACACAGAGGAAAAATTGGAAAGAGAAATGAGAGTGATGCAGTAAAAGCTATGAAAAAAGAAGTTAATAGTTTAATAGAGGAGACACACACAAAAGAAAAAAACTGAAGAAAATAACACTTCATAAAAGACAAGGCCAAAAGGTAAAACATGTCCAAAAAGCCAATGAAAAGAAAAATACTTTAAAAATCAGAACTAGGTGAGGTGGAGCCAAAATGGTGGAGTAGTAGCAAGGACCTGCAGGAGCACTCCCCTGAAGGCCTTTAAAATACCTGTAGAAAATGTCTCTAAACAAATTACAGAGCAGCAGAAGCCACAAGGTGACACAGTGAAACAAAGCTGAATAGAAAATTTGACTTTCAAATACAAAAATCAAGAGAAACATGAAAACATAAACAGGAAAGAAAAGCCATTATGAACTCATTAAATTAAATATTATAACATTCCTACATGGGAAGATGATATTTGTAACACATGAGACCTTTTTCAATGTTAGGACAGTTAGAGGGAACTCCTGAGGTGGGGGAGAGGGTAATTTGGAATTCAAATTATTGTGGAAATCAATGTTGAAAAGTGAAAAATAAACAAGTTATATACTAAAAAAAAAACCAAAACCAGAACTGACCAAATGGAAAAATGAGTTCCTTACTCTCATCAGAATTGGCTCAAAGACAGAATAACATAAACACTCAGTTGGGTACAGAATTCTATCTTACCCCCAAGGAAAGGAGTATGATAAGGGGATAAGAGAAAGGGGACTGTAGAAGAGAGGGAAGATTGGGAAAGGGGGTAACTAGAAGCAAAATACTTTTGAGGAGCAACAGGGTGAAAGGAGAGAGAGAATAGAATATTATATTCTCACAGGGGTGGGTAATAGGATAGAGAGAAATACAGTTAGCAATAGAAACCATGAAAAATTTTGAAGTTTGATAAAGGCCTCATTTCTCAATGAACCAAGTCAAATTTACAAAAATAAGAGCCATTCCCCAATTGATATATTATCAAAAGATAAGTTCACTTTTCACGTGAATATCTATAGCCATATGAAAAAATATTCTAACTCACTTTTGAGTTGAGAAACGCAAATTGAAGCAAGTCCAAGGAACTACATCATAATTATTGGATTATCTAATAGAATAGAAAGGACAAATGACAAATGTTGGAGGGGGTATGGGGAAAATGGGACATTCAGGTACTCTTGGTGGATTTATGAACTGATTCAAGCATTATGCAGAGCAATTTGGAACTGTACTCAAAGGGCTATAAAACCATGCATATTCTTAGACTTAGTAATACCCCTACTAAGTCTGTATCCCAAAAGAGATTTCAAAAAAAGCAAAAGGGCCTATATGTACAAAAACATTTATAGTAGCTCTTTTCTAGTGCCAATGAATGAGAAATTGAGGGGATGCCCATCAATTGTGGAATGGTTTAACAAGTTGTGATATGTGATTATGATGGTATACTGTTGTACTATAAGAAACGATGAACAAGATGCTCTCAGAAAAACCTGGAAAGTCTTACACAGGCTGATGCAAAATGAAATGTATTGTGTACACAGTAGCAGCAATATTGTAAGATGATCAACACTGAATTCCTTGGCTATACTTAGCAATCCAATGATTCAAGACAACTATGAAAGACTTATGATGAAAATTGCTATTTATCCCTAGACAAAGAATGGAGAGTGCCTGTATACAGATTGAAGCATCCTCTTTTTACTTTATTATTCTTGAGTTTTATTTTTTGTTGTTGTTTTTGTCTATGTTTTCTTTCATAACATGATGATTATGGACAACTATGCCTGTGTAACATATCAAATTGTTTGCCTTCTCATTCAGAGGGTATGGGGAGGGAAGAAAGGAGAGAATTTTGAACTTAGTTTTAAAAATAAATCTTAAATATTGTTTTTTCAAGTAACTGGGGAAAAATAAAATACTAACCTCATTTTTTAAAAAAGAGACATAGAAGGAATCCACATCTTACTAAAAGGTACCCTAGACAATGTAATATCAATACTAAACATATATGCATCAAGTGGTATAACATTCAAATTTTTATAGGAGAAGTTAAGAGAGCTACAGGAAGAAATAGACAAAATAAAACATTCATTTCTATTAAAAAACATTAGACCATAGGAATAAATGGGGTCTTTCTAAAAATAAGAAGCATCTACCTAAAACCATCAACAAGCATTACATGAAATGGGAATAAGCTAGAAGCATTTCCAATAAAATGGGAGGGGAGGGTGAAACAAGGATATCCATTATCTGTTATTCAATATGGTACTAGAAAAGTTAGCTTTAGCAATAAGAGAAGAAAAATAAATTGAAGAAGTTAGAATAGGCAAAGAAGAAACAAAGCTATCACTTTAACGATGATATGATGATATACTTAGAGAATAGTAGAGAATCAAGTGAAAAAAACTACTTGAAATAATAAACAATATGAGTAAAGTTGCAGGATATATAAATAAACCTACATAAATCATCAACATTTCTACATATTACTCACAAAATTCAACAGCAAGAAATCGAAAGAGAAAGAGAAATGCCACTTAAAGTTTCTGTAGATATAAAATATTTGGGAGTCTACCTGCCAAAACAAACCCAGGAACTATATGATTACAATTATAAAATACTTTTCACACAAATAAAGTCATATCTAAATAATTGGAAAAACATCAGTCGTTCTTGGGTAGGCTGAGCTAATATAATAAAAACAACAGTTTCATCTAAATTAAATTACTTATTCAGTGACATACCAATCACACTACCAAAAATAATTCTATAGAGAGAAATATAATAACATAATTCATCTGGAAGAATAAAAGGTCCAGAATATCAAGGGAATTAATGAAAAGAAATGCTGGGGAAGTTGGCCTAGTCATACCAGATCTTAAATTGTATTATAAAGCAGCAATCAACAAAGCTATTTGGTACTGGCTAAGAAAAAAGAATGGTGAATCAGTAGAGTAAGTTAGGTACACAAGATGATGTGTGTTCATCCTTCATTGCCAAAGAAGATCATGCCACCAGAGAAATGATGACTTGACTTGCACTTGACGTTGTTTTGAGGGAGAAAGGGCTATGCAGGTCACCAGCCTCACTTCTCCAGAGCCATCTGAATCCAGTGATTCATCAGGATGAGTGGAGACAACCCAGGAGGAGGCAATAGGGGTTAAGTGACTTACTGAATGTCACACAGCTGGTGAGTGTCAAGTGTCTGAGGTGAGATTTGAACTCAGTTCCTCCTGACTTCTGCACTGGTGCTCTATCCACTGCACCACCTAACTGCCCACAACCCAAGACAGTAGTCAACAATTATAGCAATCTACTGTTTGATAAACCCAAAGACTCTAGTTTCTAGAAAAAGAACTCACTATTTGACAAAACCTGCTAGGAAAACTGGGAAATAGTATTACAGAAACTAGACATAGATACAGATATAAACATGTCACACCCTATACCAAGATAAGGTCAAAATAGTTACATGATTTAGACATAAAGGTGATACTATAAGAAAATTTGAGGGGCAATGAATAGTTTGCCTGTCAGATTATGGAGAAGGGAAATTTAGGACCAAACATGAGATAGAGAACATTATGAAATGTAAAATGGATAATTTTGATTACATTAAATTAAAAAGTTTTTTGTACAAGCAAAGCCAATACAACTAACATTACAAAGAAAGCATAAAGAGGGGAAACTATTTCTGAGAAAGGCCTAATGTTTCTGAGAAAGGCCTAATTTCTCAAATATATACATAATTGAATCAAATTTATAAGAATACAAGTCATTTATGAATTGATAATTGGTCAAAGGATGTGAACAGGCAGAGGAAGAATTAAAGTTGTCTACAAGCATATGAAAAAAGTTACCTAAATCAATAGAAAAATGCAAATTAAAACAACTCCGAGGTACCATCTCACACCTATAAGATTGGCTAATCTGACAGAAATGGAAAATTATAAATATTGGAGAAAAGGGAGAATGGGAACACTAATGCATTGTTGGTGGAGTTGTGAACTGATACAACCAGTCTAGAGAGCAATTTGGAACTATGTCTAAAGGGCTATAAAACTGTGCATACCCTCTAAATAAGCAATACCAGTACTAGGCCTATATCCTAAAGAGATCATTAAAAAAGTGAAAAGTACCACACCTACATCACAGCAACTCTGTATGTGATGGCAAAGAATTGGAAATTGAGGGATTATCAATTGGGGAAAGGCTGAAAAAATTATGGTACATGAATGTAATGGAGTACTACTGTGTGGTAAGATAAGATGAGCAGGCAGACTTCAGAAAAACCTGGAACAACTTATATGAACTGATGGTAAGTGAAGTGAGTAGAGTCAGGAGAACTTTGTACACAATAACAGAAATATTATGCAATGATCAGCTAGGATTGACTTACCTTTTCTCTGTAATGAAATGATCTAAGGCAATTCCAAAGGATTCATGATGGCAAATGCTATCCACATTCAGAGAAGGAACTAGGGAGTCTGAATGAAGATCAAAGCATATTATTTCACATTTTTCGTGGCTTTTCCCTTCTGTTCTTTTTCTTCTCTCATGACATGACTAATGTGGAAATATATTTTACATGATTGCACATATATAACCTATATCACAATTTTTGCCATTTTGGGGAGAGGGGATGGGGGAGGGAGTGAGAAAAAATTTAGAACTAAATTTAAAAAAAAAGTTTTAAATTATCTGTACATGTAATTGGAAAAAATAAAATACCATTTCTAAAAAAAAAAGTCTTAAACTACAGGATTCTTATAACCTATGACTCCTTTTTTGGTGGGGTTGTTCTGCCTAAGTCACTGTTGGGGTAGATAGGGACTATAGAATATTAAGTGCAACTTTACATTTGTTTGTTTCTGAATTGTTTGGTCCCTTCTCCTCCCATAAAAAAAATGCAATTTCTCACCTGAGAGGTGACTATTATTGTGACGAGATCCTCTAAAAACACAGAGATAACAGAGACTTATCCATTACCAGTACTATATCAAATGCCTTTCTGGTTTGATAGGACCCACGAAAGCCTGTGCTTCAGGGAGTATCCAGGAGTAATTTTATGTCATGACCAAACATCAGAGAATGTCTTTATTGGAGGACAGGGATTCAAATGACTGTATTACAAATTATTAATCATAAAGAATTTACTGTTTATTATGAGCCAGACATTGTATTAAATATTTGTAATACTACAAAAAAAGCAAAAAACAGTGCCTGACTGGCAGACTTCAGAAAATCCTGGAAAGACTTATATGAACTGATGCTGAGTGAAGTGAGCAGAACCAGGACAACATTGTTCACAGAAACAGTCACAGTTTATGATGATTGATTTTGATAGACTTAGCACTTCTCAGCAATGCAAGGACCTAAAACAATTCCAAAGGACTCATAATGGAACATGCCATCCATGTCCAGAGAAAGAACTATAGAGTTGGAATGCAGAGTGAAGCAGACTTTTTCCTTTTGCTTTATTTCATTTTGTTTTTTCTTTGTCATGGTTTCTCCACTTTGTTATAATTCTTCTATGCAACATGACTAATGTGAAAATGTATTTGACGGGAATTTAAGTGCAGAACCTATATCAGATTGCATGCTGTTTGGGGGAGGGAGTGAGAGAAAATTTAAAACTTATGGAAGCGAATGTTGAAAATTAAAAATAAATAAATTGGAAAAAATAAATAAAAATAAAATAATTTTTAAAAACTGCCTTATCTCAAAAAGCTTTAGAGTATATGAAGTATATAAGTATGTGACATATACTTCCAGGGAGTACTGAGGATGGGGAGATTAAATTTGGTGAGAAGAGTAAAGGATAGGTTTGTGGAGGAGGTAGGACTTAACTTGGATCTTAAACAATTGTAAGAATTGTAACAGGCAGAGAAATGTGGGAAAATCTTTTCTAGGGATTCTAGATAGGTTGCAGTTAGATGCTAATGCTGGGAAATCAGAAGCTGGAGACAATGCTGTAAAGATTTGTTGAAGATGAAGTTCAAGCAGGGCAACACAGCTGTCAACTCTTGGGACGGAATGGCAGTGAGATGAAGCTGGCACGTAACCATCAGAAATGGGATGGCTCATTTTCATGCAATTCAAAAGGCAAAGAGGCAAACTAAAAACTATAATAGGAAGAGAGAAGGATGGGAAATCTAATGAGCAGTCTGATTCTACATACACCTGTGTAGAATGACTAAAAATCAGAAGTCAGACTTCATAGTTATCCTTTTACACATTAACAGTAACTATTAAAATCTAAAGGATAGTGGTCATATGAGAGCATCCTCTATTTACCTATTTGTCATTCTCATTTGGATAAATCTATCTGTAGATCTAGTGATACTATAGTAAATGAATTTTAATTGTACATTTATGTGTTACTATCATTAATAAATTAATAAAAATGGAAATACACAAAGGATCTATGAGCAAACCCAATGTGTAAATTCGTTCAGATTTCAACCAATCTATGAATTAGTAGATTAGTCTTAGGGAGTTGTCAGAGATATACAGAGGTACAGTGACTATGAACTGCATTCTCCCAGACTTTGATCCCAGCATTCTTTATACAACACCGTGAAGTTTCTAAGGCAATACATAGATAAAAAATCAGTACTATTTGCATTTGATTTTGGCATCCTCATGTTGACCTTCTTTGACTAGTGTGGTGGTCATCATTGGCATCATCTTTACTATGCTCTCATTTCAACCTAATGGTTTCTCTCTTGGAGTAAATGTTTACATATTATTTTTAATGCTTATTTTATTTTTAAATTATATTTAATATTTTGTTGCATTTTAAATTCCAAACTGTCTCCTTCCCTCCTTCCTCATCCCACCCTGGAGAAGGCCACCATTTCACACACACATACACACATACACACACACACACAAACACACACACACACACATATATATGTAAAGTAAATATATATATATATATAAAATATATATACGTATATATACTCACATACATACATAAACACATGTGTATATATATATATACATGTAAAATATATAAAACCATACTATGTATACTTCTATTTATCTCTTCTTTCTCTGGATGTGGATAGTATCTTCCTTCATAAGTCCTGTGTTTCTAATTTGAATATTTATAATACTCAGAATAGCTTGGTCATTCACAGTTATTCTTTGAACAATATTACTGTTACTATGTACAATGTTCTCTTGGTGCTGCTCATTTTACTCCATAATTTCATGCATATTTCCATGGTTTTCTAAAATCAACTTGCTTATCATTTCTTATATCATAGTAAAATCATACATCACAAGTATGTACCTTGTTTAGGCATTCACCAACTGACCGGAACCCCTCAGTTTCCATGTCTTTTCTACCACAGAGAATTGCTATAAATATTTTAGAATATGTAGTTTATTTCTTTCTTCCTGATCATTTTGGGAAATAGATCTAATAGTGTTATTGCTGGATCAAAGGATATATATGATTTTTATAACTCTTTGATCACAATTCTAGATTGTTCTCCACAATGCTTAGATCACTTCACAGTTCCATCAACAATGTATTAGTGTTTCAATTTTTCCACATCCCTTTCAACATTTGTCATTTTCCCCTTCTATCATTTTAGTCAATCTGATAGGTGCAAAATCATATTACAAAGTTATTTTAATTTGAACTTCTCTAATCACTAATGATTTAGAACATCTTTTTCATATGACTACGTCTAGATTTGATTTCTTTATCCAAAACTATTCATATCCTTTGACCATATATCAACTAGGAAATCATTCTTAAAATATAAAATGACACAACATTCTTTATTGTTCCCTGCCTAGTTTACTTTATATTTCAATGAAGCATATCATGAGAAGAAGAAAAGAATTAGAGATTTATAACTGAAAGGGGAACTACCTCCTTTTACAGATCATTAAAGTAAGGATAGAAAGTAGAGATTTGTCTAATGTCACATGGGTAATAAATATCAGAAAGGGGATTTGAACCCAAGGTCTTCTAATTCCAGTCATATCCAATGGTGATTCTCTCCTAGAGCTAAGCATGCTGGTCTATGCTCTATGTCCATCTTTATGTATGAATGAAGCAAGTTTGGGAAATTAATTTTAAGAAACTGTATTTCTAAAAGTGTAGGACTAGTAGTAAGGAAAAACGATTTTAGAGCTCATCATTCTTACTTACTGGTTGCTAAATGTAGGCCAATCACTAAAGTTTTTAGGTGAGGGTCTTCTTGTGTAAAATAGAGATAAAGCAGTTATCAAACCTTAATGGGTTTTAAGGAAAAACTGAGATAATATATTTGAAAATACTTCATAAATTATATAACTTCCACTTTGCTTTTTTCCTCTTTTTCTGTAGTCTTCTTTTCCTTCCTTTTTCTTCCTTCCTTTCTTTAGTTTCCTTTTCTTTCTTGTTTTCCTTTCATTCCTTTTCTCCTCTTTTTTCTCTTCTGACTCTCTATATTCACTATCACCACTATTACCATAATTAAAATTGATATCTGATAGGATAATTTTCATTATGAGACTATGAAATAAACCAGGCTAAGAAAAATAAGGGAATTATTTTACTTTATATAATAATCACTTTCCAATTTGGCTATTAGAGAGAGAATAGGAGATTGAACTAAAATCATGATTAAATAGGAATGGCATTGCTGTTCACCAGTTTAGTAAATAAAAGGATGCCACACTTGAATACAAACAATATTGATTTTACAAATATGTATATTAACTTATAAGCAACATATCACAGTACATATACATATAATATATACATATGCATATTATACATTCATACATATAATAAACACATATGTAAGTGTGTGTATATATACACACACGCACATGTGTGTGTGTGTGAATGTGGGAGACAGAGGCAGTGATTGATAGAGAGAAAGAGAGAATGAGAATGCTAGCCTTAGCATTTGAAAACCAGGGTCCAAATATCACTTCTGACACTGGACAAATCATTGAAATGTGTGCCTTATGAAAGTTCTCTCAGGGAAAAAAGTAATGGGAATGCTCCCCAACTCCCCCCACAAATGTACAGGTAAATCTGTTCTGGTTTTATGCATGCTTATGTTCAACAAGTACAATAGCACAAAATTGTTTTCTCTGTAACATTCCAATACTGCAAGTACCTTGCTTAAAGTAGGCTTAAGACAAGAAATGGCTGTTAGTCTTTATCTGTCTACAGTCAACAGATTTTAAGTTAATTGAAGTTCAAACATTGCTCAGTACCAAATGAAAAAAATCTTCCTTTAAGGAAGTTCAGTAGTCATTTTTTTATATGTGGTCTTTCTGGATGTTCTATCTCTTTGGGGCAGCTAGGTGGTACAGTGAATAGAGCACCAGTGCAGGAGTCAGGAAGACCTGAGTCAAATCTCATCTCAGACACTTGACACTCACCAACTGTGTGACCTTGGGCAAATCGCTTAACGCTAGTTGCCTCATCCTGGGTTATCTCCAGTCATCCTGATGAATATCTGGTCACTGGATTCAGATGGCTCTGGAGGAGAAGTGAGGCTGGTGACCTGCACAGCCCTCCCTCACTCAAAACAAAGTCAAGTGCAAGTCATGTCATTATTTCTGGTGGCATAGTCTTCTTCTGCAATGAAAGACCAACACACACACACACACACACACACACACACACACACACACAACTATCTCTTTATTCCCCCTTGAAATTACTTTCCATTACTTTGTCTTTACTTGGAATTTTCTTATTATGATGCATGTTGTATCCTATGCTCAGTGCTCAGTATTGTGTCTGTCAAAAGTTGGTCCTTAACACAGTGGTTATATTAAATTGATGGATAATATTTTCTGTATAATGCATACAGGCCAAAATGTCATTCTTGAAAAACTTTACTGTAGCATATAAATACTCAGAATGTTCCACTTCTTGCTAAAATGGATTATGCCTTAAAATTTCATGAGGTCAACATATGTATCTGTAATGAACTTTGTTACACTGAAATTAATGGCATTTCTTGAATATGCAACATACAAACAAATCCTCATTAACCAAACTAAAAAAGAAAAAGTGAACTAAAAATGAAAAAGGTTTTAAAATGAGCTATTTCAAGAGCTTATCTGACAAAGTAAAAACAAAACCACAAAAAGTAAAAACATGTCAAGCACCCAGACCATTTTCACAGCTGCTTGCTAATTTTTATTTTGTAAATGTGTCCTTTAGAATGCTTCTCCCCAAAGCATCTCTGCTGCTCTCTCATCCCAAAGTTATGGTTTTGCACATTGCTAAATCCTAAGCAGATAAATAGATTCAAATAAAATTTGGTGATAAAAGAAAACGGCACCTACTGTATGTTGAGAATTTCGATGGCAAGTTTCAGCTGAACGTGAATTAAAATGGCTAGGTTATAAATCCCCCGAAAATAAGGTTTATAATGGAAATGCTGACAGGCATTTAACGATAGCAGCAGTAGCTGGCACCACTGTAATAAAAGGACTTAAATGAAAAAAAATATGTATGCTTCACAAAGACATGTGGATTTCAGGGTAAAGCTATATGCAGACTCAGTGTAAGGATGGGTGATAATATGCCTGAGCAATTATGATGCATGGGTGTTAGTAACAAAGAATCTTGAAACTCAGCTTCCAATCAAATTGTGAAGGAGTTTGAAGAGAAACCTGAATACTACATTCCTTATTACCATTGCCCTGGCACCATCATGTTCCTACCTAAGTATTTCATTCCTGTTTCAGTGCCAAAGCATAAAAAAGCTTCTTTAGATACTGACCCTCAGGGAAATGAGATGGGTGTTTCAAGAGCCTATCCCTGAGAGAACCCATTTTAAATGAAGGCCCTTTGCAGAAATACAAACAAAACTCAGACAATGCTGTATTTCCTCATCATCAAATTCTCTCTCTCTCTCTCTCTCTCTCTCTCTCTCTCTCTCTCTCTCTTTCTCTCTCTCCCTCCCTCCCTCCTCTTTCCTTCTCCCTCCTTGTTCCTTGTCATCACTGATTTCCAACTTTTTTCTCCCTTTCTCTTTCTTTCTCACACATTCCTAGGAGAGACAGCAGTCTTTCATGGCTCATTTCCCTAACCCACCAACACCCAGGAAGCTTGCCCATTGATGAGACCTAGGCAACAAATTAACCCCTGAGTAGATGTTTACTACCAACATCAGCCCAGTCTGATAGGTAACTAAATGAATGGTTAGGCCAAATGATATTATAAAACTGAACAGGAAAAAAGTCTCCAACAAATCGTTTTTTAGTATGCCTACAGAAATAATACTCACTTTCTCTTTTCTCTCCTCAGGCTCTTTGTTCTTGTTGTAAAAGGTTTATATATACTTTCTGTTTTAAATCACTCATCTCCATACGTAAGATCCCACTTCTCCTACCACCCAGTAAGCCAGGCTTCCCTTGTGAAAAAGCAACAATTAAGAGAACACGGAAACATAGTGATTAGGTGTAACTATATATGCAACGTTCCATTTCCACAGTCCTCCCACCTTTCTACTTAGAGTAAGGAAGATCTCCTCATCTCTTTGATAGGGACAGCATTATTCATTTCTATCATTCAACTTTCAGTTTTATTTTAATGTCTTTTTAATTTATGTTATAGTAGTCACTGTTTTCCTGGTTCTGATAAATTTTCTGGACATTGCTTTATACAAGTCTTCTGATATTTCTCTAAATTCTTTTGCAGCCATTTCTTTCTTTTTCTTTTACTGCCCTCACATTATGGATGACCATCTCAGTGTCATTTTTTACAGAGCCATACTATTCCATTACAATCATATACTCTGTTTTTTGGGCAAGAGGGAACTATTCCGTAATTGATGGGCACCTACTTTGTTCTCAGTTCTTTGCTATCACAAAAAGTACTGCTATGGTCATATCGTTTTTATTATGGGATATTCCTTTCTATTTTTTACTTACCAGGGGGCAAGCAAGATAATCACTAGATCAAAAGACAGTTTAGTGACTTTTCTCAAATAAATCCAAGTAATTTTCTAGAGTGCTTGGTTGAACCAGTTCACAGTTCCTCCAATAAGTTTATCAATATGCCCATCTTCTCACAACCCTACCAGCACTAATGATTTCTATCATTTGCCATTTGTGCCATTTTCCTGGCACATCAAAGATGTTTTCATTTGGATTTCTATTATTAGTGATTTGGAGCAATTTTTAATATACCATTCACTTTTTCAGAAGGTCATAGCCTACTCCTTTACCGCTACCCTTTAAACATTTCTAAGAAAGATTAACAAGGGTTGTGGGGTTTTTTGTACTCCCTCCTGGAAGATTATTTCCTGACTTCACTTTAAAAAATGTACAAATCATTAGGTTCCTATATATCTTGCGGGGTTTATTTTTGTTTTGGCTACATTTGTTTTACAGATTCTGTAGTAGGTGCCTGGTAATTAACATATCTTGTGGATCAGCTGCTAGATGCTATTTTTCAAGTAGGAGAACTGGTATCAAGGCACTGTGAAAGAGCTTTACTGGGTAATTCTTTTAATGTCTGTTTGGCTCTTGAGCTAGTTTGGTAGAGAACTGTCTACAGGGAAAATGTAAAGGTACATTTGTGTGTGTTCTTTTTCCAAGCCAATAAAAATCGCACCAAAACTGTCAAGGTTGACAATCCAAACTGATAATCAAAACCACTTTTTACATTCCATCTTGTAACTGCCGCAGGCAAGTTTAAAAGGATATGCTAACAAATCCCAAAGAATGGCTGCTGTTAAATATTTGATACAATTTGAAATGTACACAATGGATACCAAACTTTGTCCATACATCTCTGTAATTTCCATTCCGTGGGTAAACATACATGTTACACTGAAATATTTAAATAGAATATTTGGGTATAACCATAAAAATGGTACATGCTTATTGTTTTATTTTTTAATGACTAGGGTATGTTATGGATGCAATAATCACATAAGAGTGTTAATGGAAGATCATAAACCGACCAATATAAACATTTATGAACATCATTTTAAACCAGCCCTTTTAATGATGCATTTTAATGTGTATTTATTTTTATCAGACAAGTATGTAAGTTTATGATGATAAGAATAAGATTAAAAATAAAATAAAAGAAATCCATTAAATTTTCCCAGTACCCAAGTTACTTCTGAGATATAAATTTGCTCTTTTGGGAGATTCATTTATTGCAAATCTCAAAACCTCTGCATCAAGGATGATGCAATTGAAATCCATTTCGGAGTTTAGAAGAGAAATTCCTAAAACCATTTGCCTTTAGTCATCTGGCTTTCATGTACCAATTAAAAATAGTTTAAGAAAATTAATGTGTAGGGAATGTCTGTGCATACAATACCCAGCACAAGATGGGTTTGAACATTCAATGCTATAATAACATAGCTATTTAAAGATTTTCAAAATGTGCTCAAGCTACCAATTGAATTGACCTGTTGCCCTTTTTGAACCCACCTAGTGATAGGATATTAGGATGCCAGAGTTGGAAGGGTCCTAAGAGTTTATTGCCTTTTACCAAATATGGAAACTGTGGTCTAGAGAAATTAAGTGACTTACTTAAGATCACACAGTAAGTTTAAAAGCTACAACACAAGACTCAACTGCTTGGATTTCATATCTCATATACTTTCTTCAATATATAGTTCCATTGCCACTCTCATCAATTATTTTGTGACTTAGCCAATAATACCAATTATATAATCAATGGACCAAAAATACTTATTGAGTACTTTCTCTGGCATCCTTCTTCCTTGAACCAAGTCTCTTAGCTATAACCTTTCCATGCCACTTAGATATAAGTTGATGAGGGATAATGTCATAGCTGTGGGAATAGGAGCATCATCCTTCTGGCCTCTTCCAATCTGATGTTTCCAAGCATAATTAGTTTTAGCTTGCTACCCATAGTCCTTTGAAAGGGAATGGTGAGGCAGGGCAGAGCCAAGATGGCAGGGTAGAAAGATTCACTTATGCTAGCTCTGAACCCACAGCCCATGGATTTCCTCTAAAAAGAACTCCCAACAAATTCTGGAACAGCGGAAGCCACGCAGCAACACAGTGAAGGAGATTTCCATTCCAGAGAGCCCTGAAAAACCGATTCCAAAGGTCCATCGTGCCCTGAACGGGAGTGGAGCCCACCCCTGCCCCAGCTGCACAGCATTGAGAGGAGTGAGCAGATTCGAGCAGGCTTCAGGAATGGAATCTCCAGTGGCCACGAAGGTCCCTCCACCCACAGACACACAGGTCAGTGAGAGAGACGGGCTGAGAGGGGAGCGGGGTGTCTCTAGGACTCAGGACCCCTCGGGAGGCAGCGGCAGAGGCAGAGGTAGCAGCAGAGGCACAGGCACAGGCACAGGCAGCGGCAGAGGCAGCAGGCAGCCAGAGGCTCCCAGAGCAAGCAGGAGCTCTGCAGCAGCTCCATTACAGAAGGTCTCTGCATAAACCCCATGAGGGAACTGAGCCTGGGAGGCGGCCCTGCCCCCACCTGAGCACCAGTACTTAAGCTCCCATTGAATAGCAGCCAGGCCAGCCACCAAAAGCCCTGAGGCTGGGGAGCAGCATTTGAATCTCAGACCCCAAGCACTAGATGGGCAGACCTAGGCCAGGGGTGGAGAGGACTCTCAGAAGTCAAGTAACTGGCTGGGAAAATGCCCAGAAAAGGGGATAAAAATAAGACCATAGAAG
>CM053770.1:375132794-375157776 GCA_028658325.1 Potorous gilbertii | reverse complement strand
CAAATGGGGAGAAAATTTTGGAACCCAAAATCTTGTGAAAATGAATGTAAAAAGTTAAATAAATAAATTTATAAAAACAAAAAGAAAGGGAATGGTGAGCCATTGAAAGATCTAGGCATAGTCTTGCAGTGGTCCACTAAATATTTATTTTAGGTAGAAATCTATTAATTAATTATTCTTTATTTAATAAAATGTTTCAGGTAAAGCTTGGAATCCACCAAGTTATTTTATAATGCATTGAATCATATATTTCATTATGTTCATCAAGGTACTATGAGGGATTTTGTCAAATAATTTACTAAAATCAAGATATAGTATGTTTATACTACATCAACTCTAGGCTGTATAACAAGACATTGCATATATATACTATACAGAATTCCTTTGCTATACCAGTCTAGTATTGGGGGTAGGGGTAGGGAGGCAAATCCTCTTGGCATTCTCATTATTCAAATTGATCAAATTTAAAGAAACATTTAATAATCACCTACTATATGCCAAATTCTTTGATTGACCCTAAAGATACAAGGATAAAATAACAAGCAAACCCAGTCATTAAAGGGCTAACATTCTGGTGAAGACAAAACAATCAGTAGTTAGATAAGTTATAATATAAACAGACAGACAGATAGATAGTTAGATAGATAAGGGTGTATGTACATCCCTATCTCAACTAATTATAAAAGACATTTCATTTGAAGCAATAAAAATAGGAATATGTCTTTAATTAATTTGAAAGGATCATAATGGTTTTTAGGTTATTGGATGAAAACATATAATACCATGAAGAAATTATATTTTGTTTAACTGAATTTATCAGCCACCCCTCTCACATTTTATTAATAGGTCAGCTGAGAGCTAATTGGATTCAGTAATGAAGACCCAATAAGAACCAAGTGCCTTAGTAACTGCTTAATAATTACAGGGAGCAGGTAGTGGGATAAGTGGGAGAGTGTGCTCTATCTCCCCTGCTCTTTTAACTTGCAAACTGAAAAATTCTGGATTTCTCATTTAAATAAAAATATCCAGAGAAATCAGTCAGTATCTTCAGAGCAGCTGTGGTTAAAAGCAACATCTTTACTGGAACCTGAAAGACACTGAGGACAAACTAGACATGCTGAGGAAAGTATGCCTCAGATCTCTAAAAGGGCACTGACCCTTGAATCTCAGGAGAGAGAAATTGTCAGATGGTATTGGCATAAACTATTAGCTTTCCTAATACATACAGGAGTACAGTAAGGATGCCCAATCTTCCCAGTATTATTTGACATGGTCCTAGAAATGCTAGCAATAGCAAGGACAAGAAAAATAAGCTAAAAGTGTAAAGACAGACAAGAAGGAGATAAAACAATTCCTATTCTCTGACAACATGATGGTTTACTTAGAAAATAATGAAGAATCAGCAAAAAACTATTGAGGCAATATTTTCAGCAGAACTAAAAGTATAAATTAAAACCAAAAATTTCAACAGTGTTAATAAATAATAATATCAAAATTTCAAAGGCAATAATAGAGAAATCCTGTTCAAAATTCTTACAAAATTAATAAAATATTTTGGATTTCACCAAAGTATACTCAATGTTTGTATAAATTCAGTTATAAAATGCTATCTAATGAAAATTTTAAAAGCAAAAACAACAAAAATTTAAATAACTGGAGAAAACTTTAGTTCTCATGGCTTGACTATGCCAATGGAATAAAAATGGCAATACTGCTAAAGTTAATTTACAAATTTAATGCTATATTAATGAAACTAGTGGAGGAATATTTTGCAGAGTCTGATAAAATAATAATAAAATTCATTTGAAAGAAGAAAAGATCTAGAATATCATAAGAAATAATAGAATATCTAGGATTATCAAGGAATAAGTTGGAATAAAGGAGAATGATGCTTACTCAAACTTCTTCATAAACCAACAATCATAAAAATCAGAGGTATCAAAGACACTGTTTTTAGGTCACATGTACCCAAAACCCTTCTGAATGATCCCAAAGTGGATTAAAATGTCATAGGGAAATATTTAACAAAATTAATAAATGATAATAGAACAAAAATCTGTAACCCATAGATTATTTTTTGACACAGAAACATTTTTACCAATAGTTTAGTGGCTACTCTTTCTAATTAAAGCTTACATATTTGATCAAAATTATTTTGTATTGGATAAAATAATAAGAAAAAATAGGAAAATGGAACAGACTAGACAAGGTAGAACTGGAATAAAGGATGCTCTGGAATCTAATATTCCATAAACTTCAAAACATAAAGTACTTACAAATGTAATATTTGATAAGATCTGGGAAGAGTAGAAAACAGTCTGGCAGAAACTGATCTTAGTCAAACATCTTATACTACATTATAAAATAATTTAAAATGGATATATACATCAAATACTATGCATCATATCATAAAATAAAATTAGAAGAGAAGCAAATCATGTACCTTCCACAGCTATGGGTAGGAATATTCTTAATGAAATACGAGATGAAGGCAATTAAATGAGATAAAGTATAATTTTGATTATATAGATTTGAAAAGCTTTTGCATGAATAAAATTAATGAATCAAGAAAAATAATGAAAGTGGCATACTAGGAAAATCTTTTTTGAAAATCTTTTTTTATCAATTATCTTAGATAAAGGTTTGGCATTAAAGATAAACAAACAACTAGCAAATATATAAAAACAAAAACTACTGCTTAATAGTAAGTACTCAAAAGACATGAACAAATATTTCTCAAAAGGACTGCAAATTATAATTATATAAGAGAATGCTGCAAATCACTAATGTGATGAAATATGTAAATCAAAACAACCCTTAAGTTTTACTTCAGACTGAGTACATTGGCAAAGATGCCCTCCCCCAACAGAGACACACAGAGAGAAGGAGAAAGAATGGGAATAAAGCATAAGCATGTTGGAAATGTTGGGGAAAGACAGGCACACTAAGACAATATCCAAGCAATTGTGAATTAGTACAGCTATTCTAGAAAATAGTTTTATAATTATGCAAGTAAAGTGTATCCAAACCCTTTGACCCAGAGTTTCTTCTGCTAGGCATATTCTGCAAGTAGGTCAGTAACAAAAGGAAAGATTCTACATGTGCCAAAATATTTATCATGGTACCTTCTGTGCTAGAAAAGAAACACAAACAAACAAAATGATTGGGAAAATGACTAAGCAAATTATTTTACATGATTATTATTTTGCTATAAGAAATTAAAAGCAAAGTCAAGATGGCAGAATGAAAGGTAGAATTTTTTTCCTTAACTTTTCTATAATCTCAAGTACAACATGGAAAGTGTGTCATGTTGAACTCTGATTAGAAGAAAACAAAAGAAAATCAGAATATATAATTTATTCAGCCCAGATAGACAGAGAGGTCTAAGGACATTGGGGCAGAGGGACACAGTAACAGTAACAGCGAGGGGCATCCTAGAACCCAGGGACAGTAAGGGTACTGAAGTTCAGAGTAAGAAAAACTTGAGGAGAAAGAAATCCCAGGGCTTTTTACACTCACACCAGGAGCAGGAATGGGTGTCTTTTGGCAGCTCTGTCACCTAGTACTCGGTGTTGAGTCATAGTTTCAGGGTTAGGAAGAGTCATTAGAAGGGAGCAGATGTCTTTTATTAAAAGCAATGAGTAAGCTACCGAAACATAACTGTGTGACTCTGAGCCCAAGAGCAGTGGTGACTCAGTCTGAACTTTTAGGCCCTCATATAAGCCTTCAATTGAATTAACCACGGCAAGAGATGAAAGCCAAGTGGAGAACTAGCAGTTCAATTGCTCTGTACCTGTAGGACCTTCCAGCAGGTTAACAATGAGTAAATCTAGCAGCAGACCATGGCAATTCAATGACATAAGAGCCACAAGACTCCCATCTGGGACAGGAACTTGCAGAGCTCAGATCAGGAAGGCAGCAAACAAACCTCTCCCTGGATCACACTACATTGGAGGCAATGAGAAATTTCAGGCCCCCAGACTTCTATGAAAGCAACAGAAGTCCCTAAAAGACAAAAGATCAGGCTAGACAGTCTATGCATCCTTTTTCCCAAGAAATGAGTAGAACTCAATGTTAACAAAAGTTCTGAAATAAAGAAGTAGATTGGAAAATGAGCAAACAAACAAAAAAGAACCTGACCACAAAAATCTATTATGATGCTGGGAAAGTTGAAGACACAAACACAGAAGACAATGACTTGAAAGTATCTACAAGCAAAGATAGATTAAATATTGAAAATAAACCCAAAAAGAATTCCTAGAAAGGTGAGAGATCTTTTTAAAAGAATTACAAACTAAAAATCAAATATGAGCAGGAGAGGAAAAAATTGTGAAAAGAAAGGAGAATTAAGCAAGAAAATTGTGAAAAGAGAATTAAAAGATTGGCAGAAGAGGTACAAAACCTCACTGGAAAAAAAATAAGTCCTCAAAGACTGAAATTGACAAAATGTAAGCTAGTAACTACATGAAACATCAAGAAATAATAAAAAGGCAAATAATTGAAAAAAAGAAGAAAATGAGAAATATCTCATAGGACAGACAACTGACTTAGGAAAAAAAAGATCAAGGAGAGAGAATTAAAAAATGATTGAACTATTTGAAAGCCATGAAGGAATAAAAGCTTAAAATTCATATTTCAATAAATTAGAAAGGAATAATGCTAAGATATTTTAGAATTAGACGTCAAGGTAGAAATCTTAGAAATTTGACAGTCACCTGAAAGAAATCTCAAAATGAAAATACTCAAGAATATTAAAATTCTGCACTCCAATCTCAAGAGAAAATATTGCCATCAGCCAGAAAGAAAGAATTCAGATACCATGGAGCAATAGTAAGGATCACATGAAATTTAGCAGTTACTATTATAAAGAAAAAGAGGGCTTGGAATATGATGTAGTAGAAGGCAAAAAGATAGAATTACAACCAAAAATAACCTATTCAGCAAAGCCAACTCTGATCCTTCAGGGAAAAATGGATACTTTATGAAATAGAAGAATTTCAAGCATTCCTGATGAAAAGATCAGAGCTGAATAGAAAATTAGACTTTCAAAATAAGACTCAAAAGAAGGATAAAAAAGGTAAATAAGAAAGAGAAAACATAAGGAAATCAATAAAGTTAAAATGTTTACATTCTTATATGGGAAGATGATCATTGTAAATCCTAAGAATTTTATCATCATTAGGACAATTAGAAAGAGTATAAATAGATGAAAGGCACAGTTATGAGATGACTATGATGAGATGATTTAAAGAAAAGGTAAAAAAGGCATGCATTGGGAGAAAGAGGAAGGAAGAAGTGGGAAAATTATTTCACATTAAAAAAGGCACAAAAGGAAAAGATTTTACAACAAAAGGAAAGAGTGGGCAGGCATTGCTTGAACCTTACACTCATCAGAATTGGCTCAAAGAGGAAATAACATAGACACTCAGTTGAGTATAGAAATATATCTTATCCTACAGGAAAACTGGGGGAAGGGGGCAAGAGAAGGTGAAGTAAGGAAGGTGTTAGAAACAAAACAGACTTTTGAGGAGTCCTTGATACTAAGGTCCTTACATCTTTTAGAGTAACTTCGACCACTTAAATAAGAGAGAGAGAGAGACAGAGAGAGAGAGAGAGAGACAGAGAGAGACAGAGAGAGAGGGAGAGAGAGAGAGAGAGAGAGAGAGAGAAGATTAGAATGAGGGGACATACATAGATAATAATCATAACCATGAATGTAAATGGGATGAATTCACTCATAAAACAGAAGCAGTAGAATATATTAAAAAAAACAACTAGAATCCAATAATATTGGATTATAGGAAAGACACTTGAAACAAAGAAACACATACAGGGTAAAAAGAAGGGGCTGGAGAAGAATCTATTATGCTTCAGCTAAAGTTGTATATTTCTTTTTTAAAAAGTCAGTTTATCAAGTAGTCTCTTATACAGCTACATTGGTTTCTTTCTATCTCTCCAATTCCATCTCCCCCTCCTGACATCATTTCTTCCTTATTGATAGTGAATGAATGCTCTTACAAGTTAATTTCAGCATTTCAACTCATAATCTTCACCATCACCTAATTATTGCACTGTTTTTTTTCAGTCCAAAAATTGGTGTATAACCTTTCATCATGTAATCATCACCTGATGTAATTCTGTTCATCACACTCCTTAAAAGGTAAATAGAGGAGCAATGTCTTCACTGGTGGCATATAATACACATTTATCTCTCCTGCATTGTGAACCAGGACCCTAGAATTCTCAGCACACTCATTGTCAGTATATTTCCAAAAATTGACTTGTTTGTTTTGAGCACTGCAGTACTTAATGGTATTGTCACTCAACCTAATGAAGAGCTGTATAAGCAAGCAAAACTGCCATGAATAAGGTGATATGGTAAAACTTGTATCTTCCTAATATTAATGTATATTCACAAGAATTTCATGCACTCTCATCTTACACCAAAGACAGTTTAGTAATAAGTGATTTTTACATAATACTGGTATAATTTTTTTAAAGGTTACATAATGGTCACATTGCATTTTTTTGCAAAAAAAGATTTGGCATAAAATCTGTGATGATTATGCAGTGAAATATGGTATCTATATATTCTATTATCCTCATTGATATGTGCATTCCAGAAAAGTCAGATATACTTTCCTTATTGTGTTCAGAATGACTTTCTTTGATTATTATAAAATCAAAGTTGCAAAAAGTACTTCATTCCAAGATATCATGATATTCTAGAATGGATACGGCATCTGGTGAGAGAAGACCTAAGACACAAATCTCTCTTTACTTTCTTTATAATCTTAGAAAATTTATTTGATCTCTCTGAGATTCAGGCTCCAATGACTCCCTATCACCTCCAGGACCAAGCAAAAAATCCCCTGGCATTCAAAGTCCTTTATTACCTCCCCTATACCCAGAACTTTGCAGTCTTCTTACAATTTATATCCTCTTCCCCCATGTACTTTGTAATCCAGTGACACTGACCACCTTACTATTCCTCAAATATTCCATCTCCAGGCTCTAGGCATTCTTACTGGAATTCTCTCCTTCCTCATTTCTACTTTCTGGCTTCCTTGAGTTCACTCATGTCCCCCGTAAAATCTTCTATGGGAAACTTTCCTGATTCCCCTTAACGCTAGTGCCTTGAATCTATTGATTAGCTCCAGTTTATTTATACATAATTACTTGTATGTTTCTCCCTCTCATTAAACTGTGAGCTTCTTAAAAGCAAGGGTTGTCTTTTGTTTTCTTTGTATCCCTAGTGCTTTGCACAATGTGTGGAACATTGGTGGTATTTATTAAATGTTTATTGACCGAATGACTTGATTGATAGAGCAGGGTTCCTTTTTTACTTCCTTGAACATGGATTAGATTTTCCACTCCCATACTTCCAAGACCACAAAGCTGTTCCCCAATTTGACTGGCCTTTGATACTTGAGCTATCTCTTCCTTGATGTAGCATCCTAGTAGCCTCTGGCTTTACTAACCTGGCTTCCTGGTCACCTAAAGGCAATGAAAGTTCAAATAGGGTCAGTACCCTATAGATTAGGGGAATATTTAAAGATCACATGAATCACTGCCTCCTGCCCTGCTAACCAGACACTTCCATAAGGAGATAATAGAGGTCATATCTCTTAATTGTGAATGTGTCCTTGTTACATATATTTTCTGAGTTAAGAATAAGTAAATCTCATTTTGTTAATTGTTGTATGACCTGTTAGAGTGTCTCATTTCATTACAATGTACAACAAAAATCAACAGGGTGCTGCAGGTCCATTTCTAAGATTCACTTTTAAATTGAGGAGGTTGGATTCAAGGGTGAGAAACTGTGGCCTCAAGGCCACATGTGGCCCTCTACATCCTCAAATGCAGCCTTTTGACTAAATCCAAACTTCACAGAACAATTCCCCTTAATAAAAGGATTTGTTCTGTAAAACTTGGACTCAGCCAAAAGGCAGCCCTTAAGGACCTAGAAGGTCATATGTGGCATCAGGCTCACCCTCAGAATTCACTGAGGATACCTGAAGTTGATTCAACTAAGCAAGCTCCCTTGCCTGAGTAGCCAATATTCATCTACCAGCCAAGCATCCGGGAGCACCTGGAGTTCTTCATGGTTGTTTTGTACTCAAGTGACCAGGCAGTGATGGCAACAGCATGAGTCTTTGGTCCTCTGAGTCAAATAAACTTGAGGATAGTCTAAATACATTTTAAAGAAAAAAAAACTAGCCTAGTTCTCACAGGGTCAGGATATTGTCTCAACCATACTCATTTCTTTGTCCTTGATACTAAGGTCCTTACGTCTTTAAGAGTACCTTCGACCACTTAAATGATTTAAAGATTGCTATTGGTCAGAACCGACTTCTGATATTCAAGAAGGCAGCGCTAATTGAGGGAAAGGAAAACTAAAACAGAGAAATAAGAAATAAACAATATAATGAAATTCGGGAAAGTCCCAGGAAAGAGACTTCCAGGTCTAAATGATCAGATCCACATAGCAGGTAATACCAAATCTTTTCAGGTCACAAGGGGTCTTTCTGTTTTAAAAAAAAGTGACCGTAAGCAGAAGCAGCAACAGAAATATTATAGTTATAAGAAAGATGATGATATTTATACTTCTGCCCTCCTTGCAGTCCCAACTGAAATCCTGTCTTCTACAAGAAGCCTTCTAATACCTTCTTTCTGTTTCCTATTTTTCCTGTATTTCTCTTGCTTTATATATATTTGTTTGCATGTTAGATTATAAGTTCCTTGATGGCAAGGGTTGTCTTTTGCCATTTTTTATATTCTCAATGATTAGCAGGGTGCCTGGCACAAAATAGGTGCTTCATAGATTTTTATCGATTGGTTGATTAATAATTCCTACATAGTCACTTGTCCTTGTTGAAGGTAAGGGAGAATTGTCCTATACTGCTACCTACTTAGTGTTCCTAGGCCTTTCAGCTAGGACTCACTCTCCCTGGTGCTTTTCATCTAGGAAGTTGCCGTCTTTCTGGTTCAATTTTGGGCAAACCAAGTAATTTTGTGACACTAGAGGAATCCAGAGATGGGGCAAGAAAGGATGTGCCTTGATCAGAAAGAAGTCTAGTGACAAAGCTAAAGATAGCTTATTCTACACAGCCTGCTGCCACTTCTGACCTGAGGAAGGACAAACTGCCTAGGGAGAGAGTAGTTAGTGGTTTATCTGGACCACCTCTTTCATGAGAAAATTTTTAAAAATTACATCCTATATATAAAGATATTATTTTTTAGACTAGAGGGAAATAAAGGTAAAATTATTACTTGATGATCTCAACTGTTTGCACCCTTTCATTCTACCTCCCTTATATTTAACTGTATTTATTCTTTTTGTACTTAATATTTCTGCATATATTTATAATCTGACCTTGTCTTCACTATTGGAAATTATGTTTCTTGAGAAAAGAGATTATTTCATTTTTTGTATTTGTGTTTTTCAGTGCCTCATTCAGTACTTGACAGGGAGGTACGTACTTAAGGTAGGTTACTTTCTTTAAATATGGAATTGACTTTCCTTTGTATATGAAAGTACCAGTCATTGCCCCATAGTCAGTGGGGCATACTCAAAGAGTAACTGGGGATTAATTTGTTCTTCTAGGATCACAAAATCATAGATTTAGAGCTGGAAGTGTCCTTAGGGATCATATGGTGGAAAGCATACTTAACATGGAACCGCAGGACCTGAGTTTCAGCCTGTCCCTGACTTTTACTACCTTTGTGTCCTTAGGTAGCTAGGTAGCACAGTGGATAGAGTGCTGGACTTGGAGACAGGAAAACCTGAATTCACTTTTGACCTCATTATTATTAGTTGTGTGGGCAAGTCACTTAATCCCATTTGCCTCAGTTTCTTCATTTTTAAAAATGAGTTGGAGAAGGCAATGGCAAACCACTCCAGTATCTCTGCCAAAAAAAAAAAAGCACCAAACAGGAAGAGTCTGACATAACTTAAAATGATCGAATAATAAGTCCTTGGGCAAGTCCCTTAACAGCTTAGCTCAGCTGAATCAATGCCCAAAAGTTTATAAGCAAGGATTAGAAGAAGACATCTACAAGGTTATTTCTGGCATCAGTTATGATCTTATGATCTAGTAAAAATACCTTCATTTTATAGATGAGGAAACTGAGACCACAGAGGTTACACAAGTAGTTGGTAGTAGAACTAGTCTGGACTCAAAATCTTCTAACACTAAAAGAGATCTTTTACTATACCATGTCTTACTTAAGACACATTTTTAAGCAGGTAAATCAGGCTGAGACATACATTCTGAGGTTTGTTTGTTTTTACCTTTTTTGACTTCAATAATTAGCCTGTGTCCCACTCCTCCCAAAACAGGAAAGAAGGCTACTCATAGGCTTATAGATTTAAAAGCTAGAAGAGATCTTAGAGATTCTTCAATCCAACCCCCTCATTTTATAGTTGAGGAAACTGAGGTCCAGAGAGGTCAAGTTATTTACCCAAGGTCACACAGGCAGGAAGTGTCGGAGCTGAGCTATGAACTCAGATCCTCTTACACCCTATCCTTTCCACTCTACCATGCAACCATTTATTCATTGACATATACCAGATTTCAAGTGATTGAGAAGTGAGTGGCAAGGAATTGGAGTCAATGAGTCTAAATTATTCCTTCTAGTAGAGGAAATTAAAACAAGGAGAAATGCTCGTAGTCTCTTTCCTACCCTAATGTTTTCATAACATTAAAAGTTAAAAATTATTATTTATTCGTTATATACTGTGATATACAGGGGAGCTAGGTAGAACACTAGATAGAACCTGGAGTCAAGATGACCTGAGTTCAGATCCAACCACAGATACTAACTGTGTGACCCTGGGTAAGTCACTTAACCCCTATTTGCTTCAGTTTCCGTATCAGTAAAATGAGGATGATATTACCTATGTCCCAGGCTAGTTATAAGGATCAAATTACATAATAATTGTAAATCACTTAGCATGTGCTTGGTACCATATAAATGATTTAACTATTATTATTCACATTCCAACACTGTGTAGAATAGATTAGGATGGAGTGGTAGATTTTCCTACAGAAGACTTTAATTGGGCTCCATTGACCTGTATACTATAGGAGATGCACCATAGGGTATAGTATGGACAGTAAAAGATGACCTCATTCCCCAGGAAATGTTGAGGTTGGTATATCAGATGCATACATACCCCCCCCAACACAAACACACACACATGAAATTACTAAGGAATGATTACAAAGAAATTTAGACACAAGCACAAGATAATGTCATAGAAATTTGTAAGTGACAGAAATAAGTTTATAACATAGCAATACTTTAGGTACCTATTACGTAAGGAAGATTGCAGTCCTTTGATTTTCTATTCAAATATAACATTTTTAAAAGAAAAAATAGCTCCTAAAAGGGAAAAGCCATAAGTATTTCTTGGATAATTGGAGATCATTTGAAAATCTAAATTCCCAAGATCTTGAATTAACTAAGCTAAGAAGGTCATTCTAATCATCAGAAATATATTTGGGAGAGGCAGAAGTTTAACTCCCATCATTTTCTCATAGAAACAGAGGCAAAAATGAATTAAATGAAAAGGCTAGAGGGTTTATGCTGATAGTGTAGATGGAAGTTAATTACCGAACAGAGAAGGTGGAGCTACATTTGCCCTGACAGTACAAGCAGCTAAGAAGAATGTTAGATGTGTTTTTGGGACTCTTCATGTCCATATTTAGTAAGTAACAAAACTCTATTTTATACCACAGATCACCTGGAATCTCTGTGATGGTTTCGATTGCAGCCCTTGGCCATTATCTATTTAGAAACTATGTTGGTGTCCTAGGGGCTCTCAACTTGGAAATAATACTTTCTGTCCAGAATGACCGGTTATGGGTTACTGAAGTAAATGATGTTTTGAGAGGGACAGGTGGACCTGAATAGCAAGAAGGACATAGTTTGAATCCCCTTGCATTACCTCTTGGGCTA
Organism: Potorous gilbertii; assembly: GCA_028658325.1. Lineage (NCBI taxonomy): Eukaryota > Metazoa > Chordata > Mammalia > Diprotodontia > Potoroidae > Potorous > Potorous gilbertii. Next base: position 375,145,812 of record CM053770.1, on the reverse strand, counting down.
ATGTGCCCCAATTTGGCTCACAAAGAAGTAGCATAATATGATTACATCTGCTCACCTTGATTTCCTTTATGGAGTATCCTATGACTTGCTATGGAAATGTTCCTGTTTCAAACACTAAGCCAAAGTAAACTTTTGTGAAATTCAAAATAATTAATAATAATATTTTCCAGCACCACTCCAGGGCATTCAAATGCATTTGTTCATCAAGCATATGTTAATGTTTGAATTTATTGATGGGTATAGCACTGTGAGAAATATAAACTTTATTTATAGAAGACCTGGTCCCTTTTCTAACAGAGCTTACAGTTTATGTAGATAATCATCATCCCCAATTTTACGTAAGTACAATAGAGAGTTTAAAAACAAACTGCTGACTGTGTGATTGACATAGCTGCTATGTTAGCAATGGCAGTATTACTTTGAATATGATTCCGAAACTAAAAATTTTGGGAGAGAGATATCCGAGGAGGGGAAGAAAAGGGGGGTGGGAATGGAGTACTATGCATGTAGTGGAAGAATGGTTTCAAGAAGAAAGCTGAGTGGCACGTAAAATATACATGGGTCCAGCTAGCTAGAGCGGACAAAGTGATACACTCACCAAACAGAATCATTTTGGTTTCGGAGAAGACTTAGAGAACCTGAGAGGGTTTTGTCCCATAGGAAATGTTCTCTGATTCAGAGGGCATGGCTGTAGGGTAATACTCAAAGGCCCAAAGGTTTCAGTGGTATGCAGAAAGTAATCATTTCGCTGCCTGAAAAGGAAGAGAAGAGAATGTGTTTATTAAGTATTGACTGGGCATCTATGTGGTACAATGGATAGAGGACCAGGCCTGGAGTCAGAAAGACTCTTCTTCCTGAATTCAAATATAGCCTCAGACACTTGCTAGCTGTGTGAACCTGGGCAAATCACTTAACCCTATTTGCCTTAGTTTCCTCATCTATAAAGAGATCTGGAGAAGGAAATGGCAAATGATTCCAGTGTCTTTGCCAAGAAAACCCCAAATGGGCTCAAAAAGATTGTACATAATGGCACAACAACAAGAGCTACCTGCTATGTGCCAGGTACTGTGCTAAATGCTTTACACATATTACCTCATTTGATCTCATATAGCATGAATTACTTCTAGAGGAATATGTCATAAGACTGGATGAATAGGCTAGGACTTAAACACCAGGTGAAGAACAAAAATCAGAAGGTGGAATAATTGATCCAAGGAACAGAAAGACAGCATTTTTTTTTTTTTTTTGCCATTTATCATGATGATATCACCAGTCTCTCTCCCATATCGACGTGCCTTTCATCAGCCTATGAAAGCTAAGTTAGCCTGTTGGGTCTGTTTCTAATCTAGCACTTACAAAGGGAAACTGATTTGTTGCTAAAGAGTAGAGAAGAAAGTCCACTTAAACCTCTTTATAGCAAAGCTTTATAGCTTTGGGGATTCTGGAAATTTAGTTGACTTTCACTGTGTAATTATTTCAGTTTATATAGAAAATTTCTTGAGCAAAATTTTTGTTCTATACTTCAAGTTATTGGAGATCTTAATGCTTATAACATACAAGTAAGAATTAGGACAGTTCTGATTTTGCGTAAAAGTAAGCAATAACTAAATAGTACAGCTTCCCTCTCAGCTGTGGTTCCACTGAAATCTACTCCAGGCTCAAGGTTTGTTCAGGGTCAGTACCTCCCCACACTGTGAACTCACCCATGTGTGAGCTTCTATCAATGTTTCCTTATTTTTATTTTTTAATGAACCAACCAGAAGACATACTAGTTCACAGCAAAGACATTAATTAAATAGTATAACAAATAAATGACAGGAAAAAATTACCGCTACCCATTCTCCCACAGATTCCCACAACACCAGTAGAGAAGGTGGAACACAGAATTTCCAGGGAAATATATGGAAAGGACATATTCATAGGGCACTTATATAGAGATTTCAGAGGCTCAGGGAACAATGAGAGCCAGGGCAATACGTGGAACCAAAGCAGCTCACATTCGTATGGCTACACCCAAGCTCAAGCCCCTCTCTGCCTCCAAAGCTTTTACTTGTTTTCTCCTCATAGTTTCCAACATCATCTGATGGTTTATCTAAGTCAATAAGCTGAAAATTGATTTCACTACACCTATTAATGACTAAGATCTCCTTCTTGCCTATTTTCTCTAATGTGTGGCTATTTCCTGGTGTCTTTGCTGGGCTGCTTTACTGTCTTTACTGTTGCCACTAAAATTTACCTTCTATAAAGCCTTTACCCCCAAAATCAAAGGAGTCCTAATTCTTTTAACTTATAATGCCAAGGATCATGATTCAGATCCCCAGCAGGTCGGTTAACCCACAAGAATTATGTTTGTATTTTTAGTTGCTTGTTTTCTAAATGAGCTACAACTTTTTGAATTCAGTCTACTCTTTCACTAAGAAAATTCATTTCAATTTTTTCAACTGCCATCAGTGCCCTGGTCATCTCTACCTTAAATCCTGCATGAGTGAGACCTGGTCACAGCTGTCCTCCTACAATTTCATCTTTGATAACAACCTCTGAGACCCTCCCACCTTTGAAGGAGAACTCATTCCCTCATACCCTTGGTCTGGTGACACTGTCTTCCTTCTTCTTTCTTGCAAACTCTATTTCATGACTGTAGTGACTCTATCAGAGACACTCTTCTATGTCATCTCATCTCCATTTCCTAACTTCTCTGGTTTCCTTCAAGTCCTAAGGAAACCTTCCCCAATCATCCTTAATGCCAGTGCCTTCCTTTGGTTCATTATCCCCAATTTATCCTGTATATATCTTTTTTCATGCATATTTATTTGTACGCTGTCTCTTTATTAAACTAAGAGCTCCATGAGAGCAGTGACCGTCTAGGGAAGCTAGGTGGTACAATAGCTAGAGTGTTGGACTTGGAGTTAGGAAGGTATGAGTTCAATTTTGACCTCAGATATCTACTTTCTATGTGATCCTAGGCAAATCACTTAACCTCCATCTGCCTCAGTTTCCTCATCTGTCACATGAGGATTATAATACCACTTACCTTCCTAGGTTATTCTGAAAATCAAATGATATATTTGTGTAGTGTTTAGTACAGTACCAACATACAGAAGACTCTTAAGAAATGTTTGTTGACTGAATACCTATACCAGAAGTCAAGGGTCACTGCCAGAGTTCACAGAAATGATAATGAAGGATTGAAGGCAACTATTAAAGACTTTTGATCAATGAAGTGACATAACTAAAGCTATGTAGAAAAAGTATTCTAGCAGCAGAATGAAGAATGCATTGATTACAAGGCAGCTGAGGAAAAGAATGGAGGTGGAAAGACGTGTTAGTAAAGTATTTCCATGGTTCAGGTAGATGGCAATATGGATCTGTACTAGAACCATGGTTATGAGAACAGAGAGGACAGAGTCATATTAGAGGCAATGGAATCTTTGAGTCATGTTACTGACTGGGTATGGGTGGTAGGGGGCAGAGAAGACTACTTTCAGATTTTTCTTTGACTAAGAAAAGACTAAAGCAAAAGAATATTTTTGTTCCTATGAATAACTTTACTTATTCATTACATTGCAATCTCCCAGAAGGCAGGGACTGTCTTTTGCCTTTCTTCATGTCCTCAGCATTTAGCACAATGTCTGGCATGTAGTAGGCACTTAATAAAACTTTATGGATTGATTATTAGGCTATGGGTTTCTACTTCCATTATCTTATAACTGAAGACATTTCTTGTATAGAGACCAAGATAGGAGGAAGTCAAGTTACTGTTGTAGTGCAGATTTGCTCTGTTGCTCTATCTTAAAGAACTCTGAAATCGACAGCAGTGTGCTTATAATATTGAGATGGAAATGGGACATAAAATAACTCTAAGCATGTTAACTTAGATAGAATGGTTCAGGAGACATAGATAAATTATCAATTAGGAAACATGAGAGGAAAATAAGTTTAAAAGAGAGAAAAAAATCTAGTAGAAAGTTGAAGACATTTTCTGAATCAGTTTCCTAGATTCCAACATAATAAAATAGACCTGATAACATCTCAATTACATTTCCTCAAGCTATTATAAACATTGTCCTCATTTATATTTTAAGAGACATGATGCAAGTAGTAATGAAACTCTTTTCATATTAATTTTTATAGAAGTTGAAGAAAATAGAAAGTCTTAAGTGAGTTTCTCAAATTTGATGCCTTGTTCCCGTAACAGCCAAAACTGTATGCAGTTTTAGCTATCATTCTTCTAGTCTTTTGGAATACTCAATCATATTTTACTATACATAGTCCGGTCATACATAGAAGGAATCCAAGAGTGCTCAGGAACATGGGAAGAAGGCATCTTACCTTATATGATCTCATCTATTCTCTTGGGTTCAATCATCATGTTTTTATGGATGGTTACCAAATCTACATATTCAGCTCAAATTTCTTACCTAAATTTCTAGTCCCCCATCACCAGCTACCTGCTTAAACTCTTCCCCTTGAATTTTGCACGGGGATTACATATTATTAATATGTTCAATATAAACGTTACCATTCTCTCTGCTAAATCCTCCCTTCCAAACTTAATTATTTCTGCTGAGGGGCTTGCCATACTCCTAGTAATATCTGGTTTATAAACAGAATCATTCTCTATACTTTCTTTATCTTTATCTACCCAAATCTGACAAGTTACCAAATCTTACTGGCTTTGTTGCTACAATAGAAGGAAGAAATCTTCCTTCCCACTTTAATAGCCTCTAACATACCCCAATTCCTTATTCCTTTCCTCCTACGAAGTATTTATATTTCTATATTCTTCCCTCTCCATTGCATCCTCTATGCTGCTGTTAAAATAACCTTCCTAACGTACAGATCTGACCATGTCATCCTATTTTTCTTTTTCTTCTTCTGCTCATTGGCATGAGGTATTCCTGTTGACTGGAAAACCATCCCTCTTAATCTTAGCCTATCAGGATCCTTAGGTTCCTTCAGAGCTCAACTCAGTTGCCATCTCCTCCATGAAGCCATCTCCTGCTTCCATCTTCCTCCTGACATTTACCCTCCTCATCTTGCTACTGTTCTTTATCTTCTCAAATTGTCTTGTATTTCTTATTTGGGTACATGTACTATTTTTTTTCTTTCTTTTCTTTCAAATTCCCAGTGCTTAGAATAATTCATTGTCTATAATGGCAGCTGAATAAAATAGTATTATTAATAATAGTAGTAATTTTAATAACCAACATTATATAGCACTTTGGGGTCTGAAAAGCAGTTTACATGCTGTCTAATTTGACCCTTATATCCTTGTGAGCATTCACATTTTACAGGTAAGGAAACAGAAGCTCAGAGAGGTTAAGCAACTTGCCTAGGGTTTAACAGCGAACAAATGTATGAGGCAAGATATGAACTCAGGTCTTTTTCACTCCAAATTCAACACTCGATTCATTGTGCCACCTTATTGTCTATTGGTTGAATTAATCTTTAAAAAATCCCTTAGATTCTTTTTGACTTTGTTTAAAGGATTTGAAATATTGTATAAAAAATCATCATCTAGGTATTTTTATCACATTATGTCAATGCTTTGTTATTTCCAAGTACTGATTTTTTCCCATTTTTCCTCCAGAAAGTTTGACAAAAATGTTTGACACAATTAAAAGATGCTACGTAAGTATAAGAACCACTGTTTTCGATGTTGCTACTGCTGTTGTGATTTTCAGTAGATAATATGCAAGTAAGTACCTCTTTTAACTGGTTCAGCTCAAGAAAATAAGACTATTGGAACTCCTTTAAAATCTTATTATATATATTACTTATACATATTGTATTATATACATTATATATAAAATCTGCAACTAATATGTGTTTTAAGATTTTCTACACTTAGAACTCAAAAATGTGAAAAGGATTTAAAGGTCATCTATTCCAACCTCTTTATTTTACAGATGATGAATCTTATACCTACCTAGACAATAAGTATCAGGGGCAAGATCTGTATGCTTTCCTCTGTACTACATTGAATCCTTTCCCAGTCTGCCATCTGTTTACTACACAACTGACAATTAAAGATTGGTAATAAAGCCCTATCTAATTCCATGGCCCCTTTCAATTCTAATATTTGAATATTATATTGTTATGTTATATATAAAATAGAATCTAATAAACTTTCCTTTGGGGGGGGTGGAGGAAACAAGCAGAAGAGTGATTTTGTCAATGTAGTTAGCTGCCAATGTAAAACCTCTCTCCACTGATGTAGATTAGCAACTTGTTCCTAGTGTAAAGTCTTAGCTCTTGAGTTGTCTCAGACGATTTAGTCCAAGAGAGTTGCTAAGAAGTTGGGTGACGTGTTAAGTATGTGCACAAGTTCTCATATTTGACATGTGTGCAAGTCTTATCAATCTATGACTTATGATCTCAAAAGAGTGCATCTCTACTGGACAATTCATGTGGTAGAAGAAGGGGAGACTTTTTAGGAAAAAGTAGGGGTGTGATAGAGAAGATCTTTCTGATATACATAATAGGACATAGACTGGACTTATGAATCTACTGGCATAGGGAACTTCTGGGGAAGGAAACTCATATTAACAATGAAGGTCAACCTTTTCTCTTCAACTTATGCTCCCAATGTCCACAGCCATCAGAGTTAAGTGGATTACCCTGAATTAGACAGCTAGTATGTGTCAGAGGGAGAACTTAAACCCAGGTCTTCCTGGCTCTGAGGCCAGATTTATATACACTACAATGTGAAGTTCGTATTCTAGATAAAAGAGAATATGTTTGATAATTTTATTTTTAATAAAACTACCCATCAGGATTTTCTCTCAACCTCTCTAAGGTGAAAATAGGGGAATCAGGGAGCCTGGCAACAGTGTAACATCTTCCCTACCCCCACCCAGGCTTCCTCTAGCCTAATTTCAAAGACTCAAAATGTTTATCTACCAATTCCTTATTTGCCACCCCCCTCATTCTTCTTCATCCTCTTTCTCCTCCTCTTTTTTCTTCCTCTTTTCCCTTCTTTTATCTTCTCCTTCTTTCTCTTCTCCTCCCTCTCCTCCTCTTCCTCTTCCCTGAGTGTACATGTGTGTTTTAGGGGAAGAGAAAGTGCTTCCCCTGCTGCTTTGGGATAACCTCTTCCATTCTCCTTCCTGTCCCCTCCCCCAAAGGAGGAATGCAAGACCCAGGCAGGCCTCTGAATTTGAGTTATTCCTAAAAAAAATTTATGCCAACTTTCAAAGTAATACCTTTTGCCAGGACACCATGAACTATTTCCTTTTGATGCATTAATTTACTGTCTAAGCAAATAATGAGACATTCTGTTCTGAAGAAATCTCAACAAGGAAACCTTTCTTAGATTCATATTTAAATCCATCCCACACTTAACTCTGTTATTAAAGGCACCCACATTGCTCTAAATACTTATCATATAAAAACACTGGCATGCAAATATGTGAAGAGAGGTATCCTAAAGGAGAAATTCTATTTCAGTGATAGTGAATAGTTTCCAACCAAGTTGCTGATTTAGGGCTTATTTTTCTCTTGGATGGCAGAAGGGATGGGTGAAAATTCAATTCTAATCAATTCAATTTATTGAGCAGAAACCTGTGGTTTGACAGAGCTTTCGAAAAGAGAACAACAGGTTTAACTGAAAACAGAAAGGAAACCAATGAGTAGCTCATTAATATCTCCACATTAGACTATGATCCAAAAAGGTGAGACTAAAATGACAACACTGTGAACCAATAGTTTCCTCTAGGTTTCATAATGCTTGGTGACATGTGAGAGTTACGTGATGGCTGAAGAGGTGATAGTGATGCTTAGCAATAATAATGGTGTTAATTACATTGCTATAATGAAGATATAATAATTAATGCCATGAGTTCTTCTCTAGTATCGCCTGTCCTAGTACTTATTACACAGAGATTGGGTTGGCAAGGTTCAGTGTTGATGCAAAACAGTGGGGTGGGAAGCTAGTGTGACAAACACTGGGACCAGTGAAAATGAGTGAACTCAAATATCTTTGGATCCACTGATATAAGTTTTCAATATAGTCCTTCAGCAAATGGATTTTTACTTATATCCCAGTGGCAGATCAGCAGTGCTTAAATACAGTAAGGAAGGTAAACAAGAGTCCTTTAATATTTTTCTCTCACTTTATTGTTTTCATTTTTAATGCTTTTCCCAAACTGTGATTACTGGTTTCAGAAAGTATTTTTAAAGCATTTATAAGAAAAATCTCTCCAAAAATGTCTAATAACTTTAAACTGTCAAGCTACTCTTAGGAATAGCTGAGCATTGCTCAGCATTTCTGCATATTTCAGGAAGTTGAAGAAAACTCCCTATATGTATCTTGAATGAACTGCATTTATTATCAAATAGGGGATTTCTTCATCTTTCCTGCAGGAGAGTCTATTTGGCAACAAGAAAGGTCTTATTCTAAGGCTACCTTTGTTTTTACATTTGTCTTAAAGTTGTCTCATGTTTACAAATTAACCAATGTGAAACCCATGTTACTATAATGAAGAACTCGAAGCATTTGCTAACTATAATTACTATATCAACTTTCTCATCAGATAGGATTTTTTAACTCTTAGCTTTAGTTCCCCAGACCATCTTTCTTAGAAGTCTCTGTACAGTGAAAATTCTGTGTCCTCAAGTAATGTGTCACAATCTAAAATCAAACCCAAATCATTTGCTCCTGTTACATTACCCTGCACAAATTCAGTGCCCTTAACTACAAGGTTAAAATATTGTGGGAGAGAAGAGACAAAAATTTCATTTGGTAATAAAAAGCACAATGATATGTTATCTCTGTCCAAAAACAATAAAACAATTTCTTAAGGGTCATTCATTCTAAAACAGGATTTTTCTTCCCCTTTCTAAAAATAAAAGTAAATAATCCCATCTCTTCTATCTTGCCCCTTATCCAAGGGAAAGAAAAACCCACATGTCTCTCCAGAGAGTAACTACAAAGGGTTAAGCAAAATCAACCCTGACAATACTAGAAACAGTTCTCTCGGTGTGTGTTGGTTCACTGCTCCACAGGGCATAGCAGATGTTGTGTCTGGTAGTAAGAAGGGCCCAGGAGGTGTGGACTGTCAATCACTTTTTTTTTTCTAACTACAGGCTTCACTATGGATATGAAGCGGGAGTAAAACAATCTGTCTCAGCTGGGGTGTGTAAGGTATCAATAACCCTTGGCAGAGGTGTCAAGAGCCTTGCTGGAATCAAACCACCCTGCTGACCAGATGCTTAGCAAGTTAACAAGATAGCATTCAGCATTCACCATCCTTCCAACACAAACAATTAACACAACTGGAGAATGGCTGAACTGAGAGCCTTAGGAAGGAGACTCACTAATGTTCTTTTTTATGGGCCATGTGCCTTAATGCTCATTTTGTTTTGAAGTTACTAGTAGGGCATCTAGCAGGTGCATCAGCTAAACTACAGAATTAGATGGAAGGATATAGAGAAACAAAGAATTGTTTTGAGAGCATCATCTCATTACAAGTACAGAAACAAATTTCAAAGAAACTAAAAAGGATATTCTTCCTCTCCCACTTCCTCACCCCTGCTCCAGACAGAAACACTGATATAACCCACTCTGGAAGAACTGAAGTTGAAAGACTTAACTAAAGTTAGCTTTGGGAAATTTGGCAAAAATAGGCAAAGTTTTACAAAAATTAATTGTAGATGTAATTATTAGAAAATTATCTCCTACATTATTCAAAATGTGCTATTTCCAAGAATGAGATATAATATGACATCACTCAAACTTTAAAGGGCTATTATTATGCTGCATGGTTAAGTTACTTGATTTTTGCCTTCATGACATGAACTGCTGTGGATAGCAATACTGTTAGTGTCTTTCACTAACCAGAGTATTTTTGTGGGTTTTTTTAGTTAATTTTTTTACTAGGTTCTTTCCTAATAAACCTCATTTCTTTTCCTATTCTTGATTCTTGTAGGCATATACTTTCTTTTTCTAGAAAAATACATGGTAGCACAGGGGGAAAAACAATATGAGTATTAGCTTTAAACAATTTAATGTTGTTTGTCTTTGCTTTGAAATTCAATAATGCCATCAGCCCCTAAGACCTCTTGGAGCAGAGCATTTCACACAGTGAAAGCTGCTTTCTGGTACAAAAGCATAGCAGCTGTGGTTCCTGCCGATACCCTTAAAGACAGATATAATAAAACACTGGGAGGGAGTAGGTCGACACAGGAGCATGAAATGGACGAGATGAAGCCCTTTGTCACAGTCAAACAGGCTGTAAAGTTACTATAGTAACATACAGTATTAAACTCCAGGTGGATTGACTTAATCTTCCTTAAACAACAACAACAAAAAAAGGTTAACAAAAACCAAACCCATTACGATTACAGTCTTTCTACCCAAATATTTTTCAAGAAGTTGTTATTTTTTTATTTAGTCTGGATAGACAGGGCAGAGAACATGCTGACTCTTGTTCTGACTTGAGAAAAGACTTCCCACAAGTTTGTAAAGAAAGCCATGCAATTTCTAAAGATTTTAAATAGATCCAATGACATAGGCAGCCCCAAAATTCAAGGTAGTTGTTAATGTATAATTTGTCATATGAATTTTTCATTGTTTTCATACATATGTAAGTTTTTCTCTTCTGATTAATTTTTATATAAAACTTTGACTAATTGCTGGGCTTAAAAAATAGAATTTTCCTGCATAATTCAGCAATATTCTTATCAATTTTGGTTATATATACATTTATATGTGTGCATATTTGTGCGTATGCATATAGATATAGATGTATAGATATGTGCTATATTTTAGTCTAGCTCTATGGGAAGAAAAAAAGGAATTAGAAAGGAAGAACCAAAAACAAGGTAGTCATTTTAGAAAAAACTTGCATGTGGAATCTGAGACAAAAGATATTTTTGTTCTTAATCACATGGCAGAAATACCCAATATCATTTCTTTTTAAAATTAGTACTGAACAGGATGATGGAATTATAAACTTCACTTTAAAAACACAGCCATAAGAATTCAAAAGAACATTTAATTGGAGAAACAGAATAGACAAATCACAAGGAAAATTATTTTCAAACCTATATCACTTGCAAAAGTAGCACCAATATTGTTTGAAGTAAGCTCATAAAATTAGATCTCAAAGGCATTGTGGAGTTCATCTGGTTTAGTCTCCTTAACTTGCAGATGAGAAAATTAAGGTACAGAAATAAAGCGACTTGCCCAAGGTCATGTAGCTTGTAAATGTAGACCTGGATTTTCAAGACATGTTCTCTATAATCCTTTGCCCTTTATATGACACCACGTTGTTTCCATAGATAGCTATTAATTCCCTGATTATTGATTAGTAAATTGATAATTTCTATGTTTTTAATCTTTGAAACATCACTAAAGAGCAAATACTTGTTCTTCACTCCCCTAGTTCATGAGTTCTAGCTTAATACCAAAAGAAGTGGGGGAGGGCAGAGGGGAATAGGGACGTCTTAGTATTCATTTGTTTCTATAAATAATAATTTATGTATTATTTTAACTACTAGTTTTCAACATTTAAAATAAAGTGTAAAATATAAAGGGTAAAAGATTTCTGTCTCCCTTCTCTCTCTCCACACACACACACACACACACACACACACACACACACACACATTAATCTTTGAGGATGTGTCCCTACTCTTCTGAAAGAGTTAAGGTTTCTTTTTTAATTCTTTCATTTCTGCCACAGAGTTTTAGACATTGGGGAAAACTGGGCTCAATAGAAATATTTTCAGTAGAATTTAACTAACACTGAAGGACATACCTTTAATGGATTTAGTTTGGGAAAACAACCTTTGTCTAGACTGTCCAAATGTCACAGGTATCGATGCTCATTTTAAGTGGTGCCTTCTATCTAAATAATCACAGAAGTACAATTCCTCCATTGCACCAATGGTGTCTCATGAATCTTGGCAACTGTAAGAACTGAGTATAGGGGAGTACCTAAAAGTGGTGGTTTGAAAGCATCATAGGTACTTGCTCAGACATCTTTGATCCAATGTTGATGACTTATTTTTAGGTGGTAATTTGAAATTGATTATTTATCGAGAGTTTTCATCTTTTTTTCCCCTCCAGTGGAGTACAAGCTGGAGGAAGCAAAAAGAAAGAAATGTAACACAGAAGACTGATAAGAGAATAAACACAAGAAGTAAGTATGAAAAATAAAGGAGAAACTGTCAGTTTCATATAAATTTAAATATTCACCAAGAATTTATTTTGCTTTTTTCGACATTTGAAATGGATACAAACATACTGAAATTTTGAATTGAAATGTAACTTTCCTTTTTTTATAGTGAGGGATGGATTTGGATAGTTAAAAAAGAAAAGTTAGATCCTAGGATGAGAGCCTGAATTCAGTAACAATGGACTTCTATCACAAATGCCTATTTAAACTGTTCTGAGTTTTGTTTTTTTTGTTTTGTTTTCAATCAATTCACTCAAAATAACATTTATGGAGCCCTTACCATGGAAAGAATATCATATCAGAACCTGTTAGCTATAAAGAGATATAATCAATTAATCAACCAATAGACATCTTTAAGTGCTTACTATGTGCCAGTCATGGTGCTAATTGAGGGCATATATAAAGAAAAAGGGAAATTAGTACTCGTCCTCAAGGACTGTACTTTCTAGTATGTGGGATCATGTCAATATATCAGTACATAAAAGATATGTATACACATACGTATGTATACTTACATATATACACACACATATAAATATATACATACATACAAATATGTAAATCTCATAGGTAAGGGCACTAGCACTGAAAGAGAATGGAAGACATGCACAGCTTATGTCCTTGAGGGGTCTCCAATCAAAAGGAGTTAAACAACAGAGCTATAAGTATGCTCATCTTATTACTGGCTTGATATTCTCGAGAATTCCATGAAATTGTGATCAGAGTCCCTTGAATGGCAAGGCATCCTTTAATTTCTGAAAATCTAGAAATGAACTGTGCTAATTTTAATTTCTTCCTTCTATTTAAGCACTATATGTGTGTGTGTACATATATGC
>CM053770.1:375120812-375132294 GCA_028658325.1 Potorous gilbertii | reverse complement strand
AGGGGGGGAAGGTGTGGGGGTATAAAATCTTAATTTTAAGGAAGTGATTGTAGAACATTTATAAATAAATAAAATAAAAATTAAAAAAAATTTTAAAAAATCAAAAAATAAATAAATAAATAAATTTAAAAAAATAAAATAAAATAAAATAGCCTGAATGGACCCACTGCTCACAATCTATACAGAGGGGTTTTCTAGTATAGTTTAAAATTCAGTAGTTTTGAATAAGTGTTGTGGTTTTGAAATGGTAACTAGAAACTTTTCTTCCATGATCAACTGTGTTCCCCCATTGAAAAAAGAGGTTGTTGATCAGGTTTTTAAGATGTGGCAGGTCACCTGCATCAGTGGTCTTACTGAGTTGTGTTGATCTGAAAAATGGTGGAAACTATTTAGTTAAGAAAATATACACCAATGTATTGTTTACATAATAATATGAACTTTTAAAACTGTCAAAGTCATAACCACAACAAAACAGCTCAAGAAGCATAGCCTTCTGAAAATGCTGTCCCCCATATATTATAAATACAGTTAAAAAAGGGTTATGAAAAAAGAAGCCTAATTCTAGGGCTTCTGGCAATTATGAATCACTTTATGTTTTTATTACATAATAAACTCATATAATTTGCTTTAAAAACAGGTCTTTATTTTAAAATCTGCTTGGTACAGTTGTGTTTAATTTTGGTCGATCCTGAAGATGAACTAATTGAGTTCAAGCTGAGACAGAATGGTGTGACTAGTACTTGACTTGGCATCAGGAAGACCCAGATTCAGGTTTTGTACTAGCTATCCAGTCCTGGGAAAGTCAATCTCTCTATGACCCAGTTTTGTTTTTTTAATTTGCAAAATAAAAAATTGGATTCAGTGGCCTATAAAGATCCTTGCAGTTTCAAGTTTGTGATGATCCTAAGATTCCCTAAGTATAAAGTCAGTCTTAATGGAAGAGAGAATGAAAAAAAAAGTAGTATTGAGAAATCAACAATAGCCAGGAGTGAAAAATGAGAAATGATCCAAATTATACTTTGTCCTTGAATGAGGAAGTTGGACCAGATGGTTTCTGAGTATCTTTCAATATTAAATAATATGAAGTGTTATTATAAGGATCAAATGAAATAATTTATTGAAAGTATTTTCTTAACTTTGAAGTGTTGCATAAATGCAAGGTATCATTATTCAGTACCTCACCTCACCTGTACCTGTCTTCTCTTGGCTTATAAGCAATATTATCCCATTGTTTTAACTGTATGTGTATGTGTGTATATGTATGTAAATATGTAAATGTACATATATACATTTGCATATTATAGAAAAAAATAAATAGATGATAAATTTATATATGTATTTTTTCCTTGGATTTTAGCTGCTTATGAGATATTTAACTCAAAAGTTGCCTCTCCCCACTCCTATCAGAAATTTTCTCATCCCAGTTAGGTTAATTTTATTTTTGCAGAATCTTTTCAATTTCATATAATTAAAATGATCTATTTTATCTTTTGTGATTACCTCTATCCATCATTTGATTAAGAATTCTACCTTATTAGATGTAACTGTGAAAGGTACCTGATATGGTTTTTCTTCCAATCTTCTTTTTAATTGTATGACCTTTAATATTTAGGTCACATATGCATTTTGAATTTATTGTGGCTACATCTCATTTCTGCTAAACTTCTTCCAAATTTTCCTAGAAATTCTTGTCAAATGGGAGTTCTTCCCCAAGATTTATTTTACTGAGCTTATCAAATAGTGTATTATTGATCTGTTTTTTCCTACCTCGTTCTTCTTTATCTTATATGATCCAATGATCTACTTTTACATTCTTAGTCATACCAGATAATTTTCACAATTATAACTTCATAGCATAATTTAAGATCTATAAGTGATATTTCTCCTTTGTTCATGCTTTTTAAAGTAAATTCCTTTGATGCTGTATACATATACACGTGCATCATTTCTACATGTAATATAGAATATATATGACATGGATATTATATAATTTATAAATATAATATGGATTTTGGTATTAGTTTGTCTAGTTCTATAAAATGTGATGCTGATAATTTGATTGTTATAGAATTGAGTCTGTAAATTCATTTAAACTATATTATCAGCCAAGAGCCCTAAATATTAATCTAGTTCATCCTGTTAAGAGCATTTTATAATTTATACCTATACAGTTCTTGCATTTTCCATGGTAGAGTGTCACCCAAATATTTAAGATGTCAGGGTATATCTTGAGTGAGAATGACTTTTCTATTATGTTCCTGTATCTTGTTACTAAAAAATGTGGTTAATTTTGTGGGTTTATTTGGTATTCTACTGTACTAAAGCCATTCATTGTCTCATCTCGTATTTTTACTGATTCTTAATGATTTTTCCAAATAAAGTAACACATCATCATCAGATTGGGATATTATGTCCCTATGCAACTGATAATTTTATTTGGGTGGTATTATTGCTAACATTTCTGTAAATATGTCAAATAACAATAGGGAAAGAGGGGAATTCTTGTTTTTTCTTCTGTTTTTTGGAAAACTTTAAGTGTTCCCATTATATATAATTTTTAGTCTCTGATTTTAGATATAAACTTATTGTTATATGAAAAAAGAAGTCTAATCACTTTAATTAATAAGGGCTTAAGGCCTTTTCCACTAGAATCCTTCTCTGGTGCTTTTACCTGGGCACAGAAATGACCTTCAGTTTTGAAGGTCATGCTAGCAGAGGACAAACTCTGGCAGATCTTGCAAGTAGAAAACTTTTACATACACATCCAGTGGTAGATGCTATGATTTTCATTGAAGGACTGGCTTAGCCAAGTTTCCAGAGGTTCAAAACCAAGTTGATTACAGGGTGATGAATTTTTGCCCATTGCAAATACAGAATACCAAGTTATAGGATGTTGTGATGTGAATTCCTGAAGGGGAAATTTTTTAAATACATGAATGTTTGAAATATTAAAATACATTAATAATAAAAAATATTAAAGAATAATTTTAAATAATTATATAACTATTACATTTTTCATATTTATAACCCAATTCAGTAAAACGATCTATAAATCTTAAAACAGTTATCACTGTATTCGTCTTTTAAAAATTAAAAGGAAAAGAAAATAAAGGGGAGGTAGATCTAAAGAAATTGATATAACTTTATGGCAGTTCTCTAATAAGTTTTAGTTTTAGAACAATATTTACCAAAAGATTAAAGAGGGAGCTTATATTTGAAACTTACGTAGTGTATGTGCAGGTGTTTTTGCCCATTTTTGTTATATGTGTTCATATGCCTCTGTCTATGTGACTTAAAGAAAAGTTGGAATAGATAACTCCACAGACTTCTCTGCCCATCCTTCTCCAAGGACAGTTTTTCTTCTTACCAAGAGGGAGTAGGATACTAGGGCCTAGAGACTAGCTATTCTTGTTCATCACAGAGAAGGAGTAAGGGGCTAGAATTTTATCTATTTAGAATTATATCTAGGGGATATGTTTATTAGGTTCAAGTTAGGAGAGTTTTAAAGAATAGATCCAAAGGTTGACTCCCCACCAAATCACATTTTCACAGTTTCTTTAGAAAAAAATTGAAGTCAGATGAACTATACAAATAACACACCAGACAATGTACAGAGTGAATGAGTTCTACTACTGGGAGCAAGGTATTTCACTTCATACAAGAGAGTGAATCCAAGATGTTTCTGAAGGACAAATTCTCTGAAGTCTCTAATGTGATAAGCTAGAGATAGGGAATTGATCAAAGGTGGAGTCTTCTACATGTTAGCTTCTTCTCAAAGTCTTTTTCTTCCTTTAAGAACATTCCCCTTAAGAGAATCTGTAAGAGGATGCTTTGTCTCTTCAATCTTTAAACCAGAAGACTAAAATTCTCTCCTTTCTCAAGCTCTTATCAACCAGGTCTCTCCTATACTGAGTAATCAATCTCCACCAATAAGGAGAGTCTTATGAAATGAGCTTTATATATCTGCTTACAACTATATAAAAGAATATAGAAGAAGTACAAGAATAGCATCCAGAAGCATTTAGTGTCCTACAATGAGCCAAGTTTGTAGAAAATATTAAAGACAATAAAATTAATTTTTAAAGTTTTACTTTAAACAAAAACAAAAAAAATTAAAAAGAAAAGTAAGTGAGAAACCTACTACACACAGAAGATTGCACAAGATGAAAGAACAAAATCAGAACCACTTAAATCCTAATTTGAATTTGCTTCTATCTTCTCTGTCAAAGAAAACAATTTTCAGGCTAAAAGAGGTAGAAAAATTGGGAGGGATACCTAATTGGCTAAGACTAACTTTTGTATTTCAAGAAGCTGTGATCTCTTGTGTAGGTGCTGTCTTTTCCAATAGGAATCATAGTTCTGCTATAATTTAGTATTTTGATCTTAGAGAGTTGTTACTAAAAAATCGTTATCTTATCACCAGACTGATGGTGAGCCTCTCCAGACTTAATGAGGGTGGTCATAGACTAGACTCTGCTAGCATAACCTTCAAGAATTCAGCTGTATAAATGTGTTATTTGTGGAGTTGTCAACTGATTCAACCATTCTGGAGAACAATTTGAAAATATGTCCAAAGGACTATAAAACTGTGCATACCCTTTATCCTAGCAATATCACTACTAGGTCTACATCCCAAAGAGGTAAAATCAGAAAGAAAGAAAAGGATCTAAATGTACAAAAATGTTCTTAGCAGCTCTTTTTTGTGGTGGCAAAGAAATGGAAACTGAGAAGATATCCATCAATTGGGAAATGGCTGAACAAGTAGTGGTATATGAATATAACAGAATGTTACTGTGCTTTAAGAAATGATTAAGCAGGTTGATTTCAGAAAAACCTGGAACGAGTTATATGAACTGATGCAAAATGAAGTGACCAGAACCAGGAGAATATTGTATACAATGACAACAATACTGTATGGGGATTAAGCTATGAATGATTTAGTTATTCTCAGGAATACAAAAATCCAAGACAATTCCAAAGAATTCCTAATGAAAAATGCTATCCACTTTCAGAGAAAGAACTAGTCAATTCTGAATGCATATTGAAGTATATTATTTTTCATTTTCTGAATTGTTTTGGTTTTTTTTCCCCTTTAGGTCCCTGTCTTTTTCCATAACATGACTCATATGGTAAAACGTTTTGCATTATTGAACATGTATAACCTATATTCCTGTTTCTGGGAGGGAGAGATAAGGAAGGGAGGGGGAAAATTGAAACTCAAAATTTTAAAAAGTGAATGCTAAAATGTCTTTACATGTAGCTGGGGACAAATAAAATATTATTTTTTAAAAAGAATTCAGTCATATGTATACCACAGCAGAGGATGTGGGAAGGCCAGAGAAGTAGGATTCAAAACAAAATAAAACATACAATATAAAAAACCTTCACTGGATTAAAATGTGTCCAAATTATCAAGATGAAATATGCTATAAGTAAATGTGAATTTGCATATGTAGGTCACAAAATTCAATTGCATAAGAATATTTTAGGCAAGACATGACAATTCATGAGGAAAAAAAAGATTTAGGTGTTTATCTGACCATAAATTCAGCATGTAGAAACAATATAACATGATTACCAGAAAACAAACAATTTTAGACTTTACTAGTAAAAGTAGTTTATCCAAAACAAGGGAGAGATTGATCTATTGCTGTGAACAGACCTTCAGTACTGTGTTCAATTCTAGGCCATTTATTTAAAAAATACTTTAAGAAACTGAAACTAGCACAGAGGAAACTGACTAGAATGTTGAGATAATTTGAAAATGCTCTATGAGGAATGAATGAAAGTGGAGGTGTCCACCTTAGGTAAAAGAAGTCTTTGGAGAGAATGACATTGATAGGTGTCTTCAGAAATTTTAATGACTTTCATGAAAAAGAGAGTAGACTTCTTTTAGGTATTTCCAAGTAGTAACATGGTCACAAAATCTTCTATAAGGAGATTCTAGTTCAATACAAGAAAGAATTTTCTTATAATATCAGTTCTGTCATTTATCACCTTATGATGATATGTCCTTATGGAATAGGGGTCTGGTGTACATTAGGAATTTTAAATCCTCAACTATGAGTATTATTCAGCTATTTGCATCCATTATGAGTCAAATGATGTGGCCCTTTATCCTTTTGTTCATAGTAATATTTCATTGAATTACAAAAGTCTTTGTGAAAAGAAACCAAAGTGTAGATGGCAGAAGCCAAATAGATTACGGACATAAACTTCAGGCAAGGATGCAATTTGCATGAGATTCCTGGACTAGATGATCCTCCAGGACTAAGATTCAATGTGCTTAACTTTTCAGTTGCATAATAATGAATCCAAGAACTAAAGAATTACTATCTTTTACCCAGAAATTTCATACGATTATAGAATTTAAGAATTGGAGAGGACCTCAGAAGTTTGATAGTGCGACCTAGTTTGATTCATATTTCACACACACACACACATACACACACACACACGCACGCACACACACACACACACACACACACACACACGCATTTCCAAACCCCCACAAATAATTAGATTAACCCAAGATTTAATATAGGTTTATTTATCCTTATGAAATACACACGTGGCCCATACCAAAGCCTCTTTGCAATCAGGAAAACTGTATCCTTTCTGGAACAATTCTTTCCTTTGGTGAATATCCATTTTCTTAGCATGTGTAGTACTCACATGACTCAAAGTAGCATCAAAGAGACTGATACTTAGTACGTATTATACCTCAATATACTAATCCCTCTTTTTTTCTGGGGTGACAGATAGTAAATATAATCATAAAGTCTCTCTTAAGATTTGCACTGAGGATCAAAATTTCCATCTCGCTGTTTACCTTCTCTCATTGTGATACTTTCTCTCTCTCTGTCTCTTCTCTCTCCCCCCACTCCATCCCCTAAGTCTCTGTTTGCCGTTGGGGTTTAGGTGCACATGGTTTCCTGAACAAGTCACATGAATGCTTAGACTTCTGAGAAGAGGAATGAGACCTTCCTCTAACCATTCCTTCTTATTGCTCCTCCCCTTGGGAAGGTTGCAGAGGGTCAAGCCACCTTCTACCTGCCCCCAAATGACTTCTCCCTGTACCAGGAGCCTTCCACTTCCAATTGTGCTCATCTGGTTTCCAGTCCCAGTTGAGAAGAAGAGTAAGGCCTTCGTTTGTCTGGCTTTCCATTTCCCTGAGCAAAGGCAAAAATAGTCAACTGACTTCTATCTCTGCCACCATAAAGTAATTTTCATGTTCTGCTGCCAGCCCAATTTCCCAGAAAACCTTCCCTTTGACCTGAATCCTTTCATCTCCTACCGCACCTGTGCCTTGAGGGAGGAAGAAAAAAGTCAGTGGGGAACAGGATTTTCATGCTATGCTCTACAGTTTTCCACCTAATATTGAGTTGTCTAAGGTAAGAGGAATAATTCAATTCTCATTTGACTATCTCCCTTCCTTCCCAGTGCTCCACTTGTTTCCAGCTAATTTCTTTACTGGAAAGAAGAGTGGTCACTTCTCTTCAATGATGAACATTCTTATACATGGTCATACTCCATATGTCTCAGTTATTCTGAACCCTCTAGTTTATCATCCCAAACTCATTCCTCAATCCCTATTAACCAGTTACTTATTCCCAACTCCCTCAACCCCAAAGTTCCAACTAAACACCACCCAGCCTTCCTACTTATGTACTCCTGAATAACTCTTTCATTGACAACAAATTTCCCTTCATCCTAAATCTTTTCCTTTCTCACATCCTCCATCTTCTATCTATCAGTGAAATATGGCTCTCCTTGATTACACAGATTCCCTGGCCACCCTTTCTATATTAGTTACATCTTCATTTGTCCCCCTCAGCTCAATGTTCAAGGAGGAGTCCTTGTTCCTTATTGTCACTCCAGATTCTCCCTTAACCTCCGTCACTCAGTAACTTTTCCACCTTGGAGTTCATGCAATATATATGTATCACCCACATCAAGATCTTAGTAGCTGTGCTTTATAGATCTCCAAGTCACTCTTTCCTCCTCAATGTGTCTGGTATATTGTTCACAATATTATTCTCTTACTTAAGAACTTCAATATACATATTGACTATCCTATAAGCATCTTAACCATTTAGTTCTTCAGCCTATTCTATACTCATTATCTACTCTTCCACACTCCCAAAGTTGGTTATATATCCTTGGTCTTGGCATCACCCAAAAATGTATTACCTTTCTGTTCAAGAATTCTGAAATCCCTTATTTCATCACAATTCTTCTGATTCCATTACCAAACTCACCTTTCCCTCTAAAGTATAACCCCTAATCCCTCAATCTCTCAATTCTCTCCCAGGTCATCTCCCCTCAATTGCCAATCTCCTCTTTTTCCTATTTTGACTCCTTGGTGAACCAGTTCAGGTCTACATTATTTTCTTCTCTTGAGTTCCTAACCCCCTTACCATGTCATTGATTGTGCCCTGCCAGGCCTTAGCATTGGATCACTATCTACTACCTTTCCTCCTACACATGGCTGAATGAAGGTGGAGAAAATAACTCAATAATTCTGATGTGGGTGACCCCACATTTATGTTATACAACCACAATTGGATCCTCATTGCTGCTAGACAATCCTGCTATACCTCCCTTAACTATGCCATTTTCTATAGCAGCTCTTCTATACCTTTTTATCCACCCTCAAACTCTTATGAATCCCTCTTCCCCATTCTCTCAGATGAGAATTTTGCCTCATATTTTACAGAAAAATATGATATCACTTCCCATGAATTCCCTCTTCCTCGTGTCATATCATTTGTATACCTTCTTCCACTATCTCTTCCTTTACCCCATCTCATATGAAAAGATGGCCTTATTCTTTACCAAGACTAACCCCTCAATCTGCATAAGCAATATCATTCCATATCAGCTCCATTTCCTCCTCTGTCCTCCCCACTTAATCAATATATCTCCAATTTCACCACGTTTACTGACTCCTTCTCTTCTGCCTTCCAACATGCCCATGTCTCTGCCATCCTCAAACAAACTTCACTTGATTCTTCCCACTATCTATCATCCCATATCTCTTCAGCCCTTTGGGGCTAAATTCTTAAGATAGATTGTCTGCAATAGGTGCCTCCATGTTCTGTCCTCTCTATCTCTTCTGACCTGTTACAACCCTAGTTTCTGATCTCATCATTCTACTGAAACTTCTCTTTCCAAAGTTACCATTGATCTCTTAATGACCAAAGCCAATATCCTCTTCTTAATCCTCATGCTCCTTGACCCCTCTGCAGCCTTTGACACAACTGAACAGACTTCTCTTTGCTACTTTCTTCCCTATAGTTTTGGACACCAATCTTTCCTGGTTGTCCTTCTACTTACCAGATTCTTTCTCATTATCCTTTGCTGGATCTTCATCCAGATCATGACCTCTAACCATAGTTGTCCAACAGAGTTCAGTACTGGACCCTCTTCTCTTCTCCCTCTATATTACTATACTTAGTCTTTCTATAGATTTAATTAAAATCTTGATGCTGATGATTTTCAAATATATCTATCTTGTCGCAACCTCTTTGCTGACCTGCTCTGAAAGCTCCAACTACCTTTCAGAGATCTTGAATTGACTATCCAGTAGCCATCTTAAACTCAACATATGCAAAATGGAACAAATTAGTCTTTTCCCTAAACCCTCACCCATTCCACCTACCCTGTAGAGGTGATGTTATAATCCCAGTTCCTCAGGCTCACAATAGCTATTCTGGGCTTCTCACTCTCTCTTACTCCACCCACCACTTGTATCAATTCAGTTGCTAAAACCTATTGAATTCACTTTTGTAATTTTGGAATATGCTCCCTTAGGCTGGCACCACTCTGGTGCAGGCCCTCATCACCTCATACCTGGACTATTGCAGGAGTCATCTGGTGGTGATATCTGCTTCAAGTATCTCCCGACTCAATCTATCCCTCTGTTCAGTCAGCAAAGTGAATTTCCTAAAATACAGGTCAAACCATGTCAACCCCTTACTCAATAAGCTTTGGTGGCTCCCTATTACCTCCAGAATCAGATACAAAAATATTCTCTTAAGCATTCAAAGGTCTTCGTCATCTGGCCCCTTCTTCCTTTCCAGTCTGTTTACCCCTTACTCTCCACCATAGACTCTTTGATCCAGTAACCCTTGCCTCCTTTCTGTTCTAAGAAAAACATTCTCCATATCTCACCTCAAGGTATTTTCTCTGACTTAGCTCCCATCTCTGGAATGCTCTCTCCCCATCTGCACCTACAGGCTTCTTTGGTGTCCCTTAAGTCCCAACTAAAACCTCATTTTCTCTAGGAAGACTTTCTCAGCCCCTTTAAATTCGAGTGCCCTCCCTCTTTTAATTTTCCCTCCTATTTATCTTGCATATATCTTGTTTATACTTATTTGTTTGTTTGTTATCTATAGCATTAAATTGGACAAGACAAGTCTAGGACAAACAGTCTTTTTGTCTCTTTTTTGTGTCCCCAGGGTTTTCTATACAGCCTAATACATTGTGGGCTCCTAATAAATATTCATTGACTGACTGGATGGTTGTTATAATCCATTTACAGTTAGATTTCCTGTTTCTCCTTGTGTTCTTGGTCTACATAGGGTCTAAAATTCTAGATAAGAAAGGAGCAGATGCTACTTATAAACAAAGTAAATTACCAATGTGATACAAGGGAAAGAGTGATTTTTTTTTTAAATCTGCAAATCTGGGTTTGAATCCTGACTGCTCTCTTTACTACTTGAATGACATGACTTAATGCACTTCATCTCTCTCATATTCAGTTCCCTCATCTAGAAAATTGGGGAGTTTTGCTACATGACTTTTAGGTTTCCTTATAAGTAAATTTATGATCCTAAATAAATGATTTTGAAGTACAGAAAAGATCACTTTATTTCCTCAACTAATTTAATTATGTGGATCAGTTCTAATGAGAAATATTACAGAAAAAATATAATAAAACATACCTCAATCTTAAGGAATAACAAGCATTATTAAGCACCTATGATGTGTCAAGAATCATGTAGACATTGGTGATGCAAAGACAAAATGAAATAGTCATGCCTTGGAAAAAAATGTAAAAACTTATATTGAGTGGATAAGATAGTATTTGTGCATGTAAATATGTAATTTATAAGCAGGTAGGTGGCACATTAAATAGAGTGCTGGATTTGTAGTCAGCAAGACATGAGTTCAAATGTAATCCCTGATAGTTGTGTGACCCTAACCTGACTATTTAACCTTGGCCTCCTTCAGTTTCTTCATTATCCTCATCAGTAAAATGGTGATAAGGTACATCTATCTCCTGCGAGTGTTCTGGGGATAAAATGAGATAATATTAGATACATTCTTATTACGTGTTATTGTTGTGGTGGTGGTCATTTTCAGCAGTGTCCAGTTCTTTGTGACCCTTTTTTGGAGTTTCCTTGGCAAAGATACTGGAGTGGTTTACCCTTTCCTTCTTCAACTCATTTTACAGATAAGGAAACTGAAGCAAACA
>CM053770.1:375108666-375120712 GCA_028658325.1 Potorous gilbertii | reverse complement strand
TTTTTTTCTTCTAAATCACTTCCCTCAGGGTACGAGTGGTTAATATACCAGTATTTCAAACTGTGGTTTCTATGATGGAGCACTCTTTCTTTTCAATAAAAAATTTTGAAGAACAGGTGGCAAACTTTTCATTTCTCATAGATATGCATAAATCCTCAGACACTTAAAGCCCACAGATGCTTTTCCTATTCCCTCTCTTGTTTCCTCACTCCTATTAATCTTCTCACCCTTACTGTATGGAGATAGTTCCTATGTGTCTACTGTAACAGGACCAGTCAATGAGATCTCAAACTTTTAAAATGTGTGCAATATTCTCTTCTTGATGCAGTATCTCATGTGAATTTAAAGCAAGAAAAGGTATGTTGTGATTTTTTCAAGGTGAGAGATTGCATCAGGCTAAAGACAGTGCACATGTCACTGTGTATTGAGCTGTCATTGGACAGTTCCATATAGTCCACATTTCGGAGAAGGTGCAGTGAATTGAGCTAGTATGTTCTATTTGTAGAAAAATAAGTGAAGAAGGGTTTGAGGTAACAGAATGAGCCCCCTTCTCTGTGCATGACCATGACTGGGAGAGGAATCAGTGTGGGAGAGACCAAAGGACTCATGCAGCAAAGGACATGGAAATTACATTTCAAAGAGCACAGGAGCACGGTTCTAGTCTCTCGAGGCCCCTTGAAATGTGACTCCTCACATAAAGAAACATTTTCTACTTATAGCATAGCTTCTAAAAACAATAACAAACAAAGCAAACAAAAAAAACCCCACCTCCCCAAAAATCCCCACCAACCCTAAATTAAAGCTTCTCTGTTGAGATTTCCAGCTTAGAGATAGGTAACATTCATTTTCCTTTTCCTAAAGACTGGTTCCTCCACAAATGAGAATAAGGGGGCAAAAATCACTAGATGTTTCAGGCATGAACAACTTATACTTCCCCCTTCCAAATCACACACACACACACACACATACACACACACACACACACACATATATATATATACATATATATGTATATATATATATGTTGGGGACTGCAATTCTTGGTATATCAAGGCAAAAAGTAAAATACCCTTGCCTACAAGGAATTTATATTCTCTTTAAAAACTCAGTTATATTTGATTTTCAAATCTGATTTCTTACCCTCCTTCCTCTCCCTATGCCACCCATTGAGAAGACAAGAAAAACAAAATCCATTACAAATATGTATAATCATCCAAAATGAATTCTTGAATAAGCCACATCTGAGAAAGGAAGGAAAGAAGGAAGGAAGGAGGGAAGGGAGAGAAAGAAAGAAAGAAAGAGAAAAAGGAAGGAAGAAAGAAAAGAAAAGAAAGAGAGGAAAAAGGAAAAGAAAATATATTTTAATCTGCACTCTGATTCCATTAACTATCTAAAAGAGGATATAGTATGTTTCATTATGAGTCCTTTGGAGTTGCATGGCCATCACATTGATCAGCTACTGAGTCTTTCAAAGCTGATTTCTTTAGATTATTGTTGGTATTGTATAGATTGTTCCCCTGGTTTTGCTTACTTAACTTTGACTTTGTATTTCTTCCTGGGGGCAACTAGGTGGTGCAGTGAATAGAGCACAGTCAGGAGGACCTGAGTTCAAATCTCACCTCAGACACTTGACATTCATTAGTTGTGTGTCCTTGGGCAAGTCACTTAACCCTGATTGACTTCTCCTGGGTCCTCTTCAGTCATCCTGATGAATATCTGATCACTGGATTCACATGACTCTGAAGGAGAAGTGAGCCTGGTGACCTGCACAGCCCTCCCTCACTCAAAACAAAGTCAAGTGCAAGTCATGTCATTATTTCTCTGATGGCACTGTCTTCTTTGGCAACGAAGGACAAACACACACATGTCTTCCCAGATTTTTCTGAAACCACTCCCTTCATCATTACAGTACAATATTGTTAAATCATATTCTATATTATAACTTGTTCAGTCATCCCCAAATTGAAGAATATCCCTTTGTTTTCCAATTCTTTCCTGCCACAGAAAGAATTATTATAAATATGCATGTAGTTGTAGGTCTTTTAACTCTTTCTTTGATCACACTGATGTATAGACTTAGAGTGGAATCTCTGGGTGGAAGGATGTGCACAGTTTTAAGACTTTTGGGGTACAGTTCTAAATTGCTTTCCAGAATGGTTGAACCATTTCACAGCTCCACCAACAGTGGAATCCCTCCAGAATTTGTCATTTTCCAAGTTTTGTCAGTTTAATGGACGAATGTGAGATGGCAACTTAGAGTTGTTTTAATTTGCTTTTCTCAAATTACTAGTTATTTAAAGCAATGGATTCAAATAGAAACAAAATAAATTGATCCCTAGTTTCAAGGAATTCACAGTGTGATTGGAGAAGAGAACATATAGAAAACATTTGGCATTATGATAAATGGAAAAGTCCAAAAAGACCCAAGAATATGATGGCATAGCAAGCCACTGAAGTTCTTAGAATGCACTAGCAGGTAAAATGGCATTTTTCAGGGATGTGTAAAGCAAAGCACATGGGAAGATAGTAGATAATTAGGACTGGAGGACACTGTGAAAGTGCCTACAATGAGGACTGATTTTCCTACATCTTACTAAAAAACCTAGATTTAGTGACTTTCAGTTTATCCAAGACTTATGAATATGCTCTTCCTTCTTGATTGGCTAATATAGATTTTGGGCATCCTGGGACTGTCAAGGATAGATTGAAGGGAAGTTAAGGATGAAGGGCACCACTAACAAAGTTTCTTCCCATTGTGCCTTACCTGGATGGGGTCATGCATCAATCATGCAACTCATGTCTTTCACTTTTTCCCCCTTCTTTTCAGTATTGTGAGCCATTGTGTTCGTTTTTTTCTTAGATCTATTTATGTGGATCAATTCATATAAGTGATCCTATGTTTCACACAATTCTTCATAGTTATAATTATTTCTTCCATTATATGCATATACCACAATTGATTTAATCTTTCCCCAATCAATGAACACTTTATTTCTGCTTCTGTTCTACCATGAAAAGTGCTGGTATGGATGCTTTATCGTATGTGGGACTTTTCTAGCTTTGAATTCCTTGGCTATGCCTAGCAGTGGGATCTTTGCATCAAAGGGTACTGACAAGATGAAGCTATGAATTGGTTCAGTCATTCTTAAAAGTAATTTGGAACTTTATCCCCGAAGTCAATAAGTTATGCATACCATTTGACCTGACAATACTATTACAAGTTATATACAGCAAAGGGATCAAGAAGTAAAGGAACTTTATGTACAAAATATTTATTACAACCATTTTTATTGCAGCAAAAAGAACCCCAGGAAACAAAAGAAATGATCAACCACTGGGGAATGGCTGAACAAATTATAGAATATGAATGTAATGTTGTTGTTTGTAAGAAATTATGAAAATGATGGATAAAAAAGAGGGAATACTTGAATGAACTAATATAGACATAAAGTGATCAGAACCAACAGAAACATTTATACAAGGACAGCAACACTGTGAGAAAAAGAACAACAATTTTAAAACATTTAAGAATTATGATCAATTGCATGGCCATTCATAGCTCAGGGGGATCAATGACAGAGTTTTCTGCTCATCTTTTGACAGAGATGTGATAGAACAAAGACACAGAATGAGATACATTTTTGAACATGGACAATAGATTGATGTTACTTGACTACATTTATTGGTTTCAAGGATGATTGTATTTTTTTTAAGGAAGGAGGGGATTACGGGAAGGAAAAGAGTCTAGAGATTATATGAAAAAAGAAAATTTTTTTTGATAATTCCCACTAATTTACAAGTCTGTTACCACTCTATCACATGGTTGGCAGCATTCTTTATCATAAATCCTCTGATATAATGGCTAATCATTGTGTCAGAGTGGTTAAGTCTTTCGGAATTTTTTTGTTTTTTCACAATATTGATTTTAAAGTATAAGTTATTCGTCTAGTTCAGCATGCCCTTTTTCAATCACAGGAAAGCTCCTGGCTATGTATCCTAATCTAGGCAAAATCCTGTCCCTAGTGTTTGTAGAACTTTTGTTTCCCAGCACCAAATCAGGTTGTAAAAGTAAGTCACTATGATTTTTTCCATGAATTTCCTAGTCAAGACTTGATCTAATGCATTTTTTGATTAATTAATTTTAAGTTTTCAACATTCATTTCCACAAAATTTTGAGTTCCAAATTTTCTCCCCATCTCTCTCCCCCCACCCCAAAATACAAAGCATTCTAATTACCCCTACCATCAATCTACCCTCCTTTCTAATATCCTTCCTTTCCTTTATCCCCATCTTCTCTTTTGTCCTGTAGGACAAGATAAATTTCTATACTCCATTACCTGTACTTTTTGTTTCCCAGTTGTACACAAAAACAATACTCAACAGTTGTTCCTAAAACTTTGAGTTCCAACTTCTCCTCCTTCCTCCCTCCCCACTCATCCTCACTGAGAAGGCAAGCAATTCAGTATAGGATATATATGTGTAGTTTTGCAAATGACTTCCATAACAATCATGTTGTGTAAGACTAACTATATTTCCTGCTCCTCATTTCTTCTATTCCCTCTTTTGACCTTGTGCCTCCCTAAGAGTGTTGACTTCTAATTGCTCCCTCCTCCCATTTGCCCTCCCTTCCATCATCTCCCCCCCCGCTTATCCTCTTCTCCCCCCACTTTCCTTTATTATAAGAGATTTTAATCGCAAAAATGAGTGTGCATTTTATTCCTTCCTTGAGTCAAATGTGATGACCTCTCACCTCTCCCCTTTTTCCTTCCATTGAAAAGTCTTTTTCTTGCCTCTTTAATGAGAGATAATTTGCTCCATACCATTTCTCCCTTTCTCCTCCCAATATATTCCTCTCTCACTCCTTAATTTCATTTTTTTTAAGATATGATCCCTTCCTATTCAACTCACTCTGTGCTCTCTCTCTCTCTCTCTCTCTCTCTATATATATATATATATATATATATATACATATATATATATATAATATATATGTGTGTATGTGTGTGTGTTTGTGTGTGTGTGTATGTGTGTGTGTGTGTGTGTGTGTGTCTGTATAATCCCACCAACTACCCAGATACTGAAAACATTTTTAAGCATTACAAATATTGTTTTTCCATTTAGGAATGTAAACAGTTCAACTTTAGTAAGTCCTTTGTGATTTCTCTTTCCTGATTAGCTTTTCATGCTTCTCTTGATTCTTGTGTTTGAAAGTCAAATTTTCTTTTCAGCTCTGGTCTTTTCATCAAGAAAGCTTGCAAGTCCTCTATTACATTGAAAGACTATTTTTCCCCTGAAGTATTATACTGAGTTTTGTCGGGTGGGTGATTCTTAGTTTTAGTCCTAATTCCTTTGACTTCTGGAATATCATATTCCAAGCCCTTTAATCCCTTAATGTAGAAGCTGTTATATCTTATGTTATCCTTATTTTATTTCCACAATACTGGAATTGTTTCTAGCTGCTTGCAATATTTTCTCTTTGACCTGGTAACTCTGTATTTTGGCTACAATGTTCCTAGGAGTTTTTTTTTTTAGATCTCTTTCAGGAGGTGATTGGCGGCATCATTCAATTTTATTTTGCCCTCTGGTTCTAGAATATCAAGGCAGTTTTCCTTGATAATCATGAAAGATGATGTCTAGGCTCTTTTTTTGATCATGGCTTTCAGGTAGTCCCATAATTTTTAAATTGTGTCTCCTAGATCTATTTTCCAAGTCAGTTGTTTTTCCATTGAGATAGTTCACATTATTTTCTATTTTTTCATTCTTTTGGTTTTGTTGTGTGATTTCTTGGTTTCTCAGAAAGTCATTAACTTCCATCTGTTCCATTCTAATTTTTAGAGAACTATTTTTTTTCAGTGAGTTTTGGAACTTCCTTTTACATTTCGCTTATTCTGCTTTTGAAAGCATTCTTCTCCTCATTGGCTTTTTGGACCTCTTTTTGCCAATTGAATTAGCCTATTTTTAAAGGTGTTATTTTCTTCAGCATTTTTTTGGGGTCTCCTTTAGCAAGCTGTTGACTCACTTTTCATGCTTTTCTTGCATCTCTCATATCTCTTCCCAGTTTTTCCTCCACCTCTCTTACTTTTTTTTCAAAATCCTTTTCGAGTTCTTCCATGGCCTGAGACCATTGAATATTTATTTTGGATGTTTGGGATACAGAAGCCTTGACTTTTATGTCTTTCCCTGATGGTAAGCATTGTTCTTCCTCATTTGAAAGGATGGGAGAAGATATCTGGTCACCAAGAAAGTAACCTTCTATAGTCTTATTTTTTTCCCCTTTTTGGGCATTTTCCCAACCAGTACTTGACTTTTGGGTCCTTTGTGAAGAGTTTGATATTCTCTGGGGATCTCTAAGATCTATAAGGTGGCACAGTCAAGCATGTACACTGGTCGGTGGAAATCCAGAAACTTTTGGGCCCAAAATCTGTGAGTAGTAGAGTTTACTGTCCACAACCACCTGGCCTCCAGTTCCACCAAGCCAGCACTAGAGGCTGACATTCAGATAAGCTGCTCAATGCCTCCAGGGGCTTTTGGTGGGGGCAGGGCCTCCATTCAGTGTGAGATAAAGATCAGCTGCTCAAATCCCCCAGGAGCATTAGGTGGGGGGCAGGGTGGCCACACAAGGCTGAGGTAAGGATCAACTGCTCAGTTCCCCCAGGGATGCAGGCTGTTGTGGGAGCTGCTGCTACCTGATGTGGTCTCTGCTGCCATTGCCTGAGCCTGGAGCTATGGGAAGACCCTGCTTCCTTCTCAGGCTACTGAAAACACTCTCTCACTGTCCTTTGGGGTGACAGACCTTTCCCACTAGCCTTTCGGATCACCCTGGGCTGCAAATCTCCTCCTCTCCATTGTTCTGTGGCTTCTGCTGTTCTAAAATTTATTGAGAGTCTTTCTTTACAAGTATTTTATGGGCTGTTGGGGAAGAGCTAGTGTATGTGTGTCTTTCTATTCCACTATCTTGGTTTCACCCAAGAAAATATGTTTTTAAAAAGGACACAGAAGGAAGTTCAGAGGAAGTCAAATAGGAAGGCAGTTTTGAAACTAATATGATGAATTACTTAATATATTATTTTTTAAACACTGTGAATATTAAAGACAAGTATTTTTTCATTTTCTTAGTAGAAATGTCCATGTTTGTTAATGTTTATCAAACATTAACAAATGTTTAAATTATCATGATTTTTAAAAAGATAAAGCAAAAACCAAAAGCATTTTAGTCACTTTTTAAAGTGTAATTTCACATTGTTTTATATAATATTTAGATTTATTCATAGCTCCACAAGTAGTATATCAGTTTGTATATTTTCCAATGACCCCTTCCTTGACTACATCTTTTGCATTCTTTGTCAAGTATAAAGTAAAAACCGCAGAGTTGTTTTATTTTTCATTTCTCATCTTTAGTTTGTTACACAGAAAGATATTTAATTTGGTTGTTAAAAGTTTGCAGTTCTTCTTTTAATAATGGTTTGCTCATACTTTTTGTCCCCTTATCTATTGAGAATGATTCTTGATCTGCTTATTGATCTACTTATGTACTTCTAAGAGTAATTCACAAAATGAAAATGAATGGGTCCATCACAAATTTACATTATGTAGTCTCACTGGGTATTCACTGCAGCAAGGTAATCTTTTTTTATTCTTCCCTAATAAATTTTCTATCCTGCTTACCACAGCAAATGTTCCAAACCTCTTTTGCTGTCCTCAGGCATCCCATATCATCTTTTCCTCCTACCCTTGGAGATGAGAAAACTAACAAAAAAAAATGAGGCTATTCTCCAATAATTTTCTCTTTTCTTTTTCTCTTATGCCCCTCACTTTATCCATGATGAATAGTTGGCCTTTCTCTTTCCCTATATAAACCTCCGTGCATATCCACTTGATTATTTTCTCCTCCTTCCTTCTCCAGGAAAGTGCCACCACTCTCATTCCTCTACTGTCTCTAAATTTCACCTTCACCCCACGTGTTCTTTCTCTGATGCTTGCAAGATATCCAATTCTTCTCTTCCATAAAAAATATCCTCATTAGATTCTGCCCTTGCTATTACTTGGCAAAATGTATTTCTCCTCTCCTTGTCATATTATTTCCTTTAAAAATATATCTACACACACTCACAGTACCTCCTTATTGTCACTCTCTTCTAAACCCTTTGCATTCTGGCTTCCATCTTTATGATTTAACTGAAATAATTATCTCCAAAGTTATGAATGGTCTCTTAATTCCCAAATCTAAAAATTAATGGACTTTTCTCAGTCCATCTTATTGTCCTTTCTACAACATTTGCAGAGTACTGTACTCCTAGATATTTTCTCTTCTCTGTGTTTTCATTAACCTCCTGTCTCTTACGTGATATCCTCTTAGTACTCAGACCACTCCTTAGATTTTGCTGAATTTTCATTCATGACATACCTACTGAAAGTGAGTTCATATTAAGAACTTGTTTTAGGCCATCTTTTCTTTCTATAATCTTTCACTTGGTAATTTTATTCACTTTCACAGCTCTAAGATTTATACATTAGATTGTAATAGCCAATTAAGTATTCTCCCTGACTCAAATTCCATCTTGGTCCAAAACATTTTCTACATAATTCCCAAATTAATTTTCTTTAAGTACAGGTGTGATGGTATAATTTGATCTCAATAAGCTCCAGTAGCTCCCTATTACACTCATCAGGGTCATGTTATTTTTAAAAGCTCTTTATAATGTGGCAGCTTCCTGTATGTCCAGTCCACTTGCCCATTCTTCCCTTCTGTGTACTCTCATATTCAGCCATACTCTCCTACTTGTTGCTACTTACATCCTCCTTCTTCTGTCTTTGTACCTTTGCACTGGCTGTTCCCCATGCCTAGAATGTCCTTCTTCCATCTTTATGTCTTAGAACCTCTGCTTTTGTTCAAAATTGAGTTTACTTGACGCTCCCTTAAGAAAGCTTCTTCTGATCCTTTCTGTAATAAGTAGGTTTATAATGACTGAGGAGATAGATTTTGAGTTATGCAATTAATTAGCAAGATAAGCATAGTAAACAGGGCCAAAGGCCCCTCGGTAGACACAAAGATACTGAATACGGATTTTTGTACATTAAAAGAAAACAGGACACAGAGCAGGATATAGTTTTAGGTAATCTGATTTCTTATTAGGAGATAGATTTTGACTTTGCAAGTTGGAAGGGAGGGAGTGAGCAGATGAATTTCTCCACTATCAGGTGAAAATGGAGGTTGTTCACAAAATGGAGTTAATATGGTTCTTATACTCAAGTGGGTAGGTTTTTCCCCTCAAGTTACCTTGTATCTATTTTGCATACATCTTATAAACACCCATAAATATACGTGCTATTTTTCTCATTACAAGGCAAACTCCATGAAAAGAGAGAACCTTTTTACTTTTTCTGTGAATCATTAGGATTAGAATAATGTTTGACATGTAGCAAGTACTCAATAAAATGTTTAGTGATTGATTATTATCAATCACTAGCATTTGTAAAACTTTAAAGTTTGTAAAAAGTAGTGTATTACCTCATTTGAACCTCTCAACAAGCCTGTGAAATGTTATTTACAGATGGGGAAACTGAGGTCCTGAACAATTAAGGGACTTTGTTTAGGATCATCTGACTAGAAAGTGTCTGAGGTAGGATTAAAACTCATGTCTTTATGACTTTGAGTCCCATGTTCCATCTACTAACCAACCTAGCAAACCTATTTATTAGATAAAGGCATGATTATTCAAAATAAATCTTTAATAAATGCTTGTTGTTTGACTTATTAATTTAAAACAGTCATTTCCACATAACTTGCAACATAATTCATATGAAGTCTTCATACATTCAAAGGTGAACTATTCACAACTATTTTAAAAGAAATCACAAGATTAATTGCAATTCTTTTGGGACCTTAGCAGAGATGCACTGACATCCTAAATCACCTCTGTCATGTCAAGTAAGCAAAAAATGTTAATTTCAACTATTCAGGCTTGTTGAGAGAAAAATGGACTGATTCATAAAAAGAAAATAAAGGTGCTAGAAGGCTATTGTAAGAATTAAGTGAAATTTTTGCAGCCAAAATATGTAGTCTTACCTTTGCTTTTGTTGAGAGATATGTGGATAGAACCAAGGAAATCATATTATTCTAATATGTTTCTTTATTCAGATTACGTCTGGGGTATTATATTCAGTTCTAGGCACCATATATTAAAGAGACCACTTTGAAGTTAAGGAGCATAAAGAAGAAGGAAATAGACTGGTGAAGTATTTGACATTTCTACCATAAAGTATTCTAAAATTATTGGGTAGAATAACTGATGTAGAGAAGAATGTGTGAACTACCTGTAAATATTTGAAGGGCTCCCATGTGAAAATATGATTAGAGTTTCACTGTATGGCCCTAGAGAAGAGACTTAGCATCAGAGGTATCTGAAAGTGGAATGGTGCTCAGGAACTAATACATTTCTTCTTAATAGTATTCTTCAAGAAAAAAGTTTGCCATGAATGTGCTAGATCCTTGTTTGGATAGAGGGCTGCATAGTGGGTGGGTGTTGGAATGAGGGTGGGTAATAAGCATTTATTTATGCAACGCCTATTATGTGCCTGTTGCTGAGTCAATTTTACAAATATTGTCTTATTTAATACTAGATGCCATTTTAGGGTTCTCCTGAAATTGAGATGATATGATTCTTCTAAACTTTATCTTACAAAAGTTTTGAAAATTACAAGGAATAAAATGTTCTCGTAAAATCATATAGTGATTACAATACTTAAAACTTTCCAAAATCGATCGTATCTATTTGTTCTAATAGAGCCACCTATTGCCCAGTT
Organism: Potorous gilbertii; assembly: GCA_028658325.1. Taxonomy (NCBI): domain Eukaryota; kingdom Metazoa; phylum Chordata; class Mammalia; order Diprotodontia; family Potoroidae; genus Potorous; species Potorous gilbertii. The sequence continues at coordinate 375,109,909 of CM053770.1, read as the reverse complement.
ATTTTATTATTATTTTGGGTGATAGATTTGATAGAATCATACAGATTATGACAAATATCACCTTGATGAAAAATGTTTTTTTTTAATGTGGGGAAGATGAAGCCTACATTTATATAGTGCTTACTACATAACAAACACTGTGCTAAGTGCTTTACAAATATTATCTTATTTGATTCTCCTGATCATTCTGTGAGGTAGTTACTGTTATTTTCCCAGTTTTATAGTTGAGTAAACTGAGGCAAACAGTGGTGAAGTAACTTGCTCAGGGTCACACAGTTACTAAATTTCTGAAGCTAGACTTTATTTCATGTCTTCTTTACTCCAGGTCACAAACCCTATCCACTCTACCTATTGTTGTCTCTAATTAAGACAGATCACTCCTTTTCTGACAGTCACGTATTTTGAAAAGTAGGGGTAAAGTCCAGAAATGAAAGACATTAAAGTGTTGGAAAATAGGAGCAGTGGCAAAGATTATTAGACATATCAGAGTTTTCCTTCCTAAATAATTCCAATACTAAATAGCCTAGAAGTTTTAATGCAGTTTTCAAGGTTTGGGGAGAAACAACTTACTTGCTGGGAAATACTTTGATTAAACTATTCACAAAAAAGGAAATCTATTTCTATTTTTGACAAAAAATAATTGACATCGGAATGATGATTGAGACCTTGAAGTTCTCTCAGAAATCCAGTCCCCTTCTTTTATTATTTATATTATTATTATTTTAAAGTCAAGAAATTGATATCCAAATAGGTCAATAATAATTCCCAAAGTTATATAATTTGTAAGGGGCAGAAACATTATTTGAATCTTGGTAGACTTGTACACACACAGGTTTAAGGATAAAAGGGCCTGGATTTAAAACCTGGCTTACCTTTTTATCTGTTTGATCTCATGTAAGTTTCTTATTCTCTCTTAGACTCGGGATACTTACATGTAAAATGTATCTACCCTGCTTCACTTTAGTCAAATTCATGTGCAAATCAAGACATTGACACATCACCCTCATGATGTCATTGGTCCTCTTCAAGAAGGGAAGATCAAAAACGACACAGACACACACACACAAAAAAACCCCCCAAAACAAAAAAAACCCCACCCCAACAATAAAAATGAATAGATTGGAATAGATGATCTCAAAGATGACTTTCTGCTCTAAGTCTGTGATTCCTATTATCTAAGTCCAGATTCCTATGATCTAAGGTCCTCTAATTGAAGATTCAGAACTCTCTGTTGTTCTTCCCC
>CM053770.1:375041012-375108166 GCA_028658325.1 Potorous gilbertii | reverse complement strand
CATAATTTATTAAGCCATTCCCCAATTGATGGGCATCTCCTTGATTTCCAGTTCTTGGCTACCACAAAGAGTGCCGCTATAAATATTTTTGTACATGTGGGTCCCTTTCCCATTTTTATAATCTCTTGGGGATCCCTGCCCTCAAGGAGACTGCATTTTATTTTCCTTTTCATAATCAGTGAAGTCTATAGTGACAGCAAACCTATTTTTCTCTGGTAGAAAAGTTCTTAAAAAGTATCTATCTTTAAAATAGCCTGATTATGAAAAGGAAAATAAAATGCAGTCTCCTCGAGGGCAGGGATTTTTACTTTTAACTTTATATTCAGTGCCTGTCAGAGTACCTAGCACACAGAAGGTGCTTAATAAATATTTATTGGATTGAATTGAATTACTTCATTAACAGTCTCTCATATGTATATGGTCAAAGAAGATATTGTAAGACATGTCCCAGATGACTGAATTTTGAAAAAGTCATGTAAGATAAATGTAGGCATTTCTCATGTAAGTATGTAGGTGATTCTTGTGTGTTCCAATATAAATATGAATACATAAAAATATTGTGATAGAACATGAAGCTAAAAAATAACGTGTAGATGATTATACCTGCTACCAAGTACTTTTTTCCTTTGTGAGATGGAAATTTCATTAAGATTATTTTTGTGCTCTAGCATCCTAGCAATTAAATATTGGGTAATATTTGTTTATTGCAACAAAAGGCCCATTTTAAAAAAATGCTAGCTTTTCTATGTCTGTCTGGGCTCTGTTTGGTGGTGGGAGTAGGGGAGAATGGGGCATAGCTAGAAAAGCCACTTTGGTAAGATCTGAGACAACACCATTCTCATTTCACTGGGATTTTATTTCATTCTTGCAGGCTTAACATCTCACTGCATGAACAAAGAAAACATCATGTGAAAAGGGCTCCAGGCTGGCTCCTTCCAAAAGGCTTCAACCTTCTGAGTACTATCACTATCATCCCTACACCCACACAGTTAGCACTTTTGAATACATTTACTGAAAGCCATTAATAAAGCAACAATCTTCCTCTAGTTCTTAACCATGTGTCACAGTGAAATAAGTTCATGTAAATCTGTGAACTGCTCGACAATGATCAAATTAACAGTCATTTCAGGAAAAATGCCCCTCGGGCTGAAAAATAATTAGTAGTCTCTCACTCTCTTTTCCTCCTAATAAAAATCACGATATTATTGTTGACTGTGCTAATAAAACACCTCCCATGACCCTGATGTAGCTTGATGTAAAATGTAAGGACTGTTCTATTGTGCGGTCTCTCACGTTTTATGGAACATTTCTATTTGGATCTTCATGGGGAACTCAAGGGCTTAGAGCTGCTGCAGGACTTCAGTCAAAACTAAGTGGGACTCTTCCTTATGTATTTGTTTACTTGTCTGCATGTTTATTTATCTGTTGATTTGCTTATTTAATTGTATAGTTCTCAGTGTTAACAACTGTAGATCTTTAACATTTTGATACTAAATGAATCACTTATTAAGCTACATTTTTAAAAGAGTTGGTGATATGGAAGACATTAAAGATAAGAAGCAGTCCACTAATGGGGTATGAGGGTGTTAAATGCAAGAAACGTAGGCCATCATTCAATAAGCATTTATTAATCAGTTACTATATGCCAGATACTATGCAAAGGGATGGGGATACTAAGAAAGACAAAAGACAGTTCCTGCCCTCAAGGATCTCACAATCTAATGAATGTTAAGGAAGAGTGAAAGGATTACTATGACCTCCTATGAATTTAGGTAGAAGCCTCAATTTAGAGAAGCTAGGTAACAGAGGATAGAGTGCCAAGCCTGGAGTCAGGAAGTCTCATCTTCCTGTGTTCAAATCTGGCTTCAGACACTATGTGTGTGACCCTGGGCAAGTCACTTAATCCTGTTTGCCTCAGTTTCCTCATCTGTAAAATGAGATGGAGAAGGAAATGGCAAACCACTCCAATATCTTTGCCAAGAAAACCCCAAATAAAGTCATAAAGAGACATGCTTGAACAACAACAGTGACCTTTATGAGGATGCTGTGCTAAAGGAAAGGTGCTGTCCCATAAATAATCTACTTCTATCTCATTCATTTGTAGTTTTTTGTATTTAATCACTTCTTTGGCAAAGATCTCTTGAATACTTAAAGATAACAGGATAAGGATGGAGATTAGATATGTGATTTTATTTGTATGGGGAATTCTCAGGTAAGAAAACTCCTACTAGTGAAGCTTGGTCCCTTCTCTACAATTTATAAACTTACCTAGAGAACTGAGAGGTTAAGGGTCTTGTTCATGGTCACAAAGCAGGACTGGTATCCAGGTCTCCCTGGCTCTTAAAGCATCTTCTCTACCTACTCTATGACCATTGCCTTTACATACCGTAGGGAAATAATATCTTAAATTAGTGTAACAATTTTCAATTTCACATATATTTTAACATTAGCATTCTATGAGAAAGTTCTCTGTAAGGGAAAATAAGGGCAAGATCCATTGCTATAGGGAACTCACATATGTGGACACTCACTGTCAGTGCAAGTCAACATTTTTTCTGCAACTTATAGTCTTAGATAATGGCCTAGAGAACTGAGAGTCAGGTAACTTTTCAGCATTTGCTGAAGATATAAAGTCAAGTCTTTCTGCTTATGGAGTCAGTTTTTTAAGCCCCATTGCCATTCTTCCTTTCTGAGGTAGATAACCCAAAACTTTTCCTTATTTTGTAGAGGAGGAAATTAACACTTGGAAGATTATATGCGTCAGTTCTCTGGCCTGAGTTTCCTCATTTGAAAAAAGAAGACCACCACAAATTGACATTTACATACTATTACTTCATTCAATTCTTATAGCAACCCTATAAGGTAAGTGCTATTATGACCCCTATTTTGCCTATAAAGGAGCAAAAGTTGAAAGTGGTCAGATGTTACAACATGGATTTGAACTCAGATCATTTTTTCCAAACTCAGAATTCTTTCCACTATGCCAATGTGAAGGACAAAACAAAGCCTGAGCAAGGTTGTTGAAGTTGCAAAGTGAACTCTTGACTTAGATAACATTATCCTTTCTGATTTACAAGCTGATATTTCATATGGAAGTTATGTTTCTCCAAAGAACAAAAGGGTTTGGAAAAATAAGCAAACTGAATGATGCTGTGGAATACATACACGTAAAAATAATAGCACAGCAAGGGCAGAAAACTTGTGAGATTTATTTTTCTCCTAGTCTCACTTTAACTTGTTAGCCAAGCATTTTGATTTTGCTTTGCCTAACTGCTCAGGATTAGACCTTTGGAATAATAAGAAATACACATGTTCCTCAGATAAAGCAAAGAGCACCACAGGCACTTTTCACAAATAGGATTTTAAAGTAATTTCTGGCTTTCAAGCATTATCAGAAAACAAATATTAGTAAACAGCAGGTAGTAGGTAAATGGCAAGAGAAAAGATACCTACAATTTATAGGAAAACTAACATGGTACAAATGAGAAAATAAGAATTTCATGGCAGGAAAAGAAGGCTGCCTATTTAATTTCCACTCCATTTCTACAGAATGCAGAACCAACCATATCTTTAGACTGAAGGCTCTAAATTCAAGTAGCAGAGGTGAACAGCGCATATTGTCAATGGATCACCCTAAATGGAATGATTTTTTTTTTAATGCTAGGTACTGGCATTGTATTTTAGAAGGCCTTGTGGGAATGGAAGATCATTTCTTTGAATATCCACGTTTAAGGAATTATGGAACTCTTTGGAATCACTTTTCCCATACTTGCTCCCTCTTTCATTTCCAACAAGGGAGGGAAGAAATTTCCTTATATAACCATACCCCATGCTTAGCATTAAGGGTCTCTTACAATAGAAGTTTATCTCCATGGGAGATTGGTGTTGACACAGCCTAAGACTGGAAGTTCCTTGACTTCTCATTTGCTAGGTTTTTGTTTCTTTGGGTTTGAAAGATGCATTTTTAGAGCCTTGCAGATTACTTGCTGAGTGGAAAGCTCATAATTCTGATTTAAATAACAATCAGTTATAGCAGGGATTCTTAATCTGGGGTTTACAAATCTCTAAAGGATCATAGATTTTAGGGGCTCTACGAACTTGGATGGGAATCAACTAAGTTTTGATTTCTTTTGTAATTCTGTATATTATATGTTATATATATTTAAAGAGTACTATTCTGTGAAGAGATTTTTAGGCTTTATAATACTGCCAAACAGGTCCACCACACACACACACGCACGCACACACACACACACACACACACACACACATTCCCTGGACTAGAAGATTTCTGTAGCATCACACTTCTCCAAGAAGAATATCAGTGGTGGGTTTATTTGGTATAATGACTAAAGACAATCCATGAATGCTTTAAGAAAGCCGATATCTGACAGACCAAGAGATCTAGACCTTGTGAGGAGCATGTAGATGGGAACAAAAGTGCCGCATTTGTTCAGAAGTCCCACAAAAGTGCTTCTACTTCCCAGGACTAGTCTAAAGAATTTAAAGTACTATTCGAGGTGTTTTGTGTTTCTTGTGTTTTTGTCTATGCACTTGAGTTCTTTCCATCGTAAGGATTTCCTGTTAGGTGAAATGAAGGCTACTCTATGCCCAATTTGAAGAAAAAAAAAGCAGAGATATAGCAATCTTATTGTCTTCAGAATCCTCACTCTGTCCTACCAAATAGGTCTTGATAGCTAGCTGTGGTTAATTCATCATCTGATGGCTAAATCTTATGTTAATCCACATCTGCATGCTTCACTAGGCATCAGAAAGTAAATGTAATAATCTACTGATAGGCTATTAAATTCTTTAAGGTTACACCTATGAGTGGAGGCTCTGAGAGGTTCTAACTATGTAGAAAGATGCTATTGCATAACATGTTAAGACTGAAGTGAGTGCAGGCATCTTCTGCTTAGATAGCATTGTGCAGCTGCAAGTGATCAAATACTCTTAAAAGAAATAAATGGTATTTTGGCACAACCGGACAAGCAGGGCAGCTGAGCCAGGAAAGCTGGGAGGCAGAAGGGATTGCCAGTGGTTCCAATAATTGCACATATTGCCTGTATACAGCAAACAAAACCATGGAAGGTTGGGCCCCAAGCATCATGTCTAGCAGGAATTGCTCACTTTGGCCCTTAAACTGAGTGTATAAAGTTGATTGCATTAGAAGAGAATAACAAGAAAGTTCAGTGAGACTCTATAAGTTAGTTTTTCCTGCATTTTTGGATTTGTATTCTCCATAATCATCTTATGTATTGGGCTGTGCTCTAAGGTGCTGGAGTTCCTAGATGGAGAGAGAGTATCAAAGGGCTTAACAATGGTGACTTTATGCCAGAGACCAGGAAAAAAAATGCATTCTTGAGACCTCCTCATTCTTGACCTATCTGCTTACCCAGGTTATAGGGCCATGATAAGAGAAGACATTGCCATATTTTTCAAGTAATGAGTTCCAGGTGCTTGAACCACCAAAAATATGTACAAATTGTGACACTTTTTACTAAGTATACCAGTTGTCTTGGTAAACAATCCCTGCTCTTTTCTTTTTGCCACTGGAGAGACTATGCATAGACCAAAGTTACAAAGGTGATAAAGGAGAGCAGATGGAACTGTCACTGGGGAGCAAAAGGCAGCAAGGAAAAGGAAAAATGTATATTTCTGAAAAAGTCAGGTCCATAAATTAAGTGCTTTTTTCTTCTACCTTTACCTAGAAAGGCATGATTTGTGTGACCAGAGTTGTGCAGCACATAAGCTGATACTGACACTGACCTTTCTAGTATGTCAGAAATAATACTGTACCTATTAAGACAATTTTCCCAATACATTATGAAAAAAATAGATATCATTCTTCTATTAGCCAGTCAGGTACTGTCCCTTTCATCCTTTATTCTATTAAATTTTCAAACACAGTTTCATAACAATTCTTCCTTGTAAGAACTTCAATTGAGAAGCAATTTGTAATGCACACCTGAAGAATAGAAGGACTTAGAACATAGGATAAGCAATTATATCCTGAAGTCTGATAAGTATTCCTCTCTGCTCTTTTTATAAATACCTATGTGTTTTGGTTAAAAGGAAAAAATAAAAATAAATATACTTTATCTCATTAAAAATATTGTATAAAATATTCTTCTCTGGCTCTTTAGTTTTCTTTCAAGATAGGATGTGGAAAATACAGTCTATAGGAATACTTTCTATAAATAAAAATTCTCATTTTGATTAGAATAAAGAACTTTAGATTAGGATTCAAAATACCTGAGTTCAAATTCTATCTCCACTCTGTGTTCACTGAATGTCCTTGGGCAAGTCATTTCACCTACCTAGGTCTGAGTTTTCTCAGTTGTTTTACAATTGACTACCTTACCTCTATGGTCTCAACCAACTTTAATTCTACAATAAATTACTGGATTTCTACAATGATCCTCAAGGACAGGATTCATCAGAGATGGTGAAGCAGAGAGCTAAGAAAAATAAGTAGATGGTTTTATTTTTCAAAATAATAAAATGTAAGGTTTTGTATTTTTCTTTCTTTTTTCTGTTTGAATTAGGTTTGTTGTCTCAAACACTAGTTTAACTCACAATCTTGACCAATGATTATAGGAAACATAAATCAACAAGTATTTATTAAGTACTTATTATGATACCCTGGCACTATTTCTAGGTGCTAGATATAGAAAGAAAAAAATAGAAAAATTCCTGTCTTTACAATTATAGTCTGTATATTTATATTATGTACTTAAGATGTTAAGTAATTTAATGATTATATCCTTCAAAGGTAAGTCAGTTCCTGAAGCTTAGAAAATACATCTACTTGGCCTGTACCCTCTCTGGGCTTATACTGGTGGAGTCACACTTAGTCCAGGTCAACTTAAACCTTTTTTTCCTATTGCTATATCATCATTCTAGCAATTTATAGATGAACTTCTTTTTAACAAGAATAGGGTGGGATGGGGTGGGGGGCAAAATGAAACCTGAAGTTGTAAACAATGGTCTCACTTCATTACCCATGTAAAGGAGTAATGTCAAGCATTTCAAAGTTTGGATGTGCCTGATCAATGAGTGGAACACATAGGAGAAAAAATATGAAAAGCTCCTAAGAGTCACATAGAACTGTGACAAACTTAGGTGGGAGCAAAATGGAGATAGAGTGAAGAAAATATCTGTGAAGGACCAGGATGTATGCCATCAAAGTATTTCTCTCTCTCAGGAACTCAGTTAAATTCATTTCAACAAGTATTTATTCTAAGTGCACCACAGGTGTCAAAGGGGATCCAGTCTTTAAAATATTCTGGAATCAAAGTTTGCTTCATAGTTTCACTGCTATAGACATTTGAAGAAATCTTGATGGAATAGCCTTGCTGTCTGGCTGTATTAACACACACATGTATCCAGCCTCATAATTGAAATATGGCTGCACAGAGGAGGAAAGAAAGATGTCGGAGAGCCTGCTGCTTGGATGAGTCACAGCATGGCTGAAAAGTTGTGTGTGGGAAATAAACTGACAAGTGAGGAACAATAAGCTACATGGAGGGAAAGGAGAGGTGAAATCCCCTCCCCCTCCCCTCCCACCGCTGCTATTGAATAGCCTTTTGGGTTTATGTATCGCTTGAGGAAGACTGTGAAAGAAGTCGTGAGAGCGGCCATGCTGCAGGCAGGGTACACCCCCTTTCCCTTTTTCCCTTGTCACTATTAAAATAAATTAAATTTCAAAAGATGAATTCATTTCACATAGCAGTAATAGCAAAGAGATGCAAATTTATAAATGAAACAAACTTATCTCCTGGTTATATAGTATCATGTTTCAGTGCCAGAAACATGTTTGCAGATCTGCCTTAGAAAGATGCAAATAGGAGAGGATGGAGAGGAGCAAATGGATTCCATTCATTCCATTTCTCTAAATAGTAAGCACTGATTTAACAGGAAGTTCATTTTTCTTCTAAAAAAGAAAAAAATTAACTTAAATACTGTCACAATTTAAGAAAATAGAAATAAGACAAAACATCAGTGCAGTGCGTAGTTTATTATTTGGATTAGCATTCATTTACAAGAACTACTAATTGGAGCTACTCACAGGACCTTTTCATAAGGCTTAACATTTTAGTCACCGTCCCCCACTTCCCTCCCCCAAAAAAGTAGATCAAATGCTAGAAGTCTAGTTTTGGTTCAATTTTAAATTATTTTAACCAAGTTGGATGAGTTTTTGAATGAGCAGTTCTCATTAATACACATTTCCACCCAAGCAGGCAAGCTACATTGAGAGCACATTAAATTAAAAGGATACCAAATTGTAATGACACTGTCTATCAGGCTCTCTCTAACTCATTTGTTGTATCTAGGCATTCATCTATATCCATTCCAAGTCATTATGGATAATAACTTCAAACTATTTTATGATCCACGTTTTTTATACTGCAAAATGCCCCCAAAGTAATTAAGCCAAATTGAAACAATTATAGAAAAACAATATTCAATAACTGAGTTGCCAAAAATTTTTACTGTACTCTAAGGAGACAAAAAAAGAAACCCCCAAATCTGCCTATGCAGCAGCAATATCATTCCACATGTTACATTTCTTCCTGTAAACTAGCCAAGCTCAAATTAATTGTACTGACTAAACTTTTCTTCTTAGAGAAAATTAAAGATATGCTGTTGTCAACACTTGAGCACAACCTTGCAGACACTTAAACGCAGAGAAGGGTGTGACATCCTGCCCCGGCTGCCTTGCGCTAATTAATCACTCTGGTATTTAGGACCATTCAAGCAGACAAATTAATGGAGAATAATTAGTGTATCTTTGTTCCCGCTCAGCTTTGCACACCAGACACTCTCGGGGAGAGAGGGGACTGGGTAGAAAGTGAGCCATTAGCATTGCATAGTTTCACTTCTGTTCAGCAAGTTCTTGGGAGATTAAGAGAAAAGCCAAATTAGCAGACGTGTGACTGGGGTTAGGACACCCTTCTGTAAAGAAAGCCCTCTGTTTGGGTATCAGCTTTCAGAAGCAAGTTGTTAATCCAGATACTGGATTTCATGAAACACAATTAAAACCTCAGGGAAAAAAATGCCCTTCAGTAGTGGTTCTCTTTTATGGAAATAATTTATTTTCAATTCTCTCTTTTCTGATCCAAAAATCCAGATTAGATATCCAAATGTTCATATATTTTTATTGACGATTACTGGACTTTGTGAACTTTGATGGGTAAAATAGATTCCATTTTCAAACAAATAATTCCTTATACATTATGTAATTAAGGATGGTGGGCCATTTAACCTAAGATCATTTTGCATGAGCTCTTTCTAGATATTCCCAAGGGAGAGAAAACCCAATTTGTTTTCTCTAATAGGAATCACCAAGTAGGGGCATATTTAAACAAAGCCTTGGTCTACACATGCACAACCAGTGGGGCTAGTAGGATGAGAAATAAATCGATCTGTTAAAACTTTAAAGACAGATGTGGATTTTATTTAATATATTTATTTTACTTGGCTCGACAATATAATGGTTAAACCAATTGTGTATGTAGATCCAATCAAAGAATAATCCACTTCCCCACCCTTTCCCCAAAGAATCATTAGTCCCTTGCCCCAGAAACATGTAAAGGCATAAAATAAAACCTTGGCAGTGTGATCAAATTAAGAAAGGAGCATTGTTTGGTTTCCCCACTGAAGAAAAGCATCCCTAGAAATTATAGGGCCAAAGAAATTCCTCATCAACCAGTGGGTGAGCATCAGGGAACCTAGATTCAAATTCACTAATTACCAGTGTGTTTTCCGTGACTTCAGGCAAATCATTTAAATTTTCAAAGTCTGATTTTCCTCACCTGTAAAATGTGTTGTTGGGCTAGAAGACCTCTAAGATCCCCTCCAGCCTTAAATCTATGAGTCTATGAATTATACCTTTAAATTTTACTTTGATGCATGACACTATCCTACCCCCAATCCCCAAACTTAACCCTCCCAATTTTCCAACTACCCCTTTCAAACACTTAATTTCTCTTTAGTCACATAGCAAATAGTTCAGAATTAAGAGTCATGCACAGACCAACTATAGGTGACTCCATCCCATGTCAAAGATCTTTAAAATAATAATAATTCCAGAATCTTTCTTGATATTGCTTTGTGTCTTGGGGATCTGGGAGCTAATCAAACGTGATGGCAGCTGAAATAGCTGGATGCCATGTCCTCCCTCTAAAAAACCTCTAACGGACTCTAGATCATCACATGCTGGGAGAGAGTAGGGGTAAGTACACTGTGGGAAGGGGCAGCCCAAAGAGGCCTAGGGATGGGGATGGGATGGGGGTGGGGGGGATAGTGCAGAAATGGGAGACCACACAGTGAGAAAAGCAGACCACACTCAGGGGAGGGATATCAATCCTCTAAAAGACTGAAATTGTGTGTGTGTGTGTGTGTGTGTGTGTGTTTTAAAGGAATTTCACTACACACACTTTCAAAGCTGCCGCAGATATGCTACTGTGTGGAGTCCTATTAATATCATATAGCATAAAGATGGCATAAAAGAGGAATTTTCCCACCTGGGATTTGCCATAATGCAGGATATTGTTTTAGCACACTAGGCTGCTGGGTTTCATAAAAACATGATATCACCGAACGTAGCCTACTAGGATTTATGCTAGCATAGGGTGGGGGATGGAGAGAAAGCCAATTACAAAATCACCCACACGTTTTTACAGTCCCTTCGTTGGGGGACCGGGTTGGGAGGCGAGAATTGGAGGGAATGGGAAGAAATCTGGCTCACAATGATTTCTCCAGCCTCCTCTGATACGAAAACACCGTCTCTGATCAGGCCGGATGCCTTTCGAAAGGCTCCCGTCCGGGGAGTGGGTCCTTCTCGAGCTTTGAAGGCGCCTAAGCCTCATTAAAGAAGAGCCCGGAGCGGAGGCGGGGCAGCGCTGACATCAAGGCACCTGGCCACGCCGGGCCCCATGTGCGGCTGCTGCTGAGCAGCCGAATGTAATTTAGTCGCACCAGCGAGAGCAGGGGTCAATGATTTTATATTAATGGGGATCACGACAGTTCTAAGCTGTGGCGTGCTTTGAAATAAGTGCTGTACAAGGCAGCCAAGAGAGCTCGGAGGAGGAAATGAGCTGTGTCCCCGGCTCCTCATGCCTTGCAGCAAACACTGGAGCCCAGAAAGTTTCGTCAGACTCACAGCCCGTCATCATATTGCACCAACAACAATTACCTTTTTCTCCTTTGGAAAAGCTCAGGTCCCTCAAATCAGGCTGCTCACCTAGGGTCTTAGGGGAGGAAAAAAAAAAACGCAACCCTGCCTGGTCTAGGCAAAGCCCAGATATGTTGCATGAGTCAAAGACCAGATTATCAAGAAATGATCGTTTTGGGGGATATATGTTTTATCCACTTGCTCCCAAATATCTGAGTATCTTTTCAGGCTTGACTATGATGCTTCTGAAAGATCATACGATCATGGATCTAAAGCTGGAGGAAACCTGGGAAGCTTCATTTTACAGACGAGGAAACTGAGGTAGAGGAAGGCTAAGTGACTTGTCAAGCTCACCTGAGAATAAGCCTCCAATATAAGATTTGAACCCAGGGTCTCTAATCCCATAGCCCATGCTCTTTACGTTGTACTATAGATTGTCACTGATGAATGTTTGTTGAATGGACAACTTGGATCACAGTGTCTACCATCAAAGCAAAACATGTTTGGGAATGAAAATAGGTTGATAATTCATTGATCTACTACATCTGGGAGGCTTTCAAAAGAGAGCTTAAATTATTGATAGATGGCTCCTCCCCACTACCTTTAATATTTTTTAAAATTAAAATATAAAGCAAATTTTATATTGATTTTCCAGGTTTCCAGGGTTGGAATCCCAGTGTGACATATTCTGGTATTTAATAACAATGTGGTTATTACCCCCTCCCTCTCCCCGCCAACTTTTAAAAAAAGTTTACTGTTACATTTTAAGTTCCAAGTGATCTCCCCACCCTATGCTCCCCAACTAAAGAAGGCAACTATTTTGCAATACACACACATATAGTAAAACCATAGTATGCATACATTTGTTTATCAGTTCTTTCTCTGGAGGTGGGTAGCATCTTCTTTCATAGGTCCTCTGTAGTTGTTTTGAATATTTATAATGCTTAGAATAGCTTAGTTGTTCACAGTTACCCTTCCAACAATATTGCTGTTACTGTATCCAGTGTTCTCTTGGTTCTCCTCCTCATGTTTACTCCTCATATTTCATGCAAGAATTTTCATATTTTTTCTAAAATCAACATACTAATCATTTCTTACAACACATTCCATCACAATTGTATACCACAACTTGTTTAGCCATTCCCCGGCTGATTGCCATTTCCTCAATTTTTAGTTTTTTGGTACGAGGGTTGAGGAGAGAGAAGGGTCTTAGATGGTAAAATGGGCACTATGTAAAAGAATAAACTAAAAAAAACTTTTAAAATGATGTTTTCAGATTATCTGTACTATAAGAAGATTTAGGCATAGGCAAAAGAAAAATGAACTTTGGAATTGTATATATAAAACACTACAGAAGCAGTAATGGAATAATGAGATTCCATAGTCCAAAGTTTCTTTCAAAGTGTCAGAGTGACTATTTGTCACATAGTTGTAAATCAACATGATGCTCTAATCCTAGTTGAAAAATTAGATAAAACAGCTAGGAAAGCAAGATAGTACGGAAAAAGGAGTTCATCTTATCTGGAAGCAGAGATGCAGTGAAAAGACAACACGAGGTTGAGTCAGATGATCCTGTTTAAATTAAATCTCAACCACTTACTACATGAGTGACCTGGCAAGTCACTTAACTGCTCTAAACCTCTGAACTTCAACTATAAATAAAGTGATTAGACTACTGTAGATAATCTTTAAGATCCTTTCTAGTTCTAACTCTATGATACTTTGGTATGTAGTTAGTAGTTTCAAAGGAACTCAAGGTCTTTTCTCCATTTATCCATATGCCACCCTTTTTCAAGGTCTAACTCAAGTCCTGCCTACTTACCTACCTGCAAAAAATGTTCTCTAGTTTTGTCTATGGTCCTTGATCAATTTCTAGACTACTGTAGCTTAATAAATGCTAGTAAACTCATTAAAGCACATGTGACACTTAGCATATAATTTCTTGAATTGTCCTTAAAAAAAGCTTCCTCACCTGCATTTTTTAGCATATTTCCACATTAAAATAATACTCTTTCAAATGAGTCAAAGTTGTGTGCGGAACTACTTTATCATATATAGGAAACAAACAATAAAGATTGACAGGCATTTTTCTAGGCAGAAGTATAACTAGTATGTTCTCCCAACAATTTTCAATGGACAATAAGCTTGGCTTCATTTATTGTTTTACAGATGATCTAGAAAATGATGAGTTCAGTGAAATTTCCCAAATCCATAGGTGACCAGAAGTTATTAAAATGTCAACTGATATATAACAAACCTGGAGGAAACCAATGACTTGAAAACCAATGTAGGTGCTAAATAGTATCTACTAAGGAGTAGCAAATGGAATTCAATGAAATTGACTAGAGAACACTTTTTAGTGTTGATTTGAAATAGACAAAATGTTAGACTTAGAGTTAGGAAGACATGGGCTGGAATTATCCTTCTGACATTTATTAGCTATGACCAAGTCACTTAATGTCTCTGAACCTCATCTGTAAAACAAGGATAATAAACCAGCCCTATCAGACCTTACGGCATTGTTGTATGTCAAATGAAATACTCTAAAAATGAAAACGAGAAAATACTACTTTTCAACACAGTGTATTTTTTATTAATCCAAGTAGTCATGACTGTATGTATAAATAGTTTAATCTCACTGCATGATAGCTCCCATAATTGATTAGCAAAGAATACCACAGTGCCTCACACATAAGAGCTAGTCATTACAAGTTTATTGAATTGAATTGGATTTATTTTATAGAGGAAATTCTGATCTGCATCGGATATATCTTTAAAAATCCAGGAGAACTTTACCTTTATACCCTCAAATTCAACATAGTTAATATTTATTAAACTCCCACCATGTGGAAGCTCACCGTATCATGGTACAGCAGATACAAAATGAAAAATGACAGAAGTTCTTGGATTAAGTGGTACATCTGGTCTTTTCCATTTCAAAAGATTCATGAGAGTCTATCTTGTTTCTAAGTCAATCTAGAAAAGTCCTTGGGGAGAAGACAAAAGGAAAACTCATTTATGTGGGGGCCCCTAGATCTATCTTAGATAAAATGACTATTGAAGATATAGAATCATCTGGTTCTTCAAAGGTTAAACTATAATTTTCGCAACTATTTTGGATACTAATTCATCCTTCTGTTATTTAGTTCTATAGTCCTGGATATAAGAATTGATCAATCAATTGATCCATCATTAAGTATTTATTGTGTCTATGTGCCAAGCACCGTGCTAGGTGCTGAGAATATGGGCACAAAGAATGAAACAAAAGGAGTTTACATTTTAATGGGAGAGAAAATAAGTACATGTAACAATATGTTAAACATAAAGTTAGCAAATACACATTTACACAAAGTTTCTAAATACAAAATGGTTTTGAAAGGAGGGTACTAGCAGTTGGGGGAAAGGCTGTTTCTTGGGTCTGGGATTTTATTTGCATATTCATCTCCTAGATCAGTAAACCTATTTTACCAATTCAGGGCCACACTGGTCTATAATTTATAACCTTAGAGATTTCCTATCTATAGTACTAGAAATTTAAGTGACTTGCCCAGGACCACCAATATGTGTCAAATAAGCACAAGTAAGCAAGAAACAGTCATTTAAAAGAACTGGAAATGAGGGTCATGTATCAGAGAATTTCATGCAGAACCTGAGAGTCTGAGAGACCTGAGATGAAATCTGGCCTCAGATACTTAGCTGTTTGATCCTGGTCAAGTCACTTAACCTCTATTTGCTTCAGCTTCCACATCTGTAAAATAGGGATATTAATAGCAACTACATCAAAGGGTTGTGAAAATCAAATGAGATAATATTTGTAAAGCTCCTAACACATAGTAAATGCTATATAAATATTTGTTGTTGTTTACTAGTACTACTACTACTGCTACTACTGCTGCTGCTACTGCTACTGCTGCTACAACTATTGCTACTACTACCAGTCCTAGTACTACCACTACTACTACCCAACTGTATTGGGTTTGAAATCACAGTCCTCTTCTCCCTTTGTCATCTGATGCAAATTTCACATCTAAGTATTCTTTGCCCTTGTTTGCCCAGGTGACTTGAAATCTGGATTCAATAGTCACTCAGCTGCTGGACTACCTCTCTTAATTAGTTTCTCTAAGTATCATGATGAAATATTTTAGTATAGGTACTTGTTGACTAATAGTAAATTGTAATGGGCTACCATGAGTGCTAAAGAGATTTATGATCACAGACATTACAATAAGTGACAAATTAATCCATAATGGCAGTGCATTCATTTCATAATCTGTTTGGGGAAGAGGTTTAAAATTTCCCCAAATTAGTAGTGTCAGTTAAGTAGACAGGAGATGGACAATCATGGACTGGATCTTTGAATATGTGTGTGTTTGTGCACATACATTGTATGTGAGTTCAAAGGGACCTTGGTCCTCAGTTGATGAAGGAATTGAATCTGGGAGAGGATATGTGCTAATGATTGCAGAATTAGTTAGTGTCAGAACCAAGATTAAAGTTAAAGTTTCTTGGAATTCAGTCTGGTGTTCTTTGTACCTTTATATACGTACAGACATATACAAAAACACATTTCTCTACGTAAACGAATGCTTATTTGTGCTACCCATTTACATATAATAGTATATAATTTCATTGTAATGATGTAGAATTGAGATTTTAAAAAATCAAATGAACCATCACTAGTCACTCTATAGATCATGGGAAAAATTCTTACTGCATTTCTACATTTTATCTATGAGGAACTTCATTTGGTACAGTCCTCTGTGAAGGTGACTACATAGAAATATTCTCTTTCCTCATATTATTCAAGAATATATCGCTAACAAACCTTGGTGCCTTATTATTTACATAGCCAATAAGTCCAAAGTGAATCAGAAAAGTGTTTAATGTTTATGTGAATGTATTTAGCCTCAGGCTATATCCATGTTAATAAATGAAGCCAGGAAGAGGAAAATCCTCTGGAGTGAGAGTCAGGTATCCATATGGCCTGTCCTGACAGTCACAGTGTTTTGTTTTGGTTTTTAGCTGGGGCAGAAAGAAGGAAGGGGAGAGTTCCCTTAAAGGGAAATTTCTTATCTGCATTGCATAACAATAATTTGATCTGAATGGGTATGTGTTCTGTGTGTGTGTGTGTGCATGTGTGTGTGTATTTTATGTTAAATTCTTAATTGATGGGAAAACACTTTTTTGTGGAATTAGAAACTTCTTGAAAAATGAAGAGAGAAATCATCTGTAATAGTAATTTAAATGGGAAGATCTTTCCCATTCATTAATAGGCCCATGTGACCTAATTAAATCACATGGAAGCCTAACTCACATGTGATGGGAAGAGCCTGCTAAGCAGGTGGAACAGGAGGGATGAAACAGAACTGAGAGGAAGTTGATCAGGCTTGTCAGAACTGGGAAGGACCTAGGCAAGCAGGCACAGATAAGCTTGTGAATGTTTGTTTGTGGGAAGACCCTGGGGAGCAAGGGAAGGGGAAAGCTTGGAAATGCCTTTATCCCCTGCAATGCTTACGTGTATTGACTTCTTGGTTACTATGATAGATTTGACTTTATGGTATTAGGATTTGGCTTTATGGTGTCTGAATAAATAGTTTTCTTCTGCCTTCTATGTGGAGAGTCGGTTATTCTTTGTGATTCAGAACTATGTTGGCATATTCATAGTCACCCTTGAGGCATAAATACTGCCAGGACAACAGATCATCCTTTGGATTTTTAGTGTAATTCAATTTAGTAAATTGTCATTTATTAAGATCTGCCTAGAACTATGCTAATCACTGGGGATACAGCAAAAACATAACAATCTCTGTCCTCAAGACTTACCTTACCTATATTTTTCTGTGGGTTACCATACATATACCAATAAATAAATTGAAATATATATACCACAGGGGGTAGGGCTAAATAGGAAGAATTTGTACAAGAGAGATCTGAGTAAGCTCAGGGTTAATATAATTAACATTGTGAAAGTTTTTAAAATTGTTCTTCATTTCCTCATAAATTTTTAATGAGTAATCCCTGAAAGCTGCATCAACTGACGTCTTCTCTCATTGGTCATCTACACAAATTAACCAGCGGCATGATATTGGTAAGTATAACTAAACAAAGTGCAGAGAAAAATTGCACAATTAGGGGTAAATTGATTTGATGGAAAATGAGTTCTATTCCATTTTTTCTGGTTATAAGAAGTCTCTATACATATCTATTCTAGTGAGAGATAATTATGGAAACTGAATGTAATTCAAATGGTTAAACTTTAAGTTTGGATTCTTGTGAAAAGATGAGAGTTTTGATGAGCCATTTTAAATATCTTTTGTACAATTTTTTTCTCCTATAAAACTAGAAGAATAATGTTCATTAACTGCCTATTATGTGCAGTTGTAATGGAGAAGCAATGTTCAAGATGTCATCCACAAAATTACTTAATGAAAAGAAGATGAACTGATCGTATAGAAAAGTGGGATAACTGAAGAACAGATAGGGGCTCCTTCGATTGGGGCTCCTTGCAATGTTAATAGAACTTGAAGTGGGTCCCAGTATGTGAATTTGACCCCATGTGATGAACTAATAGGAAGAAATGAACAAGTGTCATGTATTATTGGCAGGCAGAGATTGGTTGTAATGTGCATCCATAGCGGGAATACTCCATTGCCGAGATCTTCAGTCTGTTAGTGTTTGAGTATGGGCAAGGCACTGTGCTAACTCATGACTTCTTTATTTGCAGAGGTACCATGGAAATTAATGGTATTTTAAAATGTTTCAAAATTCTCTGGTTAAAGGCATTATCTCATTCAACCATCTTCCCTGCTACTTTTCCCTTCAGATCACTGAATCTCCTGAGACCACACCTTGGGTGCCTTAATCAACTCAGTTGTGGAATCACAGGACCCTGAGGACATACGTTTCTGTATAGTAAATAAGACCGTGAAAATATGGTCCACTATATCTACTCCCTCATACCTCACCTTTCCATCTATTGTTCTTAGAACAGTCATTAGAATTCAGAGAATTCAGATTTTCGGAACCATTGCTTTTGAAAAGGGCATGCAAGCTGACTCTTTTATATGCCTTCATTCACAATTCCTGTCACTCCCCAAACTAAAATACACTCCCTTGGTCATTACTACCCAGGATGAGCTGTCTTCCCCTATTATAAAGTTAGCTCCTTGAAGTTAGAGGCTATTGTTGGTAGTAGTAGTAGTGGTAGTGGTAGGTATCCCTACCAAATAATAGTTAAATATGTAAGCATAAACCTGCAATCTTGTGAAGTTGGATTAACTTTTCAAACTATCATATGCATTACTTTTTCTTCTTCTAATACTGGAATAATAACTGTCATTGACTACCTACTATGTGCAACTATAATTGGAAAATTATATTCAGGATGTCATCAACAAAATTACTTGGTAAAAAAAAGATGGACTGATCATATGGCAAAAGTCCCAATCACTGTGCTTGGCATATGGTGCAGCTAGCCAAGCTGTCCCACTGTGTTGTCCCATGTACAGTGCTTGAAACTTATTAATCTCTCAAAATTTGCCTTTCATTCTTTCCAAAGTATTACTGCTATGTTTTTTTTTACGTCACATTTCTGGTTCTAGAAAATCAGTGCCAGTAGAAAAACCTACACACCCTAAAGTGAGAAGTCATCTGGATTTATCCCCTACTTTTTAGAGATGTGTTCAGTCTATATTTGCACACAAACAAACATGAGTTTAGCCTTCCAAAATTAAGGCTAAAAGATACTGACTGACTCAAAGACACAATAGATAATTTTTTTCATTTTCTTTTATGAAATAACACATTTTATGTCCCACATAGAATTTAAATTTGACATCTGTTACTTAGTTTTATGATGAGTCATTGACATTACTTTTGTAATAGGTGGAAAAAAACAACTCCCTAAAATGGAATTGAAGCTTTTGAATTTAGTATTCAAACTCCATGCCCATCGCTAACATGAATAAAAGACTGCTTTATACTTAGTTAAAAATCTATCCACCCTTTTAATGTTCTCTTTTAAGAAAATTAAAATTAACTAACCATAGAAATAGTAGAAAATACTAGAAATGTAGGTGACAATAACTGAATACAATTTCTGGTTGTCCTGTTTGTATGTGGGCATCTCTTTCTATAAATGAACATACTATCTGAAATGTAATAGAGAATTCACAAATAAGGAGCACATTGATTTGCATGAAGTCTCAAACTTCTCCAATTATGAGATTAGAATGTATCATGTGTTTGATCAGAATTGCTTACTTGAATGGTATGTGAATCCACTTAATGGTCATCAGTTTATCTATTTATCATATCATGCTTTATTTTTAGAAGATATTTAGTGGTGACAATGTCTTCCATTTTTTACTTTGTTTCTCTAGACCCATCACTTTGTTGGTGTAAGAAACTCCAAGAGTAGAAACTCCAATCACCAATGCCAACAAGCATTTATTAAGCACCTACTATGGATGATGCACTATATTGAGTTCTGATTTCACAAAGATGTGAATTCACAATGAAGCAACATATTAATAAGATATGACACTGTTTATCAATTCTATTTGCAAGTAAGGAGAATTAGGCCAGGGTTCATGGAGGTGATAACATTTGAGTTAGACCTCAAAAGAAAGGGTAGGATTGAGGCACGTGAATGGGAAGGTCAGAAGTGATAGAGGAAACAGCAGGATCAAAGACAGAAAAGAATAAAATTATAGATTGTGTTTAGGGAACAGCAATTTCTGTTCATAATTCCCAAACCTTATTTTTGGTTTTATGTAGACACTAAAACCCTCCATCTTTGCCTCTTTTAAAAGTCTAGCTATGGGTAAAGTAGCAAGTAGTTCAAATATAATCCAATATTCTTGTGGTTCCAATATTTCATGAGTAACAATTTATACTATAAATTTTTTGATAAAAGACAAAACACTGCACTAGAGATGACTGTGGTATAATGATAAATTTTGCATTTAAATTCAGAAGATACAAGTTCAAATTCCGGCTTGACTTCTTACCTTTTTGTTGCTGTTGTTAGGGACTTCAGTAAGTTCCTTCACAACTCTGTGCTTGAATTTCTTCACCTGTAAAGTAAGGGGATTGGGCTGTAAGTTTGTTTTATATGAATGTTGTCTCTTCAGCTACCTAATTAGGAAAAACAAACATGTATATGACTGGTTTGGGCAAGAACTGAGTTTCCTGTTTTGTTAGTGATTGCAGGTCATTGACTTACGGTTTCTTTTTATGCCATTGAGTAATAAATAAAAAAAATTGGTGGGGTTCTTTCTTCAGAAGCCATTAAAATAAATGGTGACTGTCACTAGAAGACACGATGAATTTTTTTTCTCTTTTTCCCTGAAGTTATTCTGGATGTCTGTTTCTTTAATGGCATAATCATTAAATATTCAGCATAAATAATGAGCATAATCATATCTAATCAAAGCATGTCAAAATTCCTGTACTTTATAAAGTAAAAGTGATGAACAAAATAGCCCTGGAGACCTAAAGTTTCATTTTTCACAAAATGATGAGAAATATTTAGGTTTGAACAGGGCTTGATTGACAGAAATTAAGGTATTAGGGTCTCCTTCCTCTCAGTTATAGAAAGATTTTCCAGTCCTTTTTTTCCAGTAATAACACACACACACACTCACACACAAAATTGGGCACCATATTTGAAGCATCTGACATTTTCCCTATTTCTACCTTCCTGAGAAGTTCTTGTTTTAAGTACCCTAGAGTAAAAATAATTCCTCACACCAAGTGTCCCAAATTCCCCACTAAAATATACTGTTGATAAAGTATGAATGTTGTCAGGCAATATATAGTTTCTATAAATTTACTATAGAATTGCAACATTGCTCACTCCATACATGAAACCAAATTCAGTGCAGTGAGGTTCATGGTGGCCCTTGAGCTGTAGCATTCTAAGTGAATGAAAGTAAATTGAAGAAACACTCACAATGTATTATGTCAAAGGAAAAGCCCTTTGTGGTAGAAAAATATGAGTATTGGTCATTGTGTCTTCAGTATATATAAATATTATCTACTGAACATTACACATACAATATTTCATCAAAAATGGGCAAATATCACATTTCTCTTCTTAATTTCCTTCTTAAAATGTCCAATTCTGATCTTGATACATGCAGATTAAATGTGTCTGTAATAGTCACCAAGAACAGACTTTTTAATTAATAAAATATATCAATAAGTGCCACAAAATTACAATTCCATCAAAGCATATCATAGCTTCTGTTTTAACCACCATTTAGCATTTTGATTCAATCTTTAGATTTTTTTCTTGTGCTGGTACTACTGTAGCAAAGAAATATACTCTAGTGGTATTAAACTAAATACTTAGTAAATTAAGTCCCAAGTGTCATCACAAACACTCCAGAGTAT
Source organism: Potorous gilbertii (assembly GCA_028658325.1). Classification (NCBI taxonomy): domain Eukaryota; kingdom Metazoa; phylum Chordata; class Mammalia; order Diprotodontia; family Potoroidae; genus Potorous; species Potorous gilbertii. Next base: position 375,086,589 of record CM053770.1, on the reverse strand, counting down.
TAGGAAGATGCAGAACACATGAGCTACAAAATATTATTCCCATGAAATATCTACTGCTTTATGATATTTTACAGAATTATTTAATGCCACTTAATGTTTCTTGATGGCATCTTTATAGAGATTGCTACTTTAAAAGGAATTTAAAAATACAGTAAAAACCTAGAATATTTTAATTTTGTGTGGTAGGCATCAGATAAAAAGATGGCTTACAGCTATTTTTCAAGGAATATTTCAAAGCCTGCTCAATTTTCACTCCTTAATACATTCTCCTGAAATAAATTCTTGAATTTTTTCATAAAGCCTTCAACCTCATAGAAACAGGAAATAGGCTATTCTCTCTCTCATTCTTTCTTGCTCTCTCATTCTCTTGTTCACTCTCTCAAGAGACAGAGGAAGAGAGAAAGAGAAAGAGAGAGAGAGAGAGAGAGAGAGAGAGAGAGAGAGAGAACTAATAGGGTAGTTTATTTTCTAATTTCTGACACCTCTATTTTCTCTCTCCTTTTACTATGAACTTCTAAATTCTTTTATTTCCCTTCAATTTCATTTTGGGTCCCAGATGCAAGTATTCATTCACCATCACAGAAAAGAAGCATTCAAAATGGAGAGACAGATAAACATACAGAAAGAGAAAAAGAGACAGAAACAGAGACAAAGGGAGGGAGACAGGGACAATACCAACAGCAGCAAAAAAAAAATGCAAGTTCACCTTCACTGACATCACCCAAGGTGTGTCTTTTATTCCCAACCCACAGAAATAGAAAAAAAAATGTTGTATATTGTATGTGTGTGTGTGTGTGTGTGTGTGTGTGTGTGTGTCGGAGTGGGGGGAGGGTGTAACCAAATGGCACCTAACATCTGAAGAAAGAAAACTCCTGATCTTACTATGAAGTCCTACATTCTCTTATTCCCACTCTACTTCATTCATCTTGGGTCACAGAAGTGAGCATTCATTCACCAATGTGATAGAAAAGAAGCATTCAGAGTGAATCAAAAAGCAGACAAATATAAAAAAAGAGGGCAAGAAATGTCAAATATACAGCATGCCACTTTTGTTGGCTCTATTTGCCTTCTGCTGGGTAGTGACCTTAATGCTCTCCACTGTCAAGTACAATGGTCTGAGAGACACCTGTTATCCCAGGACCCTTAACCTCAAGATCAGAAAGAAACTCTGATGTGTCCTCACTAACAGCATAGCAAGATATTAAAAGATAAGGACCTTTACTTACCTTCTTTTCTAATTTCTCAGCTAGACACCTCTATTTTCCTTCTCCTCTCATTCCTAATGAAGAGAAATGATTTTTTAAAAAAAATTTTATAGAAGAGACACTACTGCCTAATAGAAACCCAGGAGTCAGGTTCAGAAAACCAGAGTTCTCTTCACAGCCACTTGTCAACAGGGTGACCTTGTACAACTCTCTTAACCTTTCTGTAACAAGTCATTGAACCTTTTTGTGCCTCCGTTTTAATACATTCCCAAGAATGAAACAATGAGCCAGGTTTTCCCAGGGCATTTTGGGGATCTGAATCAGATATCATAATGTGCAATGAAATGGAAACTTACTGAACTGGATCCTAGGGGCTGGCAGGAGTAAATGGAGTTTCCAAAAGTGCACAATACAGGCTGTGTCGAGAGGGCACAACTGAATTGTCTGGGTTTCCTCTAATCTCACATACAGCAACCTACCAGACTGGCCATGTGGCAGTTTAACTCAGTCATTATGCTGGATAAAATAATAAGGCTGAAATACCATAGCACAGTCATATCAGAGGGATAGACATGTCCTTACTTTTAAGGGGAAGCTACACAAAATCTGCCTCACAGTGTATGAAATGATTTGATCTTTTAAAAATAAATGGCATTGCAAGTAGTATATGTAGACTTTTTAACTCAAGACTTCATCTAACAATAACGCAAGACCTTTAGATAATTTAAGAAATTTCAAAATGATCAACAATAGGTTTAAATTTGCAAGTTTGATTATAAGATGATTTTTAATTAATGCTGTGAGCTAAGGAAAAATTCTAAAACAATAACTTCACAGTTCCACTTGCATGCCATACTATAGATCTCAAAGTCACATGGAAAATAAATCAAATTATATTTGAAAGTTCTTCATTTTTATTAATTACTCACAAACTAAGAGAAGGCTTTTAAAATCCCTATCTGTGTTTTATACTTCTATAGAGTTTCTATATTTTCTTTATTCCAAAGATGTACACAGATCTTAGTAATCCTCACTATATCCATACGTTAGCATCTAAAGATTAAAGATGCTCATACTATTAACTAGATTAAGAAACCAAGACAAAAAAAATTAAAACACTGTCTGAGTTCAGAATTAGCAAATAAATCTCAAATGTCTATTGTATAGTTTACTATTCTATTTTTTAAAAATTAATTTTATTTTTAATTTATGAAATAAAACAGGAGTTTTTTGTAGCATCATATGATAAAAAGATGATTACACATTAAACTGCAAATCTATTATGTACAACTTGTTATTCCTTTTAAATATATAATAAAGTTACCATGTAGATTTTTTCCTTATTTTTCTTCTCTCTCCCCCCATCACCACCATAAAGATGGTTACCATTAGAAACAAATAGGGTTGTGTGTGTGACACAGGCACACTCACATACACATATACATAAAAACACACATGAAAAATTATTCTATACATACTTTGTTAATTCTTTTTCTGGTTGCAGATAGCATTTTCTTCATATGTCCTTTATTGTTAATTTGGGTATTTATAGTTGTCAGAATGACTTTTTCACTCTAAGACATTCTTAAAACAATATCGCTGTTACTGTACACAATAATATCTTGGTTTTGCTCACCTCAATCTTCATTATGTCATACAAGTCTTTGCACATTTTTCTGAGATCATGGGGACCATCATTTCTTATGGCACCATAGTATTCTATCTCAATCATATACAGCAACTTGTTCCACCATTCCCCAACTGATAGGCATCCCTGAATTTTCCAGTTCTCTATCACCACAAAGGGAGCTGCTATAAATATTTTAGAATGTATAGACTCTTTTCCTTTTTCCCTAATCATCCTTGGAAATAGATCTAGTAGTGGTATTGCAGGGGCAAAGGGTACAGGCAGTTTAAGAGCAAAGAGCAAGTTTGAATTTTTCCTTTGTTCCAAATTCATATAGAAAATACAGAATTAGATCTGGTCCCTGCTCAGTAGTTTCACATGATACTCATTATCCTGACTTTTAAAAAAGTAATTAAATCATATCTCAGAATAAAGAGTGGTATAGTGAATAGGGAGCTATTTTTGAAATTATAAAGAACTGAGTTCAAGTCCCATCTCTGACAAATATTTGCTGTGTGACAAATGGGGAAGTCAATGCATTTCTCAGCTTTCGAGGCAACTCTCTAAGACTTAGTTGCAGAGAAGGTGCTAGCCTGCTTTGGTAGAGGGAATTTCTTCATTTGAGAGTCCCCTATACCAATGAAATCACAGGTTTAGTCCCTGTATGTATCAGAGCACACACTTGATAGGAGCTTCTTTATTCTTGCTAAGCTATGCTCCTGTGACCTGACAGATTACTGAAAAAAGTACATCTGCTTTGAAAAACAAGGGCCTTGGGCATGCTGGCAGGCTAAGGACAATATGTTGTATTTATACCAAAAAAAAAAACCAATTCTAAGTATTGGACAGAATTCCAATAATAGTTTACTCCTAAAGAAAACCTACTGCTTAGAAACTGTGTGTATTTGAAGTATTGGGGTAGAGGAAAAGAAAGACCTAAAATGTTTTTTTTTAATATTTAAATTCCTTTTTTAAAATAAATACTATATTTAGCATGTATATAACAAGCAGAGGTCATTCAGATATAGAAATAATGAAAATAGTTCTCAGTTATTTGGGGAGTAATCAAGATTAATTAGTCATGTATCATATCATCATCACAGCATTTATATAATGCTTACTATGTGCCAGCCATTGTGTTAAAACACTCTAAAATATGATCTCATTTTATTCTTACACCAATGCTGGGAGATAAGCACTACTGAGATCCTCATTTAACTGCTGAGGAAACTGAAGCAAAGAGAGGTTAAATAACTGATTCTACACCACGCTGCTTGAAAGTGTCCGAGTCAGGAGTTCTACTCTGGTTGTCTTGACTCCTGACATAGCAGCACCTAGATTCACTTAGGGGATACATGCAAATAGTCCCTAAAGTGGTTCCAGAACTCTTGGGAGAAGAACCATGTTCTCTGGGCAAGTTTAGCTCTGCACTTCCTTGACTTCTTTTTTTGTAAGAAAATTAATCCTTCAGACTTATATCAATGAATCTATCATTCAATAAGTATTCACTAGTTCATTTTGTTGTTGAGTTGTTTCATTCATATCCAGCTTTTTGGGACTTGGGAATTCCTTGCAAAGACACTGGAGCAGTTTGCCATTTCTGTTACCGACTCATTTTGCAGATGAGAAACTGAGGCAGATAGGGCTAAATGACTTGCTCAGGATCACATAGCTAATAAGTATCTGAAGCTGGACTTGAACTTAAGAAGATGAGTCTTCCTGACTCCAGGTCTGTTACTCTCCTGTAGTCAAACACTGTCCTAGTTGCTATGAATACAGGTACAAAGAATAAAAAGATCCTTACAATTGATATGATATGTAGTTAAAAAAAAAAGAACCTACTAGTTTTGATTAACAGAAGAAAAGATTCATTTAAATGAAAAGTATGGATTAAAAATATTTAAGATTTTTAGAATTTTAGATTTTAACATTTTAGATATTTTATTGCCCTAGTTGGAAATCATTTACTTTTGCCAATTTTATTCTTTGCTGCTTTCATTATGTGCTCAGCTACATTTTTTTTTTGCTTATCTGGATATATTTTCTATCACTCTAGCTAAATTATAAATGATATAGAACAAAATTGCATCTTAATTATCTCTGTATGTTCCCCAGTATCTAGGTCTATGTACCATACTCTTTAGGTACTTAAAAAAATTTACAAATCACAAAATTATTTTTCTTCATATTATACTGCTTTTATCTCATGAATTCTTATCTTCATTCTATTCATTTCACTTTATATTAGTCTGTGCAAATCTTCTCATGTATCTCAGAATTTTCATTTTTTATCTTTTCTTAGGATATTTCCTTAGACTATATCACCTTTCGGTCAGTCATTCCCCAACTGATTGGCACTTGGTTTTTCCCTCTTTTTCTAGTTTATTCTAGCTAATTTTCTAATTCGATTAAATAATTATATATTTGACCCATTCTTTAAATATTTAATATTTTAAAATTAATTAATATTAAAATATTTCTTTTTAGCTTTATTCATTTAAGTTCTGAGTATATCTTGAAAGGTGGTATACCAGATATTTTATATATTTTGAAGTTATTTTAACCTTCATTTTTTTCTCCTTCCACTGGATTTTGTATTGTTGATTTATTTTCTATCCTGATGGTTTATTGAAGTTGTTATTTCAATTAATTTTGTTGAATCTTGGATTCAAAATGTTAAGTAAACCATAATATCTTCAAAAAGTGGTAATTTTTCTTCTTTATGCTTATTCCTTCAAATTGTTTTTTCTTATTGCTATATGCAGCCTTTTCAGTGCTAAATTAAGAGTGAAAATAAAAGAAATCTTCACTTTATCCTTGATGTTATTGGAAAAGTCTATAATATTTCTCCATTACAAATAATGCTTGTTTTGGTGGGGTTTTTTGTTCTGATAGATATTAACATATTGAGAAAAGGTCTGTTTGTTTTCCTTAGAAGGAGGAGAGGAAATGAAAGGGAATAAGCATTTATATAGCAGCTACTACGTGCCAGCAGCACAGTACTACTGTGCTAAGTGTTCACAAATAGTATCTAATTTGGCCTTCACAACAACCTTTTGAAATAGATGCTGTGATTACCCCCATTTTACAGTTGAATCAGTTAATAAGTGTCTGAGGCCAAATTGACCTCAGGTTTTTCTAACTCCAGGTCTAGTGATCTATCCACTGTACCACTCAGCTGCCTCATATTCCTCTGTTTTCTGTTACTTTTTAATATATTGTCAAAAAGCTCATAATGTGATCATGTGATTTTTTAAAAAAAATTATCAGTGTGGGCTATTAGACTCATAGTTTTTCTAATGTTGAATTCATTCTTCTGTCCTGGCAAAAATCCAACATGGTTATAGTGAACAATTCTTTTGACTATATTGCTGTGTCTTCTTTGATAATATTATATTCAAAATTTTTGAATATTCAACTGGGTTATTGGTCTACAGATACTCTATACTCTCAAACAGACTGCACTTAACTAGCCTCAAAGACTTTGTTCTCCATCTTTCTTACTGGGTCTAGAATGACCTCTGTCTCCCTCTTTGCCTAATAAATTCTTATCTATCCTTTAAAAACCATGCCTTCATTATAACCCCAATGCACATGTGCACACATACACACACATAAGTGCAAGTAATACATTTAGATCTCAAATTGCTCTTTGCTTTTTAATATTCTGATGCTCTGACCCAGTGGGCAAATCACTGAAACTTGCAATATCTCAGTTTATTTATTTTTAAAATTGGGAAATTAGCATCTAGATGGTCTCTGAGGTCTTCTTGATTTAAGTCAATTATCCCATGTTCCAAGAAGAATGGGAGTAAAGTCAGAGCATGGAATTAACTAAAACCACAGAATGAGCTAAAGACAATGAAAAAAAAATTTTATTTTCCTATTTTGCCTTGGGTATCTCTATCAAAAAGAATCCATCAATTCACTCATAACTATTTATTAACTGCCTACTATAAGCCATACTAAGCATGGATACAAAAAGAAAAAAAAGTCTCTGCCCTCAAGTATCTTACAATCCAATGAAGGAGACAATATATAAAGTTATAGATGTATATGTAGGTAGATATATATATATATATATATATATATACACATATATACATACATATCTCTGTATATCTCTATTTCTCTCTCTCTCTCTCTTTCTTTGTCTCTTTCTCAGTAATAGGGTTTGTAATCTGTTAGATCAGGGAATGTTTCAGAATTAAAACATCTAGATTTTCACAAGGCATTTTAAGGTTTCTTATGATATCCATATGGGCATAAATTGATGTTAATATTATAATAGAACACTTGTTTTGATTTATAAATAGTTGAACAACTTTAACCAAAATGTATTGATTAAAAGATCAATGGCCACCTGAAGAAAGATGTCTATTTGAATATGTTAGAATTCTGCTCAGTTTAATCTTTTTTTCTCAATGACTTGAATGAACTATAGAAAACATGTTAAATAAATTTTTATATTACACACAACTAGGTGGGATAGTCAATACACTGGATGATAGAAAAGTCATTTAAAATGATCATGAGAGACAGAAAGATGAGGCTGAAACTAACAAGATGAAACTGTGTGTTATAATCCTGCATTTAAATTAAAAAATTTAGCTTCATAAGTAAAGGATACATGAGATCCAGCTTAATAGAAGTTCATATGAATAGAAGTTCATATGAAAACAAAAACCTGATAGTCTTATTGGGCAAGAATGAGGGGAACCAGCAGTGTGATATGACTGCCTCCTCTACTCTCAATTCAGCCTTTCAGTCTTTGGCTGCTGTCATAGAAAATATTGCTCATAATGAGATAATCATTTACCTGGGTCTGTACTGGTAAGACCCTACCTAAAATATTATGGTTTATTTAGAAAGAGTTATTCCATTTATAAAGACACTGACAAATTGGAACAACTAGGGCAACTAGGACTTTGCATAGCTTAGGGATCATACATGTTTCATTTCCATTGATCAAAAGTTTCAAGCAGAATTTGGGTGATGTGATGAGTAGATTCTTACCCTTTCTGCATATGGCAGAAGTAGGAGGCATATTTCAACCCAAGATAAGGAAGGACTTTAGATTAGCATTGCTCATTAATGGATTTGACAGATAGGTGCAGAATGGATGGAGTATCAGGTCGGAATCAGGAAAAACTCATTTTCCTAAGTTCAAATTGTCCTCAGATATTTAATAGATGTGTGACCCTGGGCAAGTGACTTAACCCTGTTTGCCTCAGTTTACTCATCTATAAAATGAGCTGGAGAATGAAATGATAAGGCACTCCAGTCTCTTTGCCAAGATAATCTGAAATGGGATTACAAAGAGTCAAACATGACTTAAATGACTGATAATTAATGGTTTGGGTTAGCTTGTTCTTGGAATTGTTTGAATAGTCTCAGTGATCACATGGAGAGGTTTTGTAGAAAGGATTGGTGCTTAGGCAAATTGTTGAATCTGCCATAAATCCATTCTCTTAATATATTCGTGGATGTGTAAAAGCATTTTAATTAGCCGTTTTGTTTAACTATACATGTTTGTTACAATGGAGGGTATCTACTGGGGGAGAGGAGTTAATGTGAAAGGGTCAGTATGCAAAAAACAAAAAGCACATCATCAGTAAAACATTTTTATGTGCAAAATAATTTTTCCCTCACAACGGTTTATCCATTGCAATTTGCTTAGCAAATCCTTTCTTCATAGATTGTTAAAGAAAAACATCAACCCAAGTCCATCTGACTTATTGCAAAATCTGCATCATTTGAGGCTTTCATATTTTTGTAAAACTCCAAAATAATGCCACTTTATGTATTTGTTAAGTGGTTCTACTTGCCTATTTTCTTTCTCTTTTGAAATTTTACTTTCATTGGTGTATTGAATCAGAGTTCCCAAGTTTCACCTCAGATACTTTAAATATCTCTTAGAGATTTACATTTCTGATATTTCCTTTCACTCTTAAGAACTTTTCCCCCTTATAAAAATAATAGGTCTCCATCAATTGGGGTAGGTAGCAGAGGAAGGTAAAGCTTACCTTTATCTGCTTTAGCACTTAGCATTTTTTTCCTTTCTCAAGTGTCTTATGTCTGCTCTGATCATTTAGCAATTCCATTTAAGACAGGATGGAAAGGTATCTAAATGGGATAAGACTGCTGGAAAACTTTGGTAACTTGAGACTTATTTTTATCAGCTATTACTTCTCAAGGTAAACTGTAAAGTCACAAATAAATTCCATAATGCTTTCTGGTTGCTGAAATGGTTGTAGTGTGACATTGGAATTACTTAAAACCAATCTGAATTATTGTCAGATACTATCAACAAAGGTTCCTTAAGTTTTTTTTTCTTTTATCCCCTCCTAACAAAAAAATCAATATTATTTTTGCCAAAGTCATCAGCCATTAGCATGAATGTATCAATGGGTTGTATTTGACTTTAGTTTTTGGTCTAGATTGGTAATTTTAGAGGTCTGGGAAAATAAACGTGAAGACACTCCTTTTAGTAATGCAGATTTTCAATTGTTCTCCAATTCACAGCTTTAGAGAACTCCCTAGGGCCACTAAGGTGTTGTGATTTGCCCAGAATCACAAAATTCACCTGACAGAGATAGAATATGACCCCAGGTCTTCCTGACTTCTAGCCTGACTACCCACTGCACTTTGCTGCTTCTTTACTGCTTGACTCTGAATCAATTATATCGAAAGAAATGCTGTTTCTCTCTCTCTCTCTCTGTCTCTCTCTCTTTGTCTCTCTCTCTCTCTCTCTCTCTCTCTCTCTCTCTCTCTCTCTCTCTCTCTCTGTGTTTTACAAAAGCAAAAGTTCTTGAATGGAACGATCTCCTTAGAGGTCTTCAAGAGGTCAGATTATACTTGTTCTGATTATTTGAGCAGAGATTCTTTTTGTGTACAAGTTCGACTAGATGTCTCTGAGGACCTTTTCGACTCTCAGATTTTAGATCTCTCTGGGGACCTTTAACTCTCAGATTCTACGAGTTTGGACTCTGGCAGAAGAGAGAGACAGAGTTAAAGGATTTGGAAGCCATCTAGACAAATTCTTCATTTCTGAGGGACAGAGAGAAGGCGTTTAAGGTCATGATTCAGTGGCATAGGCCACCTTGGTTGGGTTAGAAGTATCATATCTTCTAGCTCAGGTTGGAATGTGAGCTCCAAGCACCTGGAAACATGGCCACAGTCAGTAGGATTTTGTCATCTACAACATAAAAATCTCAACTGAATATAAACCAGACTGAGATTCTGAGACTGAAAGAGACCAGGGAAGAAACCAGGTCTAATACAGAGGTTCTCAGTGGTTTGGTGTGTCTTTGACTCCTTTGGCAATCTGGTGGCACCTGTGGACCCTTTCTTAGAATATCTTCAAATGTATGAAATAAAATACATAGGATTACAGAAGAACTCTTGCTCTAAATAAAGCTTGACAAGACCTTTCTGTAAGGGTTGCTGCCTTACTTCTTTCTAGAGAAGCCTGGAAACTTGGAATAGGATATGAAAAAGAAGAACCACAGAAATGAGTGTTATTCAGAAGGAGATCCCAGAGTGGGAAATCAACTTCAACTGCAGGTGTTTTACTTTCTTCTCCATAATATCAGGAGAACACAGCTGAAGGATACTCAGTAACTGGGGCTCATGCATAGTATGGAGTATAAGGGGATCTGTAAGATATGGGTAGGTGCAAGGATCCTTGTAAGAGAAGATTTGTGGTATATCTACCATATGAAAGACCAAAGGATGTAAAAAACATTCCCTGATGTAATGGTCATTTAAATGGGAAGATCTTTCTCATTCATTGACAGGCCCATGTGACCTGCTTAAATAACCATGTGGTGGAAGGGGCTTGCTGAAGGGATTAGAATCGAGGTTACAGGAGGGAGAACCTAGAGATTTAGAAAGATATTTTCAAGGAATACCAATAAAACGAGGGAAAGAACTGGCAGGAGTGTGCAGGAGAGGCTGGATCTTATTAACAGGTTATTATATTATGTGTAAAAACAGAGACAAACTGATGAAGGAAAAATTCAGATGGAAAAAGAGTTAGCTAGTTTGAATGGGAATTCTCTGTGGTCAGCTCTCCTTTAAAAGAGAAAGCTGGGCTGGGGGGTTTCTGGGGGAAGAAAAGGCTGTTCATTTAGCTCCAAAGAAGAAGAGGAAGACTGGCAAAAGAAATATGCATACAACTTTTGTACAGACCCAGCCTTGTTGCCAAGAGAGTGTGTGGGAGGAAAATGTAACAAAGTCAGAGCTGGAAAATGAAACAACGTGAGAGGAAGAGGCTTCTTAGGCAGAAGCACACCCAATACTAAGGCGAAAACACGATAACCAAGAGGGCAACATAGTGTTTAGGGAGATTATTGAGTATTTCACCCAGGAGGAAGTCACAGGTATTTTGAGTCAGTTCAAAGGATGGAAGAATCTTGGATGGTGAGAATCAGTGATGAAGGGGCTAGAGGTGTATTGATAGATGGTATGGATTACTTGAAATTTATAGTGTTAGAAGTTTTGTACAGCAAGGTTTTAGAGATTACAATATGCACGGAGGTAACAATATGACTAATTAGTTAACTTTGGTTATAGAAGGATGCAGTCATTAGGCAGTATCCTACTGATTCTATGTGGCCTAGTAAAGAGAGATGCTGACATGCACTTAGGGACTATATAATAAAGTTAAAGGAGGAGGTAATGAAGACTGCTATCATGATCAGAAATGCAGATGCATACTATGATACCTCTGCAGTAGTTTCCCATGGAAATACAATAGTGAAGATGGCTTCTCCTGCTTACAAGAATCTAGTTTTGGCTCTAATAATTGTGAGAATAGGGTCTTTTGGAGGTGCTGGACAAAATTTCACAGTTAAATGACTTAGGGAACTGGGGAAAAGATAAATTTTCTCAAGAGAGAAGAGTATATAGCCAGAAGACTCAAAGACAGAATAGATTGACAAGAAAAAGATTATTTACTGCTCTATTGAGAACAGAAGTAGATTTTAGAAGCGTAGATGGTATTTCAACTAATGAACTATAAAAAATATGTTGAGAAAAGGGGCTTGATACTAGGCAGAATAGAAAAGTAAGAACTGCCCCTACAGATCCTCCTGAACCCTTGTACCCAAGTTTGTCACACCTTTGGGGAGAATAGAAAATTGACTGAGCCCCAGCTCAGATTAAAAAAATATACAGACAGGATTACAGGCCCCATATCAATTTGACCATATATTGGAAAAATGGATCAAATACTGTAACTAGAGCAGTAATAGATACTGGGGCAGAGGTCTCCCTTATATATGGAAACCCTGATAAGTTTAAACATGTAACTCCTGTCACCATCACAGGATGGGCAGGGACTGAAATATATTCCAGTCAAACCAATGATGAAAATTGGACAATTACCTAAGGAAGACTGTATTTTGGTCATTGCACCCATTCCTGAATACATCATTGAAATAGATATATTGAGAGGTATGACTTTAAATTTACCTGAGGGGAGATACCAATTTGCAGTAAAGAAGATGGGAATTAATACAGTTTTAGTAGGTGAAATAAAAATGGACCCAATCACTTTACTTGAATCTTCCAAAGTAATCATGTGCCAGGTGGGCAAGATGAAATTACCAATACTGTAAAGGAATATGTTGAGGCAGGAGTGTTAGTCCCTACAACCATTCAACAGAATAATCCTGTCTGGCCATTATGAAAGTCAGATGGGAGATGGAGGATGACAGTGGATTATAGACAATTGAATAAGGTGACTCCTCCCTTGTATGCTGTTGTTCCAAATACCTTAATAGAAAGGATACAGAAATATGATGGGATTTGGTACACAATTATTGATTTAGCCAATGCTTTCTTTACTACCCCGATCAATTCTAAACAATAGGAACAATTTGCTTTTACTTGACAGGGCTAAGAATATACTTTTACACACTTGCCACAAGGATATCTGCATAGCCCCACTATTTGTCATAGGATTGTGGCTGAACATTTGGATGAATTAGAGCTACCTGGTGTAAAGACTGTCCACTACATAGATGATATTATGATACAGAGAAAAAATGTAAAAGAAGTAGAGAAAAGTTTGATGCTTTTAATTGAGTATATGAAAAGCAGAGGGAGGGAAATTGTCCCTGCAAAGATTCAAGGTCAGGTCAAACCATAAAACTTTGGGATATATACTGGAATAAGGGGTTGTGAGAGATTCTCTCATAAACCCAACAAAAGATTCAGGATTTTCTTATCTACACCAATAAGAATGAGGCCCTAAAGTTTATAGAATTATTTGGATATTGATGACATCATATACTGCATGTAGGACAAATTTTGGAATGCTTATATAAAATTACTAGGAAAAAATGTGAATTTGACAGGGGACTGGAGCAGAGTAAAGCTTTTGAAGAAGCAGAGGCCCCTATACAATTGGCCCTAGAATTATAGCCTATACAAAGTGGCCCAGTGGAATTAAAAGTGACTGTACAGTATGAATATACAAACTGGAATTTATGGCAAAAACAACAAAGTCGAAATGTATCCTTAGAATTTTGGTCTAGGAAACTCCTTTCATCTGGAATTCAATATACCCCTTTTGAAAAGCAGTTGTTAACTGCATATTGGGCTTTCATAGAGACTGAACACATAGATGATCCAGTACTTTCAAAATGGATCCATCAAACAGACAACCATTTAGGGTTCCAGGTCACACATCAGTGGGCAGAAAACCATGGTATTTCTCATTCATTCTTAAAACAAGAAGCAGAAGAATGTTATATATGTTAAGTGGAAAGGGAATGAACTCTTCCTGGGATAGTAACTGGAGAGATAGCAAGAAAAGTACCAGCCCAAATTTGGCAAATGGATTATACTGGACCCCTACCCCAATATAAAGGATGCAAATTTATATGTACTTGCATTGACACCTATGCAGGTATGCTAGTGGTTTGTTCCTACAAGAATGAGACCCAGAAAAACACCTGTAAAACTCTAAACTCTAGATATCATAAGTCTATATTATGGAACCCTAATGTAGATTCAAAGTGACAATGGGTCACATTTCAAAGGTAATGAAATGGAGACATATTGTGTATTAAACAACATAGAATGGATATATCATATCCCATATATCCATAAGTATCTAGGTTAATTGAATGAATGAATTATTGAAAGAACAATTAAGGAAGTTAAGTTCTAATAATTCTTATCAACATTGGAAAGATAATTTGTTCACTGCTTTATGTAATTTGAAAGATACACCATTGAGAGGAAGTACACCTCTAGCCAGAATGATGACTCCAAATCTACAAATCAGGAAACAACAAACACATAAGATCCAAAATATTGAATTTTGGACTGTGAGACCAGATGTCCCAGCACTGTATCCAGGGACACCTGGTTTGACAGGATACAATTTACATTGTTTAGAGTACTTTTGGTTGGATAGAAAAGAAATAAGAAAAATCACTACTGGAATATGTATTAAAATTCTTAAAAATAGTTTTGGGTGGATATTACCTAAATCAGAATTAACAGCTAGAGGAACACATGTATTGGCTAGAGTGATACTCTAATTATCAAGGAGAAGTTATTGTGACATTCCAAAAGAACCCATACAATTTTGTAAAAATGATAGAATAGTTCAAGTGATTATTATTCCTAGTGAAACAATACCCCTTTTGAAAACTGACCCTCCTTCTGAAATAATTAGCAGAAGAACTGAAGGGTTGGGTTCAACTGATAGAATAAAATCAGGAGCTAAAGTATGGATAAAATGGAAGCCAGATGATGTTCCAAAGGCTGTGGAAATTATAGCACACAGGAAAGATAATACAGTAACTGTTGTTTATTCAGGAGAAGATGATTACCAAATTGTACCCTTAACTCATATATTCTACTGTGAATGATGCTGTGATAATTGGTTTATGGACTCCGGAAGCATGGCTGACCTTATATCTACCCTGCTTCTAATTATTGTCTCCTTGTTTCTTTTTGGTCTGTTGTCTGTTAAACTTGTTTGCTAGATCTGTTTCCTGCAGGCTTAGTACTCTCTCCCTGCAGATGCCTGATTGCTTACGCCGGATGTCATCCCCTGTCCACAACTATGATGTGTTACTCCTGGACCTGGCATCGAACAAACTCCAGATGCCTGCTAAAGAACTGAACTCTCAAATGGGACGTCTTGGGGCAGGGACAGCTCTATGTCCAATTTCAACAGGAAGTAGTTATGGAAGAAGAGAACTTCACCTCTTACCCCAAGATTTTAGGCCCCATCCATTCAAGGCAGGAATGCTGGGGTGCTTGCACACAATCTCCACCCTAAGATATTGTTTTATGTGCATATTTTGTGTGATCCCTATTATATTGTTGTAAAGTTCTGTGATATCAGTTGCCTCACTGACCTATGTAATGAATATGAAAGATCTTGAGGCTGAATGTAATGGTAATTTAAATGGGAAGATCTTTCTCATTCATTAATAGGTCCATGTGACCTGCTTAAATCATAAAGATGTCTAAGACACAAATGGTGGGAGAAACTTGCTGAAGGGGTGGAACAGGAAGTGTGGAGCAGAACTGGGAGGAAGTTGGCGTAAACAATTAGGGTGGAGGAAAGAGTACACAGGCAGGCCCAGCTAGTCTTATGAGTGTTTATGTGAAGGCCCCAGCAAGGGGGATGGTTGAGAAGACTTGGGGATGGCTTTGTCCTCTGCAGTGCTAATGTGTATTGGCTTCTTGGTTTCCATGACAGATTTGGCTTTCTGGTATTTGAATAAATGCTTTTCTTCTGCCTTCTTTATGGAAAGTCTTTTTAACTTTGTGATTCAGAGCTATACTGGCATATTCATAGTTATCACTGGTGCTGTGAATATTGCCTTGGCGATATACCTGACTACCCAAAAATCTCAGAGAACATTGGGGTCTCAATGGAGTTTTGTGGCTGTTGTCACTGTCAATGCTCCTCATGTTATTAGGATTATTGTTCTAATGACTAGAGTGAGAAAGAAGAGGGCCACTGAGTGACCAGAAAGAAAATAATACCCAATTCTAGAAACTTTTCCACCATGTCATTCTAGCCTGATGCCATTGCTCTTCCATCCCTTCCAAACCATGACGTACTGAGGAGAAACTAAGCTAATGAATTCTGAAATCCCTTGGACCTTGTGTTTACATTTTCACCCAGGTTTTCAATTCTGCTTCATACTATCCCACCCAGTTCCACCTCCAGCTCTAAAAATAGTAATCATATTAGCATTATCATTGCCCCTAGAAAGAATGTGTTAATGAACTACCTTACAGCTCCACTCACCATTCTTGTGAGGACGCAGAGTAAAACACCCTACTGCCTCTGTTTTATATTTGCACTGCAAACTTTTAGCATGGTGTTTGGGATAAAATAAGCTATTGATAAGTGCTTTTTATTTCATCCATTCATTCATTTCGGTGATTAGCCCAGGATCATGCATTTAATTAATTATCAGATGTTAAATGGGAACCCAGGTTTCTAGCTTCCAAGGCATTCCATCCATTATACCATGCTGCCTCTTTGTGAGTATGTACACATGAATACACATACACATACCTATACATATGTATATCCATGTGTGTATGTATGTATATATACATACACACATGTACCCACACATGTGTATGCATATACATGTACATATATATGTATATCAGGAATACAGGAATGTTAGAGTTTATATGAGTATTGTTTCTCAGGTCTTGAAGAGGCAGTGCAGGTAGCAAGAATGCATTTCAAATTGATTTTTCAGGAATTGTAAACTGTATCTCTTACAACATATGGACATTTATTCCAAATTTTTCAGTTTTGACATTAGTTGGTCATTTATATTTTCTCTGTTCATTTTTTCATGAGTCATGTAAATGTTTCAGGTAGAGAACTTTCTGGCATAACATCAATTTCCTTTGCTTTGAGTTCTTGATTTCCCCATGAAATGACGACTTGTACTCCCTCCAGAACACCACTCAAATTTCTTGACTCTGCATGTAATGCTTTGATTGTCTCTGAAACCCTCTCAGAGCTTGTAATATATCCATGCTACTTACCTGCAGATACTTGGAAAGTAGGAGCATTTATCTAAACATTTTCAAAAACAACTACCCAGTGAGCACAGCTTCAGGTCTGCAAAGCATCTACTCTCGTGCCTCGACCTCACATCTACCATTTAGATCCAAATTCTCTTAATGGGAATATGCTTTACTCTTACTGCTTCTCTTGCTGGTAAAAGATAATGAATTCAATTGCTATTAAAACTCTCATTTTAAAAAATGATGTTACCTCTTTAAACCACCATCTTGTTTTCCAAGAGAGTGTAATAGCTACTATTACACGTCACAAAGAATGACAATCCTATATACTTAAGTTTCTAACAAGGCAGTTAAAGAAATACACACACACATGCACACACACACACACACACACACACACACTCAAAGAAAGAGTTAAAGGGATAGAGTAACCTCTTCTGAAATCTCTTTTACATGTTAAATGACCAGGTTACTAAAATAAGAATCATTTCATATACTAACTTCATTAGATGATGATTTTTCCCCTCGTGTCTTCTATAAATTATTGACACTTATTATGACAATCTGATGCTTCAACAGTGGAATGGTCCATGTCGGAGGATGTATGCATATTGTCTATGTGACCAGTATGGCACAAAGACACACATATCATACTCAGTGTCCTAGGCAACTCTCCAAGACTATAAATTATAAAGCAGGTGCCCATCCACTTTAGTAAAAGAAGTTTCTTCATGAAGACTTCCATCATCAATGAAAACACAAATGTATTGTAGGTGTGTATATGTATATATGTGTATATATATACACACAACATATATATGCATATACACACATGAATATATGTGTAATATACACAATATGTGTGTGCATGTGTACACATGCCTGTGTTTACACACATGCATGCAATACATGCACAATACACATATACACATGCATATACACATATACATATGTATATATACATATGCATATATGAATATTTCTGATATTTTAGTATGGTAGGGATTGAGAGATAACTTATCAGGTCTCAATTTTGTTTGTGACTCTCATGGTGAGCAGCCAGTTTCATTCTGGGGCAACACAGCTCGCTACTGTTTCATTACACAAGAATCCTGTTTCTGTTCACAGCATGCAATTAGCATCACCCTCTTTGGTTGTTGTGCAGTCATCTTTCAGTCATACCTGATTCTCCGTAATGTCATTTGGAGTATTTTTGTCAAAGACATTGGAATGGTTTGCAATTTCCTTATTTAGTTCATTTTAGAGATGAGGAAACTGAGGGAAACAGGATTAGGTGACTTGCCCAAGGTCACATTGCTAGAAAGTATCTGAGGTCATATTTAATCTCAGAAAGATAAGTCTTCCTGACTCTAGGCCTGGCACTCTATCCACCATACCACTTAGCTGACCTCAGTCTCTCTCAGCCATTGTTAACTTTACATGCTGTTCCAATAGACCCATAATACTGCAACATACCAAAAAACTTAAATGGTGCCCATCTCAATCAAAAATGTGCCATTTGTATTAACTTTATCACTGAGAGGAATCTTCATTATGTTACTGATGCAATCAATAACTCATTGTTGTATGAGAAATTAAATAATGGCTTTTGCATTATACTGCCCTAGAATACACACAAATCTGAAAAATACCCTTCCTATGTTATACTGTTTGTTTCCTTACACATACTGCTAGATCCCATGGCTATTGGTTACTGAATCTTTCCTTGGTAAGAAATTTTAAAAATATTAATAATATTTTGAAGCATACTCTTTTTTTCTGATTTCCTATCCACCTGATTGTGAAAAAGAAGCTTAATAATATCTCATTCAAAGACTTTCATCGCATGGTATTTCATACTCTGAAAGTGAAGGTTGCATAATTTAAAATGTTCCGTTCTCCATATGTATGCTACTGGCCTTTCATGATGGAAAGAAATCTGTTGAAATTTCTTTCTGTGATATGCCAAAAGTGAAAACAAAGTAAGAAGAAAATAGCAAGTTATTTCATTTTCATGATAAAATGTGTTACACATTAAAAGGTAAAGCATGGGTATGACTTTGTAACTCCCCTGCTCAAGAAGCTCTAATGACTCCCTACTGCCTGCTCCCTACTAAAATACAAACTTTTCTGCTTTGCATTATCTGATCTCCTTATTTTGTTCTGAAATTGGAAAATACATTTTACAATCTTGTTGGGTTAATCATATTTTTACTGTGTTTATGTTAATTGTTTTAAGTGCTGATGGTGCTAGGTAGCTCAGGGTCAGTTCAAAATCTACCTCTGAAACTAGCTGTGTGAGGATGGACAAATTTAATCTTTCTCAACCTCAACATCCACTTCCAGAAAATGGAAATAATAATAGCCTATCCCCCTCCTTCCAAGGTTGCTGTAAGGATCAAATATGATAACATATATAAAGTACTTTGAAAACCCCAAAATGTCACATTGGTGCTAGTTATTTTCATTGTACTGCCAGTGAAGTTACCTTGTGCTGACTTATTCTTCTTCTGCTGGTCCAAAAATATTACATTTTGTCATCATTGGACTTTTTCCCATATAAATTCAATATATATTTTTATTCCTTGACAATATCTTGCAGTCTTTTTAAAAATACCATCATTACTCCATTAAAATCATGTTTTTATAAGGTTGTTAATTACATTAAACATAATAATATGTTTATTATTAACTCAACAGCTACCCTAAGTTTCTTTTAAATACTACTCTCAGGAACACACAATTCGTTTCTTTTTCAATCTATAGGGATTTATTAAGCACCTACAATGTACCAAGACCAAGGCTATTTACTGGGGATAGAAGCAATATGAAACATCATCTAACCTTAAAAAGTATAAGTTTTACTGAGGGGAAAATGATTTAGACACAGAGAAGTAAATAAAAATGTATACAAATTAAAGGCAAATTAACTTCAAGGTGGGAGGCATCAGGGACTGGAGAGATAGGGATATATAATGGCTTCCTATTGCCTAAGTCATAAAGTTTGAACACATCTGCCTTCTTCTTAAGACCCTTCAAATAGTAATTTTAATTTCTGTATTTTCTGCTAAATCTACTATACTCATGTAGGCCTTTACCTCTGTGCCATCTCCAATAGCATTTCAGAACTCCTCTACTCAAGTGTTTTCTAAGGACTAAATCACAACCTCCATGAATTTTTTTTTAAATCCAGAACAGTAATTTTCAATTTTTTTTCACTTAAGAAAAGAATTATACTTTGCTGTGAAGAATTGTGACACACTATAAGAGAGCTGTTCTGTAAAATTCACAATACAATTGAGAACCATTGATCTAGAAATACACTTGACAATTGCTGAACTAGAACAACAACATTTTTGAATTACAATGAACCAAAATTAAACTAGAGGCAGAGCCAAGATGGAGGAGTAAAAACAGGGACTCACCTGAGCTCTCCCTCCAAATACCTTTAAACAATGACTCTAAACAAATTCTAGAGTGGCAGAATCTACAAAAAGATAGGAAGAAACAATTTTTCAGCCCAAGACAACTTTGAAGGTTGTTAAGAAAGGTTTGTTGTACCAGGTTGATAGAAGAACGCAAGCCCTACCAGTGCAAACTGGGCCCCAGCAAACTAGGAGCAGGTTTTGGGAGGACTGAATCACAGGCAACAGTGGCAATTTCCAGACCTCTCAGCCCAGATATACAAAAGATAAATTAGAAGGTTAGTAGGAAAAGGGCACCTGTATAGAACCAGCCACATCAAACAAGGAGCAGGCCTTGGGAGCTACTGTATCAGCAGTGGCAGGAATTGTTTCCAGAGCTCTCAATCCACAAACTGTAAGGGGGTCAAACAACTGGTCAGAAGGAGATTACAAACATCTTTTTGCTAGCACTGAGGCAGGACTCTGTTGCTTTGCTTATACTCAGATATAGGTTGCAGCCCTTGGTGGCAGTCCCAGGGTTAGAAGGAGCACTAATACACCAGAACTTTTAGCTTCAGTGGAGCAGGGACCCTCTTTATAATTCTAGAGCAGAAAAGAGTGCCTGTGGTCACACACAGAACAGAGCAAAGGCCAGGAGAGTAGTAAATATACCTCTCCTTAGGTTATACCACCTTGGAAGGGTCAAAAACTTACAAGTCCCTAGAAGTATCTCGAAAAAAGCTGCACAAACTCCTTGAAGCTTGGGAGAGTGCACCCTACACCCCAGAAGCAGAACCTGACTTTAACAAAGAGTTAAAAATAAAGTAATACACTGGGGAAATGAGGAAACAACAGAAAAAATATTCTGACCATAGACAGTTACTATGGTGACAAGGAAGATCAAAACACACACCCAGAAGAAGACAACAAAGTCAAAGCTCCTACATCCAAGGACTCTAAGAATAACATGAATTGGAAAGAGAAATGAGAATGATGGAAAAAAAATCATGAAAAATTAGTCAACAGTTTTGTAAAGGAGACACACACAAACACATAAATACTAAGGAATAACACCTTAAAAAAACAAACTAGGTCAAATGGGAAAAGAGGTACAAAAATTCACTGAAAAATACAACTCCTGAAAAAGTGGAATTGGTCAGATGGAAAAGGATATACAAAAGCTCAGTGAAGAAAATAATTCCAGCAAATGGAAGCTAATGACTTTGTAAGAAATCAAGAAAAAATAAAATAAAACCAAAAGAATGAAGACACATTAGACAATGTGAAATATCTCGCTAGAAAAACAACTGACCTGAAAAAGATCCAGGAGAGACAATTTAAAATTATTGAATTATTGGAAATTCATGATTTTAAAAAAAAGAGCCTAGATATCTTTCAAGAAATTCTTAAGGAAAACTGACCTGATATTCTAGAACCAGAGAGCAAAATAGAAATTGAAAGAATTGTCAAATCACCTCCTGAAAGAGATGCCAAAATGAAAATTCCTAGGAATATTACAGCCAAATTTCAGATCTCTCAGGTCAAGGAAAAAAATATTACAAGCAGCCAGCATAAACTATTCAAGAACTGTGGAGTCATAGTTAGAATAAGACAAGATTTATCACCTTCTCCTTTAAAGTATCAGAGGGCTTGGAATATGATATTCTGGAGGTCAAACAAGCTAAGATTAAAACCAAGAATCACCTACCCAGAAAGAATGAGTACAATCCTTCAGGAAAAACATGGACATTAATGAAATAGAGGATTTTCAAGAATTCTTGATGAAAAGACCCAAGCTGAACTGAAAATTTTGCTTTCAAATACACGATTCAAGAGAAGCATAAAATGGTGAACAGGAAAGGGAAATCATAAGGTACTTAATAGGATACACTTTCCTGCATGGGAAGATGATACTTGTAAATCATAAGAAGATACTTGTAATTCATAAAAACTTTTTTATTATTAGGGCAATTAGAAGGAGCCTATGTAGACAGAGGTCACAGGTGTGAGTTAAATATGTATGGTTGATATTTAAAAAATAAAATTAAGGGGTGAGAGAGAGGAATACACAGGGAGGAATAGAAGGGATAAGTAGAATGGGGTACAAGTGATCTCACATAAAAATGTCAAGAAAAAGCTTTTACAGTGGAGGGGAGAGAGGAGGTGAAGGACAGTGAATGAACCTTACTCCCATCAGAGCTGGTTCAAAGATGAAGTAACATACACACCCAACTGAGTATAGAAATCTATCTTATACAGGAAAGTAGGAGGGGAACAGGATAAGGAAAAGGAGGTTGGTGATAGAAGGGAGAGCAGATTGGGGGAGGGATTAGTCAGAAACAAAACGCTTTTAAAGAGGGACAGGGTGAGAGGCAAGAGAGAATAGAATAAATGGGGGGTAGGATGAAGGGAAATACAATTAGCAATAATGCCTGCAGAAAAATTTTTGAAGGAAATTTCTCAGATAAAAGCCTAATTTCTCAAACATATAGAGAACTGAGTCAAATTTCTAAAACTAAAAGCAATTCCCCAATGATAAATGATCAAAGGATAGGAACAGTTTTCAGATGAAATAATCAAATCTATCTAAAACCATATGAAAAAATGCTCAACTCACTATTGATTGGAAAAATGCAAATTAAAACAATTCTAAGGCACTACTTTATGCCTATTAGATTGGCTGAAAGGACAGAAAAGGAAACTGACAAATGATGAAGGGAATGTGGGAAAAATGGGCCATTAAAATGCACTTCTTGGAGTTGTGAACTGATTCAACCATTCTGGAGAGCAATTTGGAACTTTGCCCAAAGATCTTAGTTAGGATTAGTAAGGATTATTTGACTTAAATAGAAGAGACCACATCATTTTTCAGAAAGATGGATTGAGTCTCAGAGAGGTTAGGTGACTTGGCCAGGGTCACAGAGCTATTAAGTATATGAAGTGGGATTTGAACCCAGATATGACACCAGGTCAAGGACTTTATTCCTTATCCTATTCTGTCTCTAATATAATGAATACCTGACCAAGAATCACTTGTACCAGACACGCTCAGAGAAATCATATAGTGATTACACAGTTTCCCCCTCCAATGAGAGGTAACCAATTACTTAGTGGAGCAGACATTCAATTTTTGAATAATTCTAATTATTAGGAATTATTTTCTTATATGAAACTTACATCTGCCTTTCTATACCTTCTCCTGACAACTTTTAGTTTTGTATTCAGGTGCCAAGAAAGGTCTAATGGCCAATAAATGTTTTACTTCTTCATGAAAGTCCTTCAGATATTTTGAGATAGCCATGAGAACTCTGGGTCATTTAAATGATCTTCACTCTGATCATCCTTAATCAATCAATTAACATTTATCAAGTGCTTACTCTGTGCAAGACACTGTGCTAAGCACTGAGGATACTAAGAGAGACAAAAGACATTCCTGCCCTCAGGGAGCTTACAATCTAATGAGGGAGAAAATACATAAACAAATATGTGCACACTACATATATACACATACAGACACACATAGTACAAATAGCAAGCAATTCATTGAGGGAAGGCACTTAGACCTAAGGAGGGGTTGAGGAAAGATGACAGTAAAAAGAGGAATTTTTGTTGGACTTAAAAGAAGCTGAGATAAATGATCAGTTGTCACAGAGAGGAGAAAAGGCTTTCCAAGCATGGGGAACAGCCAGAGAAAATGTCTGGAGCCTAGAGATGGAGTGAATTCTTCACGGGATAACCAAGAGGCCAGTGTCACTGGATAGAAGAGTAGGTTTTGTGGTATAATGTATTAGAAGATTGAAAAGCTAGGAAGGGATTAGGTTAGGAAAGGCTTAGAATGCCAAATAGAGCATTTGTATTTTATATTGGAAGTAATGGGGAGCTACCATAATTTATTAAATAAGGAGATGACATGGTTGAACCTGCACTTTAGGAAGATCACTCTAGTGGCTGAATGGAGAATAGATTGTAATGTTGAGAAGGGGAAGTATTGGAGAAATGTTGCAAAGCTGAGATCACTAGGTCTTAGTGACAGATTGGATTGGGAGGGCAGTGAGATAAGTGAGTACTCCAGATGACTATGCTGGAACATCTTGGAGTAAGATAAGATTCATTAAGAGCTGGTAGATGAAAGGAATTGGGAGAAGAATCTTTCTCATTCATTAATAGGACTATAGGACTATATAATCTGTTGGAATCACCTGGAAGTCTAAATCACAGGTGGCAGGAGGAGTTTGATATATAGGCAGATCAGGAAAGGTGGAGCAGAACCAGGAGGAAGTGAGTGAGTGTGATAGGTTAGAGAACACAGGAAGGCAGGTAGACAGGTATAGTTTAGGTTCTTAAGTGTTTGTTGGTTTGAGAGGAGGGAAGGCTTGGGAATAGTTTTGCCCTATGAGGTGATCATATTTATTAACTTCTTGGTCACCATGACAAATTTAACTTTCTGGTTCTGGGATTTAGCTCTTGTGGTATATAAATAAATGTTTTTCTTCTGCTTTCTATATGGAGAGTGTGTTATACTTTGTGATTGAGAACTGTGCCTGCATATTCGTAATCACTACCAGTCCTGTGAATATTGCTTTGGTGATACATTATTCTAGGAAACTATTAAAGTAGCCCAAACCTGCCTTAGCTGTCTGGGTTATCACCTTCTTAACACTTAATGAGTTTGTTGTATACTAAATAAAACCTGAGGGTTTTTTTTTTTAATCAGACCAGTTGCTCCCTTTCCATGCCTCTCCACATTATGTTTTTGAATCCAAATATATGAATCAATGAGTGTCCCTTGGTGCACTTGGACCATACTATACCCTCTTCTCTGTAGGAAAGAGGGGACAAATAGAGAGAAACAACTAGTAATTTTACGGAATTGGGACATTTTCAGATGCTTGTTGATATGGTTTTTCTCTCTTGAAAAAATTTCACTGATGTTCTTTAAGTTTTAAAATAAGCTCTTTGAGCAAATGGTTTGATTTTCTTTTTTATGTTGGAAAGGACAAAAGTGTCTGGGGGAAATTTGGATAGGGAAATATCTTAACCCCAGAGTGGACAGTTCAAGTCAGGAGTTAAGACTTAGAGGAACAAAGGACAGTCCTACCACAGTCCTCCAGAGAGTTCTGTGGCCATGGTATTCCCACTGAGAAAAAGCATAATCCCTTCCCCATCACCCATTAGACACATAAACACACACACACACACACACACATGCAACACAAACACACTGTGTCTGTGCTCTAGGTGAAGCCCTCATTCTACACTTTGTAAACCCAAAAACCAGTAGTTTGTAGTTTTGGAAAGTGGAGAGGTCTGAACTTATTACTCCATCAGTATAAGGAACTCTCAGTATGTGACTCTATCCATTGATGTAGACTCAAAATCTCTTTCTAGCTTATTTTGTGTCAGAGGCAACACTTCTATATTGTAAAGCTAGCCCTCTATTTAGAATGCTATGATCCCTCAATGTCTTGCGCATATAGGAACTCAATAAGAAATAATAGTAACTTATTAAATTGGATTAAGCAAAACAACTTTTACACATTTTCAATGTTGTATTTTCTTTATAATGTGTTAACATATTTGTGCTCCCCATACTACTAATAATATCTTAATTGTGATAGGGCACTTCAACTATTCAGAAAACTTCTAGAATTGTCTCTTTCTATTATAGTTAGTTCAGGAGTAAATATATGAGTTTTTAACTTAATTTATAATTTAGAAGGTAGAAAACTGCTGTTCTGTATCCTATTGTGACCAATAAAGGAAGAACTAGCTAATAAACTGGAAATGGAAGGAAAGAAAACATTTATTATAGGTACCTACATGGCACAGTAAGTAGAGTTTTAGACTTGGAGTCAGGACTACCTCAGTTCAGATTGTGCCTCAGATATTTATTAGATGTGTGACTCTAGTCCACTCTGTCTACCTCAATTTCCTGATCTGTAAAGAAGGCTAAGAATAGCAGCCGTCTCTTCCCTTTCTTTTCCCAGCTACTGTAAAGACAAAATAAAAAAATGTTTGCAACATGCCTTGTAAGCCTTAACATTCTATAAAAATATTCTCAACACTATTTTATTATTATGAACATGATATCTTAGAGTTTGTGATGGAGATCAAGAGGACTATATACAATATCTGTTATACTTTACGAGAACAGATGTTAATGTGTAAAGAGAGAGAACAGGAAGGTCTTCATGGTCTGGGGATTTAAAATGCAAGTTAGAACAAGAGGGAAAGGAGATACTAAAAAAAAATATTTTAGTGACTCAGTCAAAATTGATTCCAATATAGCAACATAGGGAGCCTATATATGTGTGTGTGTGTGTGTGTGTGTGTGTGTGTGTGTGTGTGTGTGTGTGTGTGTGTATTATGTAATGTCAGGGCATACAACTGTTGTTGAGCACAAAAGAAAATCAAGAGCTTCTAAGAATATTGTCAGGAAGGCTAACAAACATTATATGCTAATAAGGTTTCCTGAGAGTACCTTGGTAAAAATCATGTTCCAGATAAGATGGAGGAAATGATAGCGTTGCTGCTTTGAGTGAAGGAAGTTGGTAGGGATGACCATGGTAACTAAGTTAAACAGAAATCCAAAAAGTTATCACCTTTAGCAATATTACCTTGGTGTACTAAAAGCAACACTATGTCTAAATATAGAGTTTGAAAACTTGATGTACTCTTTGGGAAATTAATTCCTTTAGCTTAAAAAAACTAATAAATTATGGAAATAGAGCAATATCTGGCAAAAAATATAGAAATAGATAACTATTCTACTCCTATCCTCTTGAAGGATAACCAAGCTGACCTTAGGCTAAATTATAAACTTTATGATGAGTGCCTTAATAGTCCTTTCTTCTAAATTAGGATCCTAAAGATGTCTCACTTCCTTTATGTTTTTTTAGCTCTAATTAAAAGCAGAAAAGGATATGATACCAGCCATTCATATATGTTGATTGACATTGATGTAACCTCAAATAAGCATTTGCATTGCAAGTGATGCATCTAATTGTGAAATGTTTATTTCTTTAAAAATAAATAAATAAAACAAATTTCAGAAATGGGTCAGAATATTCACAGAGTGGTCCCCCTAAAGTGATAAACAGTGGTTAGATGTTTCCTCCAAAATAACATCAAAGTGGATTCAATAGGTTATGTGTGTTCGTCCTTCGTTGCCAAAGAAGACCTTGCCATCAGAGAAATAATGACATGACTTGCACTGAACTTTGTTTTGAGTGAGGGAAGTATGTGTAAGTCACCAGCCTCACTTCTCCTCCAGAGCCATCTGAATCCAGTGATCAGATAATCCTCAGGATGACTGGAGATGACCCAGGATGAGGCAATTGGGGTTAAGTGGCTTACCCGAGGTCATACATGAGTGTCAAGTGTCTGAGGTGAGATTTGAACTGAGGTCCTCTGACTCCTGCATCACCTAGCTGCCCTCAAACAGGAAAGATCATTAAATTTAGTGAGAAGACCTGGATTTAGAT
The DNA here is from genome assembly GCA_028658325.1 of Potorous gilbertii. NCBI lineage: Eukaryota > Metazoa > Chordata > Mammalia > Diprotodontia > Potoroidae > Potorous > Potorous gilbertii. The sequence goes on along the minus strand of CM053770.1, from coordinate 375,058,832 downwards.
CTTGGCTCTTCTACTGTTGGCCAGTATAATAACAGTGATCACCCGTCTTAAAACCCAATTCATCAACCATAGAAGAGTGGAAGAGTGGAGGAGGGAGTATGCAAAGCAAGGGGATGCCTTCCAGGATCTTATTCAGCATGGTGTTCCCTTAGCCCATTTTGGTAGCTATGATACCTGCATGATCTGGGCAATTCAACTCTGGCTGTATCATTAATTTGACTGGTCCCCATCTGGTGTAATGAAACTGCCTCTTTGAATTAAATAATATAAGACAGTGGCATAGGCTTATAAGCTCAAAAGCATCATGCTGATAAGTTTGACATGGAGGACAGTGGAGTGAGTGAAGGATCCTTTGTGTTCTGGTACCATAAGAAGGCCAGATATGCTAAAACAAATCACAAATAACAGTACTCCATCTGCAGGAAATACAGTCCTAGAAGAAGTTCCAAATCCACTCAGAACTTTGGGTCCAATCTTAGAACCAGTTCTGAATCTACTTAACTACTTACAACTAGCCCCTACTTCACATATGTCCACCACTTTCAGAAGAATAGAATGGGAGAATATGTCAACAGCTTTGCTCAAATATTGGCAAAGTATATCTACAGCATTCTGCTGATCCACTAAGTTAGTAACCTTGCCCATAAAAAGAAATAAGATTAATCTAGCATGATTTGTTGAAGCTATGTTTGGTTCTTTGTAATCACTGCTTGAATAATAGTTTCTTTTATAATTCTCCTAATTATTAATCTTCTATGACCAGTACAAATTATCTTAAATAAACAGATGAACAATTAGGGAGAACAGGAAAAAATTTTCTTTAGAGCTTTTTAATGAGCAAAACATAAAGGAAGTTGGAGTTACTAAGAGGAATGATGGCAAAGAAAGGGTACATTTCAAGTTTGGGGAAACACCCTAAGCAAGGACATGAGGTAAGAGAAAGCTATTTATGTACAAAGAACATTGTGGGCCAGTTTGCATGGACCATAAGGTATGTGAAGGGGAAAAATAAGTTTCAAAAGAGTATACTGTTCCCAGAAAGATTTAAATAACAACTGTCATTTAGAGAGTGTTTTAATTGTTGCAAAATTTGTGTTTTATATATATGCATATATATATATATATATATATATATATATATATATATATATATATATATTTGTCTCACTTATGATTCACCACAACCTCTTGAGTTATCATTCCCCTTATTTTACAAATGAGCAAACTGAGGTTCAGTTAGGCTCAATGGCTTGTCAGATGGGGACCAAGTGTCACAGGAAGGATTTGCACCCAGATCGTTCTGTTTCCAGTTTGTCAGTGCTATCTACTATACCATGCTGCCCTGGTTTTAAATATTAAAGCTGAGGATTTTTTTTATTTAATTCTAGAGACAACAGGAAATCAGAAAATTTCCAAGCAGGAAAGTGACATATTCAGCCTTATGTTTTAAGGACATCACTTTGTTATCTGTGTGGAGTTTGAATAGGAGAGGGGAAAGGATAGAAACAGAGAGTCCAATTAGGAGATTGTTGCAACAGTCCAGAGGAGAGGTGATAGAGGGTCTGAATGTAAGTGAGGGCTGTGTGGGTAAAGGGAATAAGTTAAATATCCCTCCAAGAAAGAACTTCTCCAAACTGGTTTTCTTTTTAATGTACACACCAATGTATCTTAGAATGCCTCATTTTGAAAATGCCTACAGTTTTCAGACAGCTGCCAAGAATATGCAGCATTGCAATAAAGAACTTAATTTCTTCTGATTTGGATGGTGGCATGAGAGACACTATAATAATATAATAGTGGCTTCTCAGTACCTGGCTGAGTTTATTAAATGATCTGTCTTTTGCCTTATTTAGTGTGACTAAGTCCTCCAGCACGTGTCAAGCCAGGGACCTAATAGTGAGTATGATCACTTCTCTTTCTCAAGCTACATCATTAGCAATCAGTTTCTTCTTCCAAGAATCACAATTGGGTCTGCATTGTCACTCCCGACTGTGCTTCCTTGGGGGTGACTTATTGCTCCTTCATTTTAAGCAGAAGGATGTTCTCTCTGTAAATTTGCCTCCTTGTCACGGTATGAAACTTGGAGTCTTGAACATACATGTGTTCTCTGTGTGGTTTTCTTTTTACCACCCCAAACGAGACAGATCTGAAAATGAGATTTTCCCAATAACTGCCAACTATGTTAATTTTCCTCTCTCCAGACACAGGCATGCCCATCTTCCTATTATTAAGAGATCTTGCCTGGTACCCATGCAGGGAATGTAGTCTTACTTTAATCCTATAATTGGGGCTGCCACTAGAAGGCAATCAAAACTCTCCTGGTGCATATTATAACCACAGAGCTCTGAATGACACAGAAAATACTGGAGAGTGCCCTAGATTGAATTGAATGAATACTAACACTCCATAGGAGGCAGAAATTGTATTTCCTGCTCTGTCATTGATACAGTGTACACCACCAGGCCAAGCTCCCTCTCCTCTTGTATTTCCTCTGTAAAATGGGATGACAATTTCTTCTGGGATAATACAATGACCTCTGAAAAAGCACATGGATCTCAATCCTATTTGTCCTTATTTCCATCTAAAGTACAGAAATTATTAAAAAAAAAACCTTGAAATCAGCTTCCCTGAAGCACACAGGCTGTTTCCATTGGGATGTTTGACATTGTGGAAATATGATTAAAAATAATTGGGAAGATTTCATTCCACTATTGATCCATTATTCAGAAAGAGTCTCATTTATTACTTGCTATGTAGAACCATCTACCATTCTAATTCTGTGTGTGTAGGTGTGTACACAGACAACCTAACGTACTAGAAAGCTGCTCTTGGAGTCAAAGCAATGAATTCTAGTCCTGCCTCTGACACATACTGACTGTGATATGGCTGAAGTGGTAAGACCCTGGAAGTATCACTTAACCTGTGAGTGATGCAGGCACTTAAGTTTATTCATTATAGAGCAGGTGTAGATCTGCTTTTGGAAGAGGGAGTTTCTTAACTGGGAGGTCAGAATACCAATGAAATCACAGGTCTGGTCCATTGCGGGGAAAATGTGCTTACATATTTTTTGATGTTCAGTCATTTCACAGTCATGTTCAACTCTTTGTAATCCCATTTAGGGTTCTCTTGGCAAAGCTACCAGAGTGGTTTGTCACTTCCTTCTCCAGTTAATTTTAGAGATGAGGAACTGAGCCAAACAGGGTTAGGTAACTTGCTGAGGATCCAACAGCCAGCAAGTATCTGAGGCCAGATTTGAAGTCAAGAATATGGGTCTTCCTTATTCCAGGCACCACACTATATCCACTGTACCATCTAACTGCCCCTTATGTGTATTTAATTCTTGTTCATATACTTTATAACAATAGATTTTTAAAAATCAGAGAGGTGGGCAAAACATAAAAATGAAACAAAATGCTTTCTTTTTTTAGGAGACAAGAAACAAATGACACTATACTTCCATTTTCACAGAAAAAGAATGAAAACTTCAAGGAAACAAAGGTGGGGAGGAGAGGAAAAAAACCAAAAAGGGAAAAATAAACAAAAAGCAAAAAGCAATCTTGATTTTCCTGTGTCTCTGTGTCTATTTTCCCTATCACTTAAGCAATACATTGCCAGTCATGTAAGTTACTGCATATAGTTCCTGGGCTCCCAATCTTCAATGACCTTCTTGTTGGCCTGCCCTGTGCCCAGTACTGGCCTTGCCCTGGGCTGGTTAGTGCCTCCTCTCTGGCCCTCTATAGCATGCCTCACTCAGCCTGGCAACAGCTGCTACCACGGGGTTAAGTCAGAGGACAGACAAAGCAGCAGAAAACAAGGGCAAAGTAAGTGGGCGATTCTCTAGCAGGCCAGCTAAATTGGTTGGCAGGTCTGCTAATGCAATGCTCTTGAGTGCAGTCCTGCACTGAGGGGTTTGAGGGATCGAGGAAATCTGCATTACAATACAGCAGCCCCTGCTGAGATGAAATCACACACTACTTACTAAAGGCAGCTCTTTTCCACATTATAAGTGCACATATCTTGCAGCATTTACAGGTACTTAAAAGAGGTTCCCAAAGACTTGCATTTGAAGAAAGTAATAGGTAAACATATGGGTATTCTTGAGAGTGTTTAGAAAGAAAACTATTGGGCTTTTATACTTATCAACATTTAGAAATCTCAGTATCATCTATATAGAGTACAAATGAAGCACAATTAAAATATGGCTATTAACACCAATAGCAACCTTATATTTTGCTAAGAAGGGAAATTAGTTGCTTCACTGCTACTCCCAGAGGTTAAACTGACTGCAACCTTTGGGTCACTGGGAACATCTTTCTTAGGAGTATAGGAAGGCATCCTAGTTTGGTTTTTTTTTGGGGGGGGTCCTTTGGAACTTTAAGCAGGAATAAATCATTAATGGCAAGTGTCCTCTAAACTGATTTCTTGGGACTGTGAGATGAGTGGGCACACAAAACATTATTCTTCCACATATTTCCTGAAAAGGAAGAGGTTTTTTTCTTCTTAATGCAAATTGGTGAGACCAATGCAAAGGAAGCATACTATTATAGGAAAAGTACTAAATTTTGAGTCAGTGGACCTGGGTTTGAATTTTGACTGACCTACTTCTTGCTAGTGCCACTTTGGGCAAGCAGTTTGGCCTCTCAGGGCCTCAGTTTACTCCTCTGTATATTAGGTTGGACTAGATGATCTCTAATGTCCCTTTCAGCTCTAATCCTAGGAGTCTATCAATATTTCTTTTTTTTTTTGTCCATCGATATTTCTTAACCATGAATTTTCATGATACTAATACAGCTCTTGAAAGTTTACAAAGCACTTTACATACATTATGAGATCCACTCCTTTCTGAGCTTCTCTCTCTCTTTTTCTTTCCTTTTTTTTGTCAAAGGCACTATAATCTTACTAGTCACCTAAACTCCACATTTGTCTTCTTTACTCTCCAATACCTCATACAGTCAATCAGCTTTCAAAAATTTCTGAGACAATATCTCTGCAATATGTTGCCTTCATTTTACTCCATCAGTATCTAACCTAATTTAGACTCTTATTACCACTTGTTCAGTTGTGTCTGACCCTTTCAGACACTGTGGACCATACATGCCAATACTGTCGATAGGGTTTTCTTGGCAAAGATACTGGAGTAGTTTGAGTTTGTCATTTCCTTCTCCAGGGATTAAGGTAGAAGTTAAGTGACTGACACAGAATCACACAGCCAGGAAGTGTCTGAGGTCAGATTTGAATTCAGTTGCTCTTGACTGCAGACCTAATGTTCTATCCACTGAGTCACCTAGCTGCTTCCTTATCACTCTTATCATTTAACTAATTGCTATGACTTAAGACTCTCCCCCATTCAACCCAGTGATGCAAAGTGATTTTCCTAAACTATGTTTGGTCAAGTCATTCTCCAACAAAAAAAACCTATGGAGGCACCCTATTATCTCTGGGATTAAAAATAAACTGCTTTCTTCATTGTTTTAAAACTTTTACAATCTAACCTCAATCTAGCTTCCTAGACATTATTTATTATGCCCCTATACATAATCTACTATACAAACAAACAGACCTGGTTCTTTGTTATGATTCTTTTCTTTAGGTAACAGAAACACCAAGATCAATGATTATTAACTTCTGAGAGCATTTTGCATCCCTAAAGTAAGAAGAAAAATAAAGATATTACCCATATCATATTAATAAATTTTGCTGATTCATTGACCCAAATTAATCACAGTGGTATACATTGGACACAAATGGTCAATACTACATTGAACACCTATTAGCTAGAAGAGGTATTACTCAGTTTCATAGTTTACAAAGTTGTCTCCTCAAAACTATCTCATAAATTAATTTGGCAGATATTATCATACCTATTTATAAAATCAGAAGGTGAGATCTTGAAAGGTTTGGTACCAACACCATTACATGATATGGTGCCACAGTGTATTACTTACAAAATAAGTTAAAAATAGAAATATCTTGATCTTTAAGAGTTTGAAATCTAAATAGATATGGTTATGTCTAGCAATGTACCAAATAGAAGAAGAGATAAAACATATAATATTCTCAACAACTTCTTTTGTATAAGCAAAGCACTGGAAACTAATTGGAGAGCCCATCAAAAAGCAAATATTAAAAAAAACCACCTTGTTATTTGAATATAATGAAAAAATATTGTGCATATAAAAGTTACAAGTAAAAATTCAGAAAAATATAGGAAAATTTAATTGATTCAGAGGGAAATAAGCAGAATCAAAGGGCAGCTATGTGGTACAATTGATAGAGCTCCAGGCCTGGAGGCCAAGAAGACCTGAAAATTCAAGTCTAGCCTCAGATACTTATTAGCTATGTGACCCTGGGAAAGTCACTTAACCCTGTTTGCTTCAGTTTCCTCATCTGTAAAACGAGCTGGAGAAGGAAATGGCCAACCACTGCAGTATCTTTACCAAGAAAACCCCAAATGGGGTTATGCAGAATCAGATATGACTGAAGCAACTGAATAGCAAGCAGAATCATTCTATACTCATATATGTATACTTCTACCTCTATTTAGTATACATGCATCTGCTTCTACATAGCTGTATAGATGTACACATAAATATGTTTATATACATAATCTATATACATATGTGTATATAGTACATATGACATAGATGGATTCTGTTAATAAACAGAATATATCTGTATGTGTATGTATAAACGTAGGCATGCATGTATGAGTATATATGTATATACATACACACATATATATGCCTGTGATTATATGTGTATGCATACACACAGTGCTGACTTTTTTAAAATAGACTTCCTTCTCTAATGAAGCTTATTCATTTTGTGCCCCCCACCCACCCACACAGTCACAACATAAGGACATCCAAGCATTGTCTTCTTCTCACTTTGACAGATATTACTTTCCCTAAAATATTATAAACTAGTTCCTTGGACGCAAAGGGTCCCAGCTCCCCCACATCTTGTCCCACTGACCAGATGCTTATCCCTTGAACATAAGGTATAAGTCCACAGGAGCAGTGTTACTGTGTCCTTACGCTATCATGTTGTGTTAGAGCAAAGTAAGCTTCCTGAGACTAGTTCTTCAATGACTATCGAGGGTCTCTTTTGGTCTCTGCATCTTCTAAGCTAAATATGCCTCTGCTACTGACTACAACAATGGAAATAAAATATCACCAAAAGCCATATTATTTCTAAGTAACTGTAAAAGGCAAATAAATAGAAGTCCTGAAGTGACAATAAAGAAACATTCTTTTCTTTTTTTTTTTGTTACATAGGTGAGGGAGTGTGTTTGTCCTTCGTTGCCGAAGAGGACCATGCCATGAGAGAAATAATAACATGACTTACACTTGACTTTGTTTTTAGTGAGGGAGGGATGTGCAGGTCACCAACCTCACTTCTCCAGAGCCATCTGAATCCAGTGACCAGATATTCACCAGGATGACTGGAGATGACCCAGGATGAGGCCACTGGGGTTAAGTGACTTTCCCAAGGTCACACAGCTAGTGAGGGTCAAGTGTCTGAGGTGAGATTTGAACCCAGGTCCTCCTGACTCCTGCACTGGTGGGACAACTAACAGAATGGTATACAAGTTTTCAGATGTGATTTAATCAGGAATTTTTGCTTATTTTTCTTTGTTTATACAAAAAGACTCTGAATCTGGAGGCAGGGAGAGGACAGTAATTCCATAAATGATATGATACAAAAACAAGGTACTAATAACACATTTTTGAAAATACAAATTTGGTTGTGGAAAAAAATTAGATTCAATCCCAGGATATAGACTTACTACTTCTGGGACTTTAGGCAAGTCATTTAACGTCTGTAAATCGTAGGTTTCTCATATGTAAAATGAGGAGGTTAGACTAGGTAACTCTAAGGTACTTTACAAGTCTAAAGCTTTGAAACTTTGCAAGATAAGAAACAGTAATAATCAATTTGTTGTTAGCTTTGCTTCAAATAAAAAATAGGGTGACAGAATTAATATTAATTAATATCAATTTGAGGAAAAATAACTATTTTAATAATGGCAATTTCATCATCACTGACCAGTAAAATGTAAGTTCCATGAAGGCAGAACCTTTTCATTTAATCTTTTTATCCAATAAAATATATTACATGGTGCCTTGAACATAGTGTTTAATAAGTGCCCATTTGTACTGGATTGCTTTAGACATATATTCTAGGCATATTTATAAGCTTTTCATTTGCATGTTATATTCATTTAGGTCTGGGATTCATGATCTTTTTTGTCTCATACTCCCCTTTGATTTGTCAAACAACCTCTGGTTGTTTTTCAAATGATGTTTTTAAATAATTGAAAGAAGCACTAAATTTTGATCAGAGGTTAGTGAAAATAAAGATGTAATTTTTTTCCCCATCCAAGTTCATGGACCTCTTGATATCTATCCATGGAGTGGAATGAGCATCCCAGGTTAAGAACCCCTGACCTAGGTTATATACCAAAATCTGATACGTGAATAAATTAGTAAAGGATAAATTTGGCAAAGGAAGTAACATATAAGTAGATACTAGTGTTATCACAAATTTACATAAAATAACTGAAATTTTGGATAGAAGTTTTAGAATCTGCGAATAAAAACTCTTTAAGAAGAAATTCTATGTATTATAGCACTAGTATGAAAGCTATTAGTTTTGATCAATCTGTGATATTACATCTCCCACTTGCATACCTTTGAAAGGCAGTTCCTCATACTTAGAATGTAATGCCTTCTTAAATCCACATCTTAGTATCACTTGTTTCATTCAGACTAGTCATCTTCTACCTAAGGTCTTTATTGATTTCCATATTCCCAGGTGTTAAAACTTCCCCTAAAATATGATTATGGTTATTTTCAGATGGAGAACTTAAGTATTCAAAGGTGAAGTGACTTTCTTTTGGTCACATGGCCAGTGGGCATCAATACTATAACATACTGCCAATTTAAAACTTGAGCATAGGAGATCCACAATGAAATTATTTTGATATGTGGTCTGGGAGAAGGCAAAGTTGACCTCATAAATATTTCTAAAGTCATACAATCCAGTCCAGAAACAAGCTTCTCCCTTCTCATTTTCTTCTCTGAGTTTCTCTGGCTTCTTTCTAGTCTCAATTGAAGTACATTTTGCAAGAAGTCTTTCTGATTCTTCATTAATCTTAGCGCCTTCCATTTAATAATACATTCAATTTACTGAGGATACATCTATCTTGTTTGTAAACAGCTATTCATATGTTGTCTCTTGCCTTAAACTCCGAGTTCCTCAATGTTTAGCACAGTGCCTGGCACATTGGAGATACTTAATAAATGTTACTTGACAGATCGACTATTTCTTTTTAGCAAAACTGAATGTTTAGGAACTAATTATTTTACCCTATTTTCTTTTTCAAATCATAAAATAAAAATGTGAAACATCTAAAAGAAACTATCATGACTTATACCAAGAGCAATCAATTCACTTTTAACAGGAAAAAAATGAAAAGTAAATAGTTTGTTGCCAGAAAAATCATAAAGTCTTTTTGATAAATCATGACATTTTAAATCAGGATGAATAAACAAACATGTGTGAACAAGGCAATGAAACAGGGTGAGCTGTGGTTAGTGGAGACTACATAGGAATAGATGATAATGTGTCACTTCTTCAGTGTGGAACTCAGGCAAACAATATTGCACTGTTTTTCTTCACTTGATTTTTTTTGGTCTGTGATGGATATATAATAATTATATTTTACAAGGATGCTAGTGGTGACGGAAGTGCTACTGCTAATGTAGAGGCTGTAAAGCTATCAGAAGAGCTTTAAGCAAATGTTATCTGTTTTACTGAAGAAATCAATTACCCACAGATTGCTTAAGCCAGTGACAGGCATAGTAAGGAATAAAATGTGTTAAGTAGAAGAGTTACAGCCATCAACATGTAAGGAATAACATGATCTATGAATACAATCATTTGTGCAATTTACTTTCAAAACTAAAACAAGTTCTGTGCTGGAAATAAACAAGCAACTCGGAAAAAGGAAAAGGAAACATAATTTCTAATTCAAAGAGGGGTAATACTGTACGAATTCCATCCAGTAATAATGCTATTATGAGCACAGAACAGTATTTACAGAGATAAAGTATGTGAACTACTTAATGTAGTTATTTCAAAGAAAATGATAGGCAGTCTAGTATAATACAGAGAGAGCTGGCTTGAAGTCAGGAAGACCTGGGTTCAAGTCCTGTCTCAGACACGCACTGTCTGTGTGATCATGGGAAAAAAAATCATTTAACTTTTCAATGTTCCTGCAGCTCTCTCCTCATGAAATCATAAAATGCTTTGGTGAAGAAAATCATAGGTCTGAACCAAAAATTAAAATTTCAAAATAGGTATCTATTTCTCTTATTTTTCTTTATAATTCAAAATTTTGTCATTTTCAGGAGATGCCTGTGATAAGAATAATCTTCCAGAAAAATAACTTTCTATTCATAATATTTCTACAAATCAACAGAAAATCATGACAACACTTTTAAATTAGGAAAAAAAAAGACTCAGAACTTTAAATTTCTCATAGTTTTAACTATGAAACCACATTTTTTAAAGCAGGAAAAATGTTAAAGTCCTATTTGCCTCAGCTTGATGAAAAAAAATGATTCTCAGAGGAACTAAACCTCCTTTATGGAGAATATCAATGTTCCAAATGATTGTCAAGGCTATTAATTACTCTGGTGGAGTCAGCATACAGCTCGTTAAACCATGTCAAAACTTTCTGTCCTTCTACACTGCGTTAGTCCCTCTAGGAGTTCATGCATTGTATAATTTAATTCTTTAAAAGACATTAATTCATATCCTATATTATACCAAGAAAGGCATCTTTTCTTTCTCTGTTATAAAATGATAACACACTTATCAGTTCTAAATCTTTGTAGATATCATGCTGTGTGTGTTTTTCATGTTCATGTGTAACATGAGTTTCTTGGCAGAGATGATAGAAATGTACCTCATAAGGGACTTTGATGCTTTTAATTGAGTTTCTTTAAAAAGTCTTTTCTCATTTGCTATTTTAAGGTAATTGACATGAAAGTGACAGCTTTTACTCATTGTCCAACACTTTGACCCCGGGCATATTTATCTGTAAAACATGTGAGCATCAATGCTTACGAGTCAATGTTCTTAGAGTTCCTTGTAAGAAGTTAACAATAAATCTCAGTCCACTGTTAGGGGCATACATTTAATTCTAGGTATGAGGGAAGTTGAGGTTGGTGGATCTCTTGAGCTCACAAGTTCTGAGCTGCTCTAGGGTAAGTTGATTAGGAGTCAGAACTACATCAGTTATCAGCATAGTGAGCTCTCAGGATTTGGAGGCTAAAGAGGGCTAAACTGGCCCAGGTTTGAAATGCTTCAAATAAAAACTTCTCTCATGGTGAGTAATGGGATCAAGCCTTGAGTAGCTCCAACATTTCAAGACTTGGGTAGAGAGCGAGATTCAGTCTTAAAGAAGATAAAAACAATAAACCTACATTTTATTTGCTATAAAAAAAAAGGCAAAGACAAAAATGAACTAATAATAAATAGAATTTTATAGCATGTTAAGCTTTACACAGTGTTTTATATATCATATCTCATTTAAGCCTTACAATAACTGTTTAAGTTAGGTCACAAAATGTGTTGTTGTCCCCATTTTGCAGATGAAGGAATCAAGGCTGGGTGATGTTAAGTGATTTAGCCAAGTTTATATAGGTAGCAAGTTTGTGTAGAAGGATTTGAACTCAGTCTAATGAAACATAAGCTGTATGATTTATTTTCTGCTGCTTCCATGGAAGAGTTTGATAGAATGACAATATTCTGATTTTCTTCCCCCATACTGGGACTTCAAGTGAGACAATATATCTCTAAAATATTAATGTGAGGCTGAAATGTTAAATTCATATTTTGTCCTATAGGATATGTTGAAATGTCACACACTATTGGTGAGAATGACCCATAAGTGTAGAGAATCCCCCTCTCCCCCTTCTGCTCCTCTAGGAACAGTTAGTGTGGCATGCAGTGAACCAAATCATGAATGTGAGTCAAGCTGTCTCTGTAGCTTCTTGGCAAAAGAAAGGATAAACTATAAAAACTCCCCTCCTACAGTTCTTAGCTCTTGCTTCCCACACTTTAACATCTTCTGTCACCCCTGGCGCTGTTACTGACCCATGCTAAGCTAAACTAAAGGATGATAAGTTTGCTGCCTTTGCCCTTGTCCTAAGGGGCTGCACATTATCCTATCAAGTATCAGTAGCCATTTCTATGGGATATTTGTCACCCTACGAAGGCCTTTAGAACAAATGAAATGGGCAGTGAATTACAAAAATGTCATTCTCCAAAGGAAATGGATGAAGGCTTTTGTTTTCCAGTAATAAATAGATGTCATCGGCTTATAACACTATTTTTTTATTAAATTTGACAGCCTTACTATTTCCAGTTCATTAAAGGAACAGCTTGAAAACTATTTTTTTCTATACTTTTAAAAATAATGTCTCCTCCCCCCCGGTAATAAATATAAACAATATCTGTCAATATAACATGGGAAGTCACTGATCATGATTCATTTGAAGGTTCTTATGCTTGTGATTAGCTAGAAAATGAATTGTGTGCATGGAGGTGGGTTGGGTTGTTTTCAGTGTTATAAATGGATTATGTAATGAGTACACACAACTGGAAAAAATCAGATTTATTCCCCTTCCTCTATTTTTTATAAATCACAAATATATTACTCTCTCCACTTTTTTTTAAACCAATGTTCTTACACATTTTAGTTTTACAGGACAGTGTGATAAATACATCATGGACAAAGGTCAAGCAAAGGAATCATAACTCACTTCCTTAAATGAATGCTTCAAAGTAAATCCTCTGTGTTTAATAGCAGTAAAACAGGGGTCAAGACAACAGTATCCCAGGCTAGAGAATAAAACTTGTGGGTTAATACTCTCTAAGAATTACAACTCTGCCTCTGAGCATCGGAAACCTTGTTAAAACATGGTGCCTCGACACAAGTCCTATTTGTTTCCTTCAAACCAAAATCTTGGCAAAGAAATAATAGATGTGAAATAATAGACCTCATGAAAGTTGTAGAACACATCTATTAAATAGATTGTTAAGTATAATAGATTGGTATGCTATAATATAGTAGTTTGCCCTATTATTTTAGAAATGTGTTCATGTTTATTCTCTTTTAGTACTCATTTCATGAATGATTTATGAACTAAGCTAGAGTAAAAGTGATTCCTTAAAACTTTCCAGAGAAATTTAATGATAGATGAGTATATTGGTGAAAAATACTTGAGTTCAATGTGAAAATAAGTTAGTAGAAAAAACTATCAGTGCTTTATTTCATTTTTTTTTTTCAGCAAGAGCTACCCTGGATAGATTTTAAAGTTAATCTTTTTATACACCTTGAACCTATCTGTCTACATATGTCTGTGGAATTAACAGAAAAGATCTGTACAAAAGGTTGAAAGAGTATTGTGAATTAACATTACATTACACTTTTGTTTTAAATAGGGAAAAGGCATTAATCTCTGCACAGGAAAGAAGATAAGGATGAATTACATTTTATGCCCATTTAGGTTACAGTGCTCTTTTGGACTAGGCTTACTATTTGACTTTGAGAACTAAGTGTACAATATAAATGTTGACAAGATTAAAATAAAACTAACAGGAGTCATGAGATAATATTCTCATTAAATTAATCACCCATGATACCATTTCTAGAGTAAGTCTTCTTAGGTAATATACAATGCCTGACCATTTTAGAGAAAATATCCATAAAGTCTGTTAATGGTTTAGAAAATCTAATTAAAATGGGGATAACATATCCAAAAAGAATTCTTATGTAAATAATGTCATTACATGGAAGATACTGACCAATATTTAGTCATCTCTAAGAACATAATAGCAAAATCTGCAACTTGAGGGAAGGAGTCAGGATAGCTGAATAGAGGCAGGAAACAACCTGGACACTCCCAATATTTCCCTCTAAGAAAAATCAAAATAATTTCTCAAATCAAATTCTGGAGCAGCAGAGTTGACAAAAAGAGTGAAACAATTTTCGACCCAAGACAACTTAGAAGCTTCTCAGGGAAGTTTGTAACATTGGACTGATAGTTGGGCCAAGATCACAATGCAGTCTGGCAACACCAGCAGCAGGCCTTGGAGGTGTCTGCAGCAGCAGCAGCAGCTTATGGAACACTCAGCCCACAGACACATAGGTGTTGGGTAACTAATCAGAAAGAAATGACAAGGACCTTTTGCTGTTCCTGGATTCAGGACCCTTTTATATTGCCCCTACTTAGTTCCGAGTTGCAGTTCTCGATGAAGAACATTAGTGCTTGAAGCTACAGGAGATCAAGAGGCCTAGTAAAAGTTTCAGCACCAAAAGGAGTGCTACGACTTATGGTTTCAGGGGAACAAGGTCACTTCCTGGATAGAGACCAAAGCACAGGGTAGGAAAGCAGTGACTCCACCTCTCCTTAGACGATATCACTTCAGAAGCATTGAAAAATTAGAGACTCCCAGAACCAGCTCTAAAAGCAGGAGTACTAAAAATAAGAAGCTTGGTTCAGTATCCTATTCACACCAGGAGCAGAGCCCAACTTTAACACAAAGTTAAAAATTAAGAAATAGGCTGGAAATATAAGTAAAGAACAACAACAAAAAGGACTAGACTATAAAAAAGTTAATATGGTGACAGGGAAGATCAAGATACAAACTCAGAAGACAATGCTGTCAAAACAGTTATAAGCAGAGTCTCAAAATGAAAATCAAATGTGTTTGGGACACAAGCCCAAAACGAATTCTTGGAAGAGATAAAAACAGTTTTGAAAAATCAAATAAGACATGAAAGACAAAATTGGGAAAAAAAATGATAGTGATACAAAAAAAATTAAAAAGAGTCAACTTGGTAAAAGAAAATAACACAAAAATGTTGAAGACAATAACAACTTAAAATAAACAGAAAAGAAGCACAAAAATCCATCAAAGAGAACTCCTTACACAGTAGAATAGGCCAAGTATAAAAGGAGGTACACATTTTCGCTGAATAAAATTATGACTTAGAAATTAGTATTGGGCTATTGGAAGCTAATAACTCCATGAGACAGCAAGAAAAAATAAAACAAAGTCAAATGAATAAAAAAATTGAAAATAATGTGAAATATATCATTGGAAAACAACTGACATGGAAAATAGATCAAGGGGAGATAATTTCAGAATTAATGGACTATGCAAAAGCATGATAAAAAGTAGACTGGACATCATATTTCAAGAAATCATCAAAGAAAACTGTCCTTAATTTTTAGAACCAGAGGGTAAAATCAAAATGGAAAGAATCCCCCAATCACTTCCTAAAAGAGAAACTAAAATGAAAATTCCAAATGTTATAATCAAAATTACAGGGCTCCTAGGTTAAGAAGATATTGCTAGCAACCAGAAAGAAATGATGGCTGAAGAATAATCTATTCCGCAAAACTGAGTAAAATCTTTCCAGGGAAAATGGATGTTTAATGAAATAGAGAACTTTCAAGTATTCCTGATGAAAAGACCAGAGGTGAGTAGAAATATGATTTCCAAATACAAAATTTAAGAATAGCATAAAAAGATAAACATGAAAGACAAATCATAAGGAATTCAATAAAGATTAAACTGTTGACTTTTCAATATGGGAATATGAAAATTTTAACTACTAAGAACTTTATCATTATTAGGATGGTTAAATGGAGTATACATAAAGCAGGTTAATGTGAGTTAACTAGGATGGGATGATTTAAAAAATAAAATTAAGGGGTGAAAAGAAATATGCATTAGGAGAAAGGGAAAGAGAGAGCAAAAAGGGGAAAATTATCTCACATAAAAGAGGCACAAAAGGAAGAACTTTTGTAGTTTCAGGGAAAATAAGGGATGGCAGACACCACTTGCACCTTACACTCATGGGAATTGGTTCAGAGAGGGAATAATGTTTGTCCTCAGCTGGGTATACAAATCTACCTTACCCTACAGGGAAGTATGAGTGGAATAACATAAGAGAAGTTGGGGTGAGGTGAGTTGATAGAATGGAGGTCAGATTAAGGGAGGCAATTTTTAGAAGCAAAGTAGCCTTATGAGGAGGAACAGGGTAAAAAGAGAGAGATAGAAAAATAAATAGGGAAAATAGGATGGAAGGACATATGCAATAATTATAATGCAAATGAGATGAACTTACTCATAAAATCCAAACAAACAGCAGAATGGATCAAAAACCAGAATCCAACCATGTGTCATTCACAAGAAACACACTTAAAACAAAGAGACCCAGAGTAAAAAATAAAGTGCTGAAAGAGAAGGTATTATGCTTCAGCTGAGGTTAAAAAAAAAGGATAACAATTATGTTCTCAGATAAATTAAAAGCAGAAATAGACCTAAATAAAAGAGATAATCAGGGAAATGACATTTTTCTAAATATGATAGACCAAATGGCATAGGATCCAAATTCTTAAAGGAAAAGTAAAATGAGTTATAGGAGGAAATAAAGAGTAAAACTCTATTAGTAGGGGAACCTTAATTTTTCTCTCTTAGAATTAGACAAATCTAACCATAAAAGAAAAAAAGGAAAAAATTAAGGAGATTGACAGAATTTTTAGAAAAGTTGGATATAATAGACTTGTGGAGAAAACTGACACCTTCACAAAAACTGAGGTTTTATTAGAGCAGTAAAGACTTCACAACCAAATGCAGAAAAAATTTAAAAAAACTCATCTTTTTCAGATTACAATGCAACAAAATTACATTCAGTGAAGTGCCATGGAAACAGAGATTAAAAATTATATAGAAACTATATTATCTATTTCTAAAGAATGAATAGGTCAAAGAGCAAAGTCTACAGAACAATTAATAATTTCATTCAAGAGAATAACAATGAGACAATACACAAAAATTTATGAGACATAGCCAAAGCATGACTTAGGGGAAATTTTATGTTTCTAAATGCTTACATCAATAAAATAAAGAGATCAATTATGCTTGCAATTAAAAAAAAAACTGGAAAAAGAACAAAATAAAAATTTTCACTTAAGCACCAAAATAAAGATCCCAAAAATCAAAGGAGAGATTGAGAAAATTGAAACAAAACCAGTCAACTAATAAATGTAACTAGGAGCTTGTTTAATGTGAAAAAAATAAATATTGATTAATTTCATTTTAAAAAGAAGGAATAGGGAGGGGCGGAGCCAAGATGGCGGAGTAGAAAGACTCACCTATGCTAGGTCCGAACCCACAGCCCATGGATTTCCTGTAAAAAGAACTCCTGACAAATTCTGGAGCAGTGGAAGCCGCGCAGCAACACAGTGAAGGAGATTTCTGCTGCAGAGAGCCCTGAAAAACCGACCACAAAGGTATCCCGGACGGGGGCGGAGCCCTGTGCGGCCGAGCGCTCCCCTCCCCCGCACCGGCCACGCGGCACTGAGAGGAGCCAGCAGAGCCAAGCAGGAGTCAGGGACCTGAATCTCCGGGCGGCCGAGAAGGTCTCACCACCCACAGACGCACAGGTCAGTGAGAGAGATGGGCTGAGAGGGGAGCGGGGGATCTCCGGGACTCGGACCCCCTGGGAAGCGGCCGCTGCGGCAGAGGCTGAGGCAGCTCAGCCAGAGACTCCCAGAGTGGGCTGGAGCTCCACCCCAGCTCCACTACAAAGGATCTCTGTATAAACCCCCTGAGGGAACTGAGCCTGAGAGGCGGCCCTGCCCCCACCTGAGAACCAGCAGATAAGCTCCCATTGAAGAGCACTCAGACCTGCCGCCAAAAGCCCTGAGGCTGGGGAGCAGCATTTGAATC
>CM053770.1:375021517-375040512 GCA_028658325.1 Potorous gilbertii | reverse complement strand
GGAATAGAAAGTTATCTGGCCCTACAGGACAAAAGAGAAGATGGGGTAAGGGAAGGGAGGGATGATAGAAGAGAGGGCAGATTGCTGATATGGGTAATTGGAATGTCCAGTGTATCAGGGAGGGTGGAGGGGACAAATGGGGAAAAGATTTTGGAACCCAAAATCTTGTGAAAATGAATGTAAAAAGTTAAATAAATTTATTTAAAAAAAAAAGAAGGAATAAAACCAATTATGAGAATCCAAAAGTAAAAAAGCAAATTCACCACCAGTTGAAGCTATTAGTAGGAACTATTTTGCTCAATAATATACCAGTAAATTTAACAATCTAAGGTAAATAGAAATTTTCAAAAATATAAATTGTTCAGATTAACAGAAGAGGAAATAGAATATTTTAATAACCCAAATTAGAAAAAGAAAATAAACAAGCCACCAACGAATTCCCTAAAAAAAAAATAAGTAAATAAATAAATCCATGGGACCAAATGAATTTACAAGTTAATTCTATCAAATAATTTAAAAATAATTAATTCCAATATTATAAAATGTATTTGGTTTTTCCAGACAAAGAAGGAGTCCTACCAAATTTCTTTCATAACAAAAGTATAGTGCTCAAAGCTGAACTAGAAAGAGGAAAAACAGAACGAAAACTATAGACCAATTTCTCAATGAATAGTGATATAAATATTCTTTAAAGAGAAGATACTAGCAAGGGGGTTATAGCAATAAATCCTAAAGTTCATATGGTCAGGTGGGATTCATGCCAGGAATGCAAGGCTGGTCAACATCAGAAAAACTACCAACAAAACTGACAGTAACAAAACCAAAATAAATGATATGATTATCTCAATAGATGCAGGGAAAAAAAAAAACTTTGACAAAGTACAATGTCCATCTGTATTAAAAACAGTAGAGAGTATAGAGAAAAATGGAATTTACCTTAAAATGATTAGTAATATTTATCTAAAACGATCAGCAAGCGTTACCTATAATGTGGATAAGCAAGGAACTTCCCGATAAAATCAAGGATGAAGCAAGGATGCCTAGTATCACCACTAATATACAATATTGTACTAGAAATGCTATCTATAACAATAAGACAAGAACAAGAAATTATAGGAATTAGAATGGTCAGTGAGGAAAAAAACAATCACACTTTCAAACCATATGATGGTGCACTTATAGAATACTAGGGAATAAGCTACAAAACTGGTTAAAACAATGAACAACTTTAGTCAAGTTTCAGGATGTAAAATAAATCCATATAAATCGTCAGCATTTTTATTTATTACCAACAAAATCCAGGAGGAAGAGACAGAAAGAGATATTTCATTTAAAATAATTATAGACAATAAAAATACATGGGAGTCTACCTACCAAAACAAACCAAGGAACTATATGAATAAGATTACTAAACATTTTTCACATGAACAAAGTCAGATCTAAACAACTGGAGAAATATTAATTGCTCATGGGCAGGTTGAACCAACATAATAAAAATGATTATTCCACCTAAACCAATTTAGTTACTCAGTGTCATACTAAATCAAACTACCAAAAATTGTTTTATTGAGGTAAACAAGATGATAAAAATTATCTGGGAGAACAAAAGGTCAAGAATATCAAGAGAATCATTGTGAGTGTGTGGGTGTGTATGTGTGTGTGTGTGTGTGTGTGTTTGTGTGGCCTATCAGTACTAGATTTCAAGTATATTTCAAAGTAATAGTCATCAAAACCACATGGTTCTGACTAAGAAATAGAGTGGTGGATAAGTGGAATAGATTGCACACAATATGCAGAAGTAAATGAGTAATGTAATGTCTTGTCTGATAAACCCAAAGATCCATGCATCTGGAAAAAAGAACTCATTTTTGACATAAATTGCTGGGAAAACTGGAAAGCTATTTAGCAGAAACTTGGCATAGACAAACATCTCACACTGTTTACCAAGATAAAATAAAAATGGGTACATGATTCAGACATAAATGAGCATATAAGAAAATTAAAGGAGAATGGATCTGTCAGATCTATGGATAAGGGAAGAATTTATGAGCGAACAAGAGATAAAGAATATTGTGGCAAGTAAAATGAATAATTTTGATTACATTAAATTAAAAAGGTTTGGGACATATAAAACCAATGTAGCTGAGATTAGAGGGAAAGCAGGAAACTGGGAAAAGCTTAGGGTATCATTTATCAAAAATATAAAGAAACAAGTTAAATTTATAAGAATATGATTGAGAAGTAGTCAAAGTCTATGAACAGGTAGTATTCAGATGAAGAAATCAAAGCTATATAGTCATGAAAAAAATGCTCTAAATCACTACTGGTTAAAGAAATGCAAATTAAAACAACTCTGAGGTACCACCTTATACCTATCAGACTGGCTAATGTGACAGAAAAGGAGAATTACAAATACTGGTGATGAAATGAAACAGATTGGACACTAATGCACCATTTTGATGGAGTTGTAAACTGATCCAACTGTTCTGGAGAACAATTTGGAATTATGCCCACAGGGCTGTAAAATTAAGCATACCCTTTGACCCAGCAATGCCACTACTAGGTCTGTATCTCAAAGAAAGCAAAAAAATAAAGGGAAATGACATATATACAGAATTATTTATTGCAGTTCTTTTTTTTGATGGCACAAAGTTTGAAACTGGGGAGATGCCTATCAATTGAGGAATGGCTAAATTATTTGCCAGTATATGACTGTGATAGGATACCATTATGCCATAAGAAATGATGACCAGGGTGCTTTCAGAAAATCCTGGTAAGACTTCTATGATTTGATGCAAAGTGAAGGAAATGGAACTTAGGAGACCATGTACACAGTGATAGCAATACTGTAATATGATCAACTGTGAATGACTTAGCTATACTAAGCAATAGAGTGATCCAAGACAATTCTAAAGGACTGATGATGAAAAATGCTATCAACCCTTCACACACACATACCCCATTAGAATTGGCAATTAAGAGATCAATGGTGGGTTTAGAGAGGGTAATATTAGTTAAATGAAGAGGTTAGAAGCTAGATTGCAGAAGATTTACAAGAACAGAGAAGTGCAGGCATTGGCTTTTTTTTTTTACAAAGGGAGCCAAAATACACTTGATTCAATGCCTTTCATGATCATATTGATACAGTGAGAAAGGACTATATTTAGAATAAGAGACCTAGGTTCCAATTCCACCTCCTGTCACGTACAAACTGTGTGACATCAAACAAGTCACTTAACTTCTCTGGGCCTCAGTTTTCTAATATGTAATGTGAAGGGGCTAGAGTAAATGGCTTCTAAACTGTTTATACTCCAAACTGTTGGTCCTGTGATTGATTCCCCACCACTACTAACAACATTCACACACACACACACAAACACACACACATGCACACACACACACATACACCCTCCATGTGCCCTTTGTTTATATATAACCAGAAATGCCCTTCTCTACTTTTCCCATCTGCTAAAAGCCTATTTATCTTCAATTTATAGCTCAAATACTACCTTAATAATCAATAGAACAGTCAACTAATCATATGGTATTTTAAAGTTTTTTCAAAGTCCCTTTACACATACTATCAACCCTGTGAAGTAGGGGGGTATTATAATGGTTCAGGAAGCTGAAGCTGAGAGAACATAAATAAGTGGTCACTAGACCACTAAGTGGGAGAAAGGATTTGAACTCACATGTTTCTGAGTCAAAGTTCAGAACTTAATCCATTATGGAGCAAATTCGAATAAATTTTCAAGAAGCCTCTAATTCAGAAGTAATAGTTCCTTCTTTTTTGCCATTTTCATTTGTACTTCTATTTTTGTACTTATCAAATTCTTCCTTCTTTTATAGATTTAAGGTGTTGGGACAAGGGGCCTCCTGGACTTTGATCACCCTTGTCTGCATATAGAAGGTCCCTGGCCAAATTCTTAGCAAAAACTAACTGAGATTCCAGAGGTCTAGACTAAGAAAGGGAGGGGGTGACATACTGTAGAAGGGGAAAGGGAGGAAGAGTGACCAGAAGGATGTGTGTTTGTGTGTGTGGGGGTGGTAATTACCCATTACTTTGTAGAACCTTCTGATAGGAATATGAAAGGCTTAAGTACACAAAGTCAGGAGAAAACAAGATGGGTGAAGCAAGGGCTGTACTAAGGAGGAATCTTGATCTTGAAGCCAAATATATATCTTTTTTTGGCAACATCACCTAAGTCATTCCTTATTCTCTGGTGTCCTTGTATCAGAAGTTATAATATTTTCTTTTCCAAGTAGATTTTGAGATCCTTGCGGGAAGGAATTTTGGCTAATTTACCTTTGCATCCCCCATAGTTTCTAGTTCATTGCATTGCACATAGCAAACAGTAAGTAATTTTATAATGAATGAGTGGATGACTTTGAATAACTTCTCAAGTCCTATTGTTTTTATGATTCTTAAATCAAAGTACTAAAATTTTAATAAAGCTCCACAAAGATTATCTGTATAGTATGTTAAATGTAATATACTAAGCATTAATTAATAATATATTCTGTTCTCTCATAAGCATACACTTATGTTGTACTTATAATTCAAAAAGATGACACACCTTTTTAAAAGTTAAGTTTTATGTTTAAATTGAGTATTCTCGACAATTATGCTCTAATAAAACATTAGGAACTAACATGAATATGAAAACATTTTAATAGCACATGCATTTAAATAATTTTGTCAGAACTTTTTTCTTAAAATGATCTGTTTTCCCAAAGACTGAGATTTTAAGGGAAGATTGCCAAAAACATTAGAGTATTTCTAACCTACATAAGTAGAATTTCCCAAGTAGAATAGTCTTTTTTTGATCTCCATTAGAAAGGGAATTTTATTTAGCTATATCATAATGAAAGAATTCAAATCTAGAGATTAGTTTCATTGGCCCAGGTCTGAAAATAAAATGATTGGTTGCAAATTTTTCAGTGAATGATACTTAAATACAATATATTTTTTAAGGAAATCTTTTGTTCTACAAGGTTGTTACTTCCTATGAACCCTCATATTAGTTTAGAACCTTTGGAGTACAAGTAGCCAAATATCAGCATGTTTAAAAATGTTTGCAGGGTGAAATGCAAAATTTTCCCATGGATAGATTTTCTGATCCTTAGCACCTACATGCAAGAGTTCCTATAAATAACTTTATATTTCCTTGCTAGTTTGTTTACCATAAGAGGTTTCCCCATGCTTGCAGTCATTGTTGTTATTTTTTTTAAATGCTACTTCTTTCTTGTCTAATATTAATTCTTTTTTATTGTAGAGTTGGAATTATGTTTACAGTTTAATTATCTAGACTTTCCTTTATTCTAATAACCCTAATTGTTAAAAAAAAGGCATTTCTACTAAAAAAATTTAAAAAGTTTGATAAGTGTTGATGAAATACAAGTCCAGTTTTACAGGTGAAACTTAAGGATTTGGGAAGGCATTAGAAATTTTCCAACTTAAATATATTTTGCAATAGCAGTATTAATTTCATTTTTGCTAGGACACGGTAACCAACAAATTTACTCATTCCCAGGGAATAACTGTACAGATTGAGTTTTATTACTGTCTTAATTTTCAGATGACAATATTAAACTGAAGCCATAATCTTTCATTGTTAACAACTCATAGTAAAATAAAATTCAATTCAAATGCTGTTGTGTTGCATTTCAATAAACATGCAAAGGATGAGCAAGGCTGCATGTGGCAGTTACTTTATTTATTTGTAGCAGCTACTCTGGACAAAACCTCATCATGGAAATCACTACAACTTACATAGGTTTGACATCTCAAATTGTCCTCAATATTAATAGGGATAAAAAATAAGATCATGAGAAACAAAAACATTAATAGTCTATAAGAATGGGTCATACATATGTAGAAAATTGGTGCCTGCTATCTTACATAATCTTGGGACCAACATAGGAGTATCTTTTTGGCAGCCATTTGTTTTGTAATAGTGAATACAGAAATATATCGAGAACCCTCCTCAGCAATCTGCAGCGCCTAGAGGAATATAACTACTATATTGCTGTCAGTTCATGCTGGGAGGGACTCTTTTATACTTGATCAACTTGGCAATTCCAAGAATACCCATTTTCACTCTTCTTTATAGGATGCAGCCCCTAATGATATCAATTTTAGTGGCAGGAAATGATCTTAGTAGAGCTCCTTTTACCTTGCAAAAACTATACCTTTTGGTAAAATATATGTAGGTAAGGACAAAATAGCATTCAATACATGTTCTGGTTTGTCTTATAAGTCCTCAAATTCTGAACATCATTATCTTTGGGTTGATAATTAATAACAAATTAATTATAAAATGGGGTAAGCATACTTGTCTTTTGAGTACCCACCAGGAAAGACCACAGTAGTGCAGGGAATGATGCTTCAATGACACCTTAATAAAGCACAGAGGACACAGGAGAAAAATAACATAGAGATAAACTTCCAAAGGGTACAGAGGTAGATGATGTGGGGATAGAGAGGGGGTTATGAATGAAGGAAGGGCATATAGGAAGAAGCTAGGGAAGAGGAGAGGTACAGAGTGAATCATTTCTGTAACCATGGATTAGAATTGGGAGCACTTGTAAGCATGAACCAAATGCAGAAGGAAAAGGTCTGGGGGCAGTAGTGGGGTTTGGTGGGGGGTATGAGTTTGAAGCCTCATTTTCATAATGTTTTAGAGGGGAACAGCCTAACTCTGATCTTTGCTATCTTAAGAGTGGTTTATTAATATATCCAAACCATCTCAAAGTTATAGTTAAAACTTTAAGGTTAATACATCTATGTCCTGATGCCAAGATGGCAGAGTAAAAGCAAGGACTTGCTAGAGCTCTATCCCCAATTTCCTCAAATACTGTAAAAGGATTCTTAACAAATTCTAGAGCTTCAAAACTCACAAAATGATGGAGTGAAACAAATCTCTAGCCCAAAACAGACTAGAAAGTCAATAGTAAATATCTATCACACCAGGGTGGGAGGGGAACCTAGTGCAGTCCAGCGTGGGCTGTGACCAAAAAGACAAGGCTGGAGCAGGCCTCAAGGAATGAATTGTGGGCAGTTGTGGCCACTTCCAGACTTCTCAACCTACAAATGCCAAAGATAGCATACAAAGTCAGTGGGAAAATTCTCCAGGACTTGGTCTGGCTAGGGTCTGGCTGGGGTCTGAATGGAGGAGGAGGAATACACACAGCAAATATAGCAGCTGCTTCCTGAGCTCCTGATCCACAGACAATGAGGGATCATATGGTTGATACAAGAGTCTTGAAGCCTGGGACAGTACACCCACTCCCATCCCCATTGGAAACAGAATTCTATCTTGGCAAAGAGTTAGAAAGTTAAGTATTTGGCTGGGATAATAAGCAAAAAGCATTAAAAAAAACTCAGACTATACAATCTTACTTTGGTGACAAGAACAACCAGAAGAAGACAACAAAGTCAAAGCTCTTACATAAAAAACCTCCAAGAAAAATATGAATTTGTCTCAGGCCATGGAAGAGCTCAAAAAGGATTTTGAAAATCAAATTTAAAAAGCAGAGGAAAAATTGGGAAGAGAAATGAGAGTAATGCAAGAAAATCATGAAGAATGAGTCAACAGCTTGCTAAAGGAGACCCCCCCCCCCAAAAAAATATTGAAGAAAATAGACTTAAAATACTTAAATACTTAAAACATAGACTACCCAAATGGCAAAAGAAGTTTGTAAAGAAAATAATGACTTAAAAAGCAGGATTGATCAAATGGAAAAGGGGGTCCAAAAGTTCACTGAAGAAAATAATTCATTCAAAATTAAAATGGAGCAAATGGAAGCTAATGACTTTTTGATAAATCAAGAAATTATAAAAACAGAACCAAAAGAATGAAAAAATAGAAGACATTGTGAAGTATCTCATTGGAAAAGTCATTGACATGGAAAATGGATTCAGGAGAAATAATTTAAAAATTATTGGACTACCTGAAAGCCATGATCAAAAAAGAACATCATCTTTCAAGAAATTATCAAAGAACACTGCCCTGATGCTGTAGAACCAGAGAGTAAAATAGAAATTAAAAGAATCCACCAATCTCCTCTTGAAAGAGATCCCAAAAGGGAAACTCCTAGGAATATTGTAGCTAAATTCCAGAGTTCCCAGGTCAAGGAGAAAATATTGTAAGCAGCCAGAAAGAAACAATTTAAGTATTGTGGAAATACAATCAGGATAACACAACATATAGCCGTTTCTACATTAAGGGATCAAAAGACATAGAATATGATATTCTGGAGGTCAGAGGAACTAGGATTAAAACCAACAATCACTTGCCCAGCAAAACTGAGTATAATTCTGCAGGGGAAAAAATGGAATTTCAGTAAAATAGAGAACCTTCAAGCATTCTTGGTGAAAAGACCAGAGCTGAATAGAAAATTTGACTTCCAGATACAAGAATCAAGAGAAGCATGAAAAGATAAACAGGAAAGAAAAATCATAGGGGACTTATTAAAGTTGAACTGTTTCCATTCCTACATGGATAGATATTTGTAAATCATGAGACCTTACTTAGTACCAGGGTAGTTGGAGGAAATATAGATTTGATAAATGGATAGAGAGATAGATAGATGGCACAGGGTGAGTTGAAAATGAAGGAATTATATCTAAAAATAAAATTAAGGTGTGAGAGAGGAAAATATTGGGAGTAGGAGAAAAGGAGAGATAAAATGTGGCAAATTATCTCACATAAAAGAAGCAAGAAAAAGGTTTCACTATGGAGAGTTAGAGGGGGAGGTGAAAGGGAATGATTAAACCTTACTCTCATCAATTTGGTTTCAGAAATAGCATAAAAAGTCAATTGGGTATCTTACTCTATAGGAAAGTAAGAGGCAAGGGGATAAGGGGGAGAGGAGGGATGATAGAAAAGAGGGGAGACTGAGGGGATACTCAGAGGCAATCACTTTTCAAAAGTGTTTTTTCTGTCCCTAACTCTCTCTCACTTTCTCTCTTTGAATACCCTGTCTCTTTTACTCCCTCATTCTGTCATTGTCGAGCTATTTTTTTCACCCTTTCTGTGCTGGCCTCTCTGCCCTTCCATCCCTGTTTCTCCCTGTCTTTCTCTCACATCCTCATTTCTTTTACTTTCATTTTCTATCTCCTCACCCCTTCACACGCCTTCCTCCCTAGACTTGACTGTATTCCACCATAACTCTGTCATTTCCTCCCATATTCATTCTACTTCTCTCTCTCTCTCTCTCTCTCTCTCTCTCTCTCTCTCTCTCTCTCTCTCCCTCTTTCTGCACCCCTTCCTCTGTGAAGTAGCTGGGTTCATTAAGTAAAGTACGAAGGTCATCCTGCTGGTGTCTGAGGTTGGATTTGAACTCCAGTCTTTGCCATTCCAAGGAGAGTGTTCAAAGGAGAAAACAGAATAAGTGGGGGGGAAGGGCTGCATAAGATGGAGGGAAATATAATTAGTCTTTCACAACTTGACAATTATGGAAGTGTTTTGTGTAATTGCACATGTGTAACCTATATTGAATTGCTTACCTTCTCAATGAGATGGGTGGAGAGGGATGAAGGAAGAGAATTTGGAACTTAAAGTTTTAAAAACAAATGTTTAAAAATTGTTTTTATATGTGACTGGGAAATAAGATGTATAAATAATGGGGTATAGAAATCTATATTCCCTACAAGAGAGTAAAAAGGAAGAGTATGAGGGGAAGCATGATAAAAGGGAAGGTGGACTGGAGGAAGGGGTAAACAGAATGCATGTCACATGGAGTGGGGGTGAGAGTACAAATGGGGAGAAAATTTAGAACTCAAAATCTTGTGGAAATGAATGTTAAAAACTAAAAATTAATGTTCAGAATTCGTCTGAAATTTACATATCATAGCACCAAAAATCCCTGACAGAAGCACTTGGATGGCTTCCATTGATTCAGTACATATTACCAGGATGTGACTTTTGGTTGGTATATGCACAATTTGTAATTGTGTTCCTTTGATCTTTGAGATGGTTTGCACATGACTTCTAGGTTTCTCTTTGCAATGTTACTTTCTCCTATCCCTGGTCTCCATTGGCTACTTTATAAACCTACTTATTAAACTGACTAGAAGCAGGGGAAATCATTGAGGGGCCAGAATCAGATATAATTTTAACAAAATCATCATCGTAGTCATCATCATCATAGCATTTGTATGGTGCTTTAAGATTTGCAAAGCACATGGCAAATACAATCTCTACATCTTCACAAGGGAAGACAATAAAGCATTTATGTAGTGCTTATTACATACCAGTCACTATGCTAAGCACTTTACAAATATTATTCTTATTTGATACTCACCACAAACCAATGTGGTAGATGTTACTATCTTCATTTTCAGTTGAAAAACTGAGGCAAATAGAAGTTAAATGGCTTGCCAAGGTAACATCTCTAGTAAGCATCTTAGATACTTCAGGCCCAGTGTTCTATCCATTGCACCATCTAACTGTCCTGGAAGGTGAGTATTTTTTATCATTCTCATTTTTAAGATGAGGAAACCAAGGGAAACAGAGGTTAAGTACCCAAGTACACATATATCATCTTATTGAAGAATCTATATTATGGATCTTTGACACTGAAAAGTGTTAAAGTAGCCATCTTAAGATTACACAAAGGATGATGTCTGAATGATCTAAACATACTATGGAGTAGTATAATTTTACTGGTTTGCTTGGGAGAAATTCACTCCCTGTGTATTATAGACAAATTTATATTACAATGACTATTTCACTTTTATAATATTTTGTGATATTGAAATTCACGAGCTAGGTCCTTCTATTCAGTGTATTAAGATGTCAAATAGTATGATACCGTCAAAATGCACATGAACAAGGTGATTACAGACAGTACTTTAAGAAATTGTTAAAACTGCCGAGTCAAACCAGTTGCAGAGCTTTCACCTAACTGTGGGTTCTGTTTGTGAATTTTAAATCTGGATATTTACTACAGTACTTTTGCCAAGCATGCTTTCAGCAGCTCTTGATATGCCTTAGTAGAAGATGAAGCAGGGGCAGTGAAGGATCATAATAGAGCATACGTTGGGTTCAAATATATTGATAGGATGTGGTTTCATGACACTTGACCATTGACTTCTCTGCTTATTTTGAGATGCAGTCATACTGTATAACAAGCCTACATAAAACATTACATAAAATTCTCTAATATGGCCCCCAAAAAACTTTTTAAGGAGAATTGACCAAAGTGGAGGTTTTATTAAATCATATAACAATAGCATTCAAAAATGTGCCTATGTTGCTTACGCATGTACACTTCAGTCCATGTCCTGGTTGCCAGAGTTAACATCACTGAACAGAGGAGAAACAAGCAGGGTTTTACATAGCATTTTATTTATTACAAAGTTATTTTTGAACAAATTCTCATCACAAAAGTCACAGTGGATTTATGTACATAAAATTAAAAGAAACTAAATTTTAATGCAAGAATGCCTTGCATGGGGTTGATAAAGCACTAGATTTGTAATTAGAAAATTGGTGTAGGTCTTGGTTTTTCCAACTACTACCTGACCTTGGGTAAATAATTTAACCTCTATAGGTCTCAAGTATATAGCTGGAATTCTAGGGATTTCAACCAGACATTCAAGTTACTTCTAGTCTCTAAATTTCCTGATTCTATTTCTCTGATTCCTCATCCTCTTCCCCAACTGTAAATGATCTTTTAATTTCCCCTGGACATCATATTACCCTTTATTTTTACCCCTCTCTTGTCTTTATCATGTTCCAATTTTTAGTATACCTATGTGTCATATTAGACCCATTTATCAGATGATCAGCCCCATGACACCAGATGTGATGACTAATTTAATCCCCTTACCTGACACTTTGCATAACACTCAGGATATAGTTGACACATTATAAATAATTGGTCACTTAAATTGACCTATAAGAAATAAAAATATTATGCCTTATGGGGAGCATACATGAGATCAACAAATTATATAATTTTAAAATTAAAATATAATGTTTTCCAGTTATTATTTTCCTTATTTATAAAATAAAGTTTGAAAGTTATCTAGGTGACCCACATTTATAAAGTTCATTTGTAGAAGAAACTGTTAAGGACCTCCTTGTGACATGGCTTCCGTAAAATTTACACATCCTTACTCATGTGCCCACCTATTTCTAGATAGGTAAATACCTTGTACTCCTTCTGAAGTAAGGAACAGGCTATCAGAGGAAGGTCCAAGACATATAGGCCCTCGATCAAAATAATGAAATGGCCCTTATTCAAATTTACATGTAAAAGAATAGGGGGAAAGGTTATATGCTTACGGATTGAATGAAATTTAAATTATTAAGAAGACATTCTAAGTATATTCCAAGTAACCAAAAACATTTTTCATGCTGACAAGTGAAAACAACTGCTACATCAGACATCTAACAAGGCATGGGAATTAATCTTTAAGTTTTAGGAGTGTCCATTTTAAGGTATTGTGCATTGAACACTGTAGGTAGGTGGCTCAGTGGATAGAGTGCTGGACCTGTAGTCAGGAAGACCTGAGTTCAAATCTGATCTCACTTTCTAGCTGTGTGACTCTTGGCAAGTCATATAACCTCTCTTTACCTTAAACTATTGGAAAAGGAAATTAGAAACTACTACAGTATCTTTGCCAAGGAAACCCTATAAACAACACTGACATACATAGCAGGACATGAAGAGTCAGATAATAACTGCTGATATTTCATAATTCATATCTATTTATGCATTTGTTTCAGGAAGATATGTGAAAATTACGGAACAAAAAGCATTTGGTGAGACATTGATAACCTTTATGCCATTTTTAGTATTCAATGACATGAATAGCATTCCACATTTCTCGCAAATCCAATCTGTTCCATATAAGCTTTAACCACTATAAAGTAGGTAAAAGTCATGTGTAGTCCCATTCATGAGGGACCTGGAATCCTGTCTACAACATGCCCATTGAGCCTCATATTTTTATGCCCTTTTTTGAGGATTTATTTGTACCCCTCCTTGAGTGACCTTTCCAGTCTCTTCTTGAAGATTTCCAGAGGTAGGACATGATCTCTTGTAAAAATTCATTCCAGTTTTGTTAGTAAATACCACTTTGTTGTTGGTATGATCATGCCTTTCTAAGTAAAATAAAACTGAAGACTTCAATGATATTGATGGTAGTATTAAGCAGACACTTGCAAAATTAATTTCTATGCTAATCATAGTAGATTAAATGAAAATAAATGTGGTTTAAAACTGAAATACAGACCTGGCCACTGAAAGGTTATATTCCAATAAGTTCTTTTTGGTTTGGGCCACGCCTTTTGTGTCAAGTCCTTTCCTCATCAGGTCAGAAATCTTGCCATAAATCCATTCAAAGGTTTGTTTTTTTTTCCAAAGAGGAAATGGCAGAAATTTTCTGTTTGTATAACCAGTGTTTCTTATTTCCATATGTATTCTTTGTTGACTTATATTTTTGATCATACCCCCTTCTGCTGCAGTGCCCAAAAAACGGCCCTTTCTAGAACCAGGGTACACAATTAAAAAGAAAAGGAAGAAAGGAAGAGAAGTGCCACTGGCTGCATAGCCTGAACATGTGCATCTTTAAAAATACCAGATCAGGATAGTTTCACTCTCTTATAGTGTCTCAAAAGGTAAATATTCTAGTTAGCCACTATCTGAGGTAAGAGAGGTGAGGGGCTATTTTAGCACTTTAAAGTTTATTTTTTAATTAAATATTTTATTTTTTCAAATTACATGTAAAAATACTTTTAACATTCTTTCTAAAAATTATTTTTAAAAAATTTTCTTCCTCTCTCCATGTTCCCCCTCATTGAGAAGGCAGGCAATTTGACATAGGTTATACATGTATAGTCATGCAAAACATATTTCCACATTAGTCATGTTGTGAAAGAAAACAGACCAAAACCCCACAAAAATAAAGTAAAAAATTATGCTTTAGTCGGTGTTCAGACGCCATCAATTGTTTCTCTGAAGGTGGATAGTATTTGTCTTCATAAGTCCTCCAGAACTGACTGGAATCTTTGTATTGCTGAGAATAGCTAAGTCATTCACAGTTGTTCATCATACAAAATTGATGTTACTATGCACAACGTTCTCCTGGTTCTGCTCATTTCACTTTGCATCAGTTCATGTAAGTCTTTTTAGGTTTTGTTTTTTTTTAATGAAAGTAGCCTGCTCATCATTTCTTATAGCACAATAGCATTCCATCACAATCATATACTTCAACTCGTTCAGTCATTCCTCAATTGATTGGCATCTCAATTTCCAATTCTTTGCCACAATAAAAAATGTTGCTATTTTTGTATATGTAGGCCTTTTTCCTCTTTTAAAAACTCTCTTTGGAATACTGACCTCGTAGTAGTGTTTCAGGGTCAAAATGTATGTAAAGTTTTATAGCCCTTTGGGTGTAGTTCTGAAATGCTCTTCAGAATGGTATAGTTCACAACTCCACCAGCAGTGTATCAGTGCCCCAATTTTCCCACAACCCATCCAACATTCATTATTTTTCTTTTCTGTAGTATTAGGTAATCCAAAAACTATGAGGTTTTAGAGTAGTATTAATTTGCATTTCTCTAATCAATAGTGATTTAGAACATTTTTGTATGAGTATAGATAGTTTTGGTTTCATCTGAAAACTACATTTTCACATCTTTTGACTTGAGGAAGGGCAATCTTACACACACACACACACACACACACACACACACCCCTTGGGTCCTATGGGCCAAGAATGAAGCGTGGGTGTTTTCAATTCTAGATTTTGGGTGGTAGAATCTCCAGATATGGGTGCTTTAAACCATGGTGAACTTGAACGGAGGATTCTAGGGCCAGATATTGCTGCCAGTCCAGGAGGGAAGTCCTGAGAATCCAGAATTCTGGGTTTAAAGCCTAAAGCTTTTACCTAGGCTCTAGAGACTTTGGACTTGAAAACAGGTCTAACTGTGCTGTACAGGAATTGAATTGAGTTTTCAACCTAATCCTGCTTCCTTCCCAAGAGACTAAAGAAATATATTATGGCATTATCTCATCTGCCCTCACTCCCCAGATTTTGGATAGGAAGCTGGGTTTTTATCATTGGTTTTTATATCCTTTTTGAAGTAAAGGCTAAACTGTGAAGTTTTTAAAGGGAACTGGGTACAGAAGACCCTGAAACTGGGAAAATGCCATCTGTGGGGGTTTCAGCCAATAGCAGAGAGACTGTACACTCCCAAACCTTTTTAAAGGTACTGGACAACCCTGAGGGAGGAGTAAAATATGACATACCTGACCTTCAGGCAGTGAGGGGTAAGGAGAGAGCAAATGTTACACTAGCATTTATATAGTATTTCCAAGTTGGCAAAGTTCTTCATATTTGTAACTTATTTGATATTCATAATAGACCTAGAAGGCATGTATATTTGTTATTACCACTGCTCGCATTTTGCAAATGATAGGAGGTTTAGAGCTTCTAAGTGACTTGCCCAAAGTCACACAGTCAGTATCTGAGTCACGATTTGAATTCAAGCCCTCCTAACTCAAAGGTTAGTATCCTATCTACTGGGCCACCTCGCAGTCTTTAATAAAAAAGAAAAAGAAAGAAAGTAAAAGAAAAATCTTCATTCACTCTTTACTGATATCCTATAAAATATTAAAATAATTTGGCATGGCAGTCCAGGCTTTTTGCAATCTATATTCAGTCTGCTTTTCCAGTCTGTTTTCACATTATACTTTTTCCTATACTTTACTTTTTCACCAAACTAGGTAATTACCTAGCTTCTCCTTGATACCATCTTCTCCTTGGTAACCTTTGACCATTGCCTTGGATGTTTGCCCAGGATGTTTCTAATATCTACAAGTCCAGGAACGGTCTTCTTAAAAAAATCTTTATATACTTAGTATCTAGTAGGTTCCTAGTAAATATTTGTTGATTGAATCATTATTTAACCATCTTGTTTTGACAATGAATCTGGTTTTTTTAGAAGATGGTAACAAGTATTCATAGTTAAGTCTTATGAATTAAGTATGAGATCAAACTGGACATTTTCAGGCAAAAACAAGCTATGAAAATAGTAAAACTTTTTCTTTACTTATGAACTGAAGATCATCACAAAGACCAGTTCTAAATGTACATTTGAACCATGATGCCATGTAGAGGATAAACAAAAGTGGAGGAATAGCAGGAGTGTGGCCCAGGTGTCTTCCAAAGACATGTAGAAAAAAGTACCTGATCAAGTGGTTAGAAGTGAGTCATTCCTAGCTTAGCACAGAGAAACAGAGACATATTTTGGATAGTGGGGAGAAGGGTATAGTCAGTAATACATTAGACTGGAGTCTGCCAATGCAGTAAACAAAAGAGGGCAAGAAGAGGCCCGAGATCTACTCAATCAATAAATATTTATTAAGTACCTGTTTGTGCCAGGTAAGCTTTGGGAATACAAATACAGAAAGAAAGATAATACTTGCCATTATAGAGCTAATAAACTAATGGAGGAAGACAATATAGAAAAAGAAGCTAAAAAGGGGTGGGGGGAAAAGGTACCTAATACATGACCATCAAAATCATGATATAAAAATATATAAATATCTTAAATAAAAATAAAATAAATTATATCAAGTGTTATTGATTATATAAATATATATACATACACATATATATATAAAAATCAATATAAATTGATTTTATATAAAAATCAAGAGGAGTGTAGCTGAGTGGAAAATGAAGAAATGGGTGACCTAATCCCTCTCTCATGCAGGGAGAAGATGAGGGTGGCAACTGGGGGCTTTGTTACTCACAGCCAAGAGTTGGTTCATAGATCCAGTATAAACTGAGGAGGGAAGCAGAAGCTATGGGTTAAAGATGAAGTCAGGGAAGAGTATCCACCTTACATACACATATATATAAGTATGTATATATGTATGTAAATATACATGTGTGTGTATACTATATATACATAGATATAAACTACAAAAATGTATATGTATGTATGTATTATTTCAAGAAATCATAAAATAATATTGTCCAGATTTCTTAGAATGAGAGGACAAAGGACGATAAAAAGAATCTACTGGTCAGCTTTTGAAAGTGACAACCAATTGAATACTGCCAAGAATATTGGAGCCAGAAGCTAGAACTTTCAGGTCAAAGAAAAACTAACATAGGCAGCTAGAAACAATTCAAATAGCAAGGAGTCATAGTCAGAATCACACAAAATTTAACAGTCAACACTATTAAAGCAAGAGAATATGAGATAGGATCTTTCCACAGGCAAAAGATATCGTATTGCAACTAAGAGAAGAAGAACTTCTCTAGCAGATCTGAATATAATCTTACCAGGGGTAAATGGATCTTTAACGAAATAGAAGACTTCTGGGCGTTCTTGGTCAAACAAACATAGGATTCAAGACAAATGTAAAAAGGGAGAAATAAGTATGCTTAAGATACTAAACAGAAACTATTTACCTTCCATTATGGTGAAATCAAACATGGACCCCCTCAAAACCCTATTAACCTCAAGAGTTATAGAAGGAGTCTAAAAGACAGAAGCATTGGGAGTAGTTTTGTTACATTTTAATTATCTTAAAAGAAGAAAAAATGAAAGAGAATAGAATAACCTAGGGGGAAAGAGAGAAAAAGAATACAGGGGTTTATCTAGAATAATTGGATATTTAAGTGGAAGAATATAGAAGTAGGAGTAGAGGATCAGGCTTACATCAATTTAAGCTGTTCAAAAGATGGAAACATATACAAATTTGAATGAAGTACATTTCACCCAATAAGAAAACAGGCAGAAAAGGTAACAGATAAAAGGGGTGAATAAGAGGGAAAGTGGATTAAAAGAAGTATTTGTACTGATCAAAAAACACTCCAACTATGTATGGTAGATTATAAAAAGAATTTTAAAGAAAATAAAAAATGGATAGGAACCTGAGTGAGGGAACAAGAAGAGGTATAAGGAAGCAGAAGCAGTTTGCCCGGAATCTACAGCATGGGTTGTTAACACATTCCTCCATCTCCTTCTCTACTTTTTTCTCCTGTTTTTTTTCTTCTTTCTCCTTCTCTTCCTTTTTTCTCCTGAGAGTAAGGAAACAAAGAAAGAGAAAACTACAAGAATAATGAATAGAGAGAAATATACAATGATTATGACTGTGAATGTGAATTGGATGAATTCATCTATAAAATAGCTGAGCATAGCAGCATGAGTCAGAAAACTGAATCCAAAATTATGTTTTTGTGTATAAGAAACACACTTGAAATGCAATGACACAAACAGAGTTAAAATAAGGGACTAGAACAAAATTTATCACACTTCAGCTGATGTTAAAAAAGGCAGGGGGTAACAATAAGGTTTCAGATAAGACAAAAGAAAACAAAAAACAATTAAAAGTGATAAATAAAAAATATTTTGTAAAAAGGTAATTTAGACAATGAAATAATATCAATACCACAGGTGTGTTTGTGTGTGTGTGTGTGTGTGTGTGTGTGTGTGTGTGTATTTGTGTGTTCTGAATGGCTTAACTTCTGCATACTAAAGAAAAAGTGAAGTGAATGAGAGGGAGAAAGAGATTAAAAAAACATAAGAACAGTAGATTTTAATGTAGCATTCTCAGACCTAGATAAATCTAAACAAAGAAGTTAGGAAGACAAATAGAACTTTACAAAAATTAAATATAATATAATAGACTTCTGGAGATTGTTAAATGGGGAGGCAAAAGGAATACATATATAATATATCCATCTCTATATCTATCTATGTATGGACATGTGTGTATGTATATGTGTATACATACATATATGTGATTTAACTTATCTCACAAATGCATAAAAGCAGAAATATTAAATACAACTTATATTGCTACAATTCAATAAAATATATTCAATGGGGGGCGGAGCCAAGATGGCGGAGTAGAAAGACTCACCTAAGCTAGGTCCGAACCCACAGCCCATAGATTTCCTGTAAAAAGAACTCCTGACAAATTCTGGAACAGTGGAAGCCGCGCAGAAACACAGTGAA
>CM053770.1:374946233-375021017 GCA_028658325.1 Potorous gilbertii | reverse complement strand
ACAGGACAAAAGAGAAGATGGGGTAAGGGAAGGGAGGGATGATAGAAGAGAGGGCAGATTGGTGATATGGGTAATTAGAATGTCCAGTGTATTGGGGAGGGGGGAGGGGACTAATGGGGAGAAAATTTTGGAACCCAAAATCTTGTGAAAATGAATGTAAAAAGTTAAATAAATTTATTTAAAAAAATTAAAAAAAAAATATATTCAATGGATATATTAATCAATGCTAAAGAAATTATTTAAAATTAAGCAGTATAAATAATTCAATCCCAAGGAATTGATATATGCAAAAACAAACAGAAAGAATAGATAAAGATGATGGCAACAATGAAACAACATACCAAATATTTTGGGATGCAGGCAAAACAACCTCAAAGAAAACACATATATCTAAACATTTTAATCAATAAAAGAGAGAAAGGGTAGATCAATGAGTCATATAACTAAGAAAAAAACCTTGAAAATCCACACATTTTAAAATCCTAATTAACTATAATATAAATTCAAAAATCAAGGAAAGATTAGTAAAATTGAAAACAAACAAGATAGTAACTAAAGATGTTTTTTTTAAAAAATACTACCAAATAAACCATTAGATAATTTGATAAAGAAAAATAAACCAGAAAGTCAAATTACTAATATCAAATAATAAAACAGGTTAATCTATAGCAAATAAAGAAGAAATAAGAGAAAATAAATAGAAACTATTTTGTCCAATTACATAAATAAAAATTGACAATTTAAATAAAATGGAAAAATATTTGCAAAGATTTTTGTCCAAATTAACATAATGAGAAATAGAAGACTAAAACCCCAATCTTGAAAAAAAAAGAAATTGAAAATTCTATCTATCAGCTCCCAAAGGAAAACAAAACAAATAGGATGAGAAGGATTTACAAAATAATTCTATAAAATGTCTAAAGAAAAATCAATTCCAATATTTTGTAATCTTTGGAAGATATAAAATAATTTCCTACAAAACTTCTATAATGCAAATATGTTCTTAATATATAAACCAGGGAGAGTCAAAACAGAAAAAGAAATATGTAGACCAATATCCATAACAAATATGTATGTGAAATCTTTAAATAAAATATTATCAAGGAGACTACAGGAAATATATCACAGATATATACTATGACTCAGTTGTATTTATTCCAAGAATGAAATATTAAACATGATAGACCATAGGAAGAATAAGAACTAAAAACTATATGATTATATTTGTTGATGCAAAAAGTAAGATCTTTACAAGATACAGCACTCATTCCTTTCAAAAACACTAAAAAAACTTAGAAATAATGAGGTGTTTGCTTTAGCTAAATGGCATCTAAAAGAAAAAGGAGCATTATATGTTGGAGATAAACGAGGCTTTTTAATATGATTAAGAGTATAGTAAGGATGTCTATTTTCACCATTAGTGTTTGATACAATGCTAAAAATGCTAGGTACAACAACAAAACAATAATGAAACAAAAAATAAGTAAAGGAACAAGCATAATAAAAGAAGAAATAAAAATTTCACTTTTTTGTGGGTGATATAATAGTTTATATAAAAAATCCTAGACAATTAATTACTGGCGGATAATAGGAGCTTAATAAATGTTTTTTGACTGAGTGACTTAAGAAAGATGCAGGCTTAAATTAATAATTGCAAAACCAGTTATTGTGCCTGTTTCAGTTGTGAAATATGACTATAAGAGCACATTTCACTTAGTGACACTTATAGGAAACATTTCCACAAAAATGATACCACTTATTGGGTAATTCCATTGTTTTCTATCTCATCACCTAAAATATGTCCCTAGCAAAGATTCACCAATGTAGGTGTCTGGGAAGGTTAAATAAACTGACCCTCAATTACAAAGGTTTCACACACTTATCTCTCAAAAACAAAAGTGAATATATTCAAATTCCTGAACACTGAATGGCCCACTGCAAAGAGAGACAGACAGACATATAGATAGATACAGGTGAATATGAAGAAAATGTAGCACAAGGGAAACAAAACAAAAACTTGACCTGGCATCGTACATGATTTCAACTAATATTTTATCTTTCTTCTCCTGTGTTTGTCTGATGTTCACATTCCTCTATATCTTCTTTTTCACAGATTTACTCTCTATTACACAGGTTCACAATTTTTTTTTTGTCATGAATCCCTTTGGCTGTCTGGTGAGACCTACGACCCTTCTCAAAGCATCAAAATGCATATAAAATAAAATTCATAAGACTATAAAAGAAACACATTTGATTGAAATATATATATATATATATGTACATAAATGTCTTTGTGAATGTGTATACATGTGTGTGTTTATACATGCATGTGTCTGTATATGAATGTATGTGTGTATACATATGTGCATATGTGTTAATACTCATAGTCCCCAGGTTAAGAATTATGCTTTATTCTCTGTCTTCTCTTCCTATTTTGAGAAGGACCCCAAGGCCCTGCATAGCAAGCTTCCAAAGAGTTTTTCCTTGCCCTGAACCTTTTTGCTGGTTCCAAGATACCCACTATAGGCATTCCATTGTCATGCTTTGTATTGAAAAGGTGTGGGTAGGGATTTTCCTGGAATAAGTGCTGAAAATGCAGAATGCTAGTGCCCCCTTTAATTCTCCCACTCACAAATCTCCAACTGTTACTTCCCCATTCTCTGGACTGCTGGTTAATTTGTTTGGCAGGAGTCTGCCATCCTAATCCAATCTTCTCTGCCTCCACGGTTTACCAGTCATGGGCATTCTCTGGAAACAAAGAGAGAGGGAGCTCCCATGTTAACGCTTCCCCCTGCCTAACCCCTCTGGAGAAAGAGCCTTAAAGCCTCCCTAGAATTGAAGAATCTGCAATGAAACAGAAAACTTATTTTTTCTCTCTTCTCTGAATACCATCTAGTCTAAAACTTTTATTCAGAAATAATAATTTTTTAAATGTTGCTTGCCAGAATATATATGTCAAATGAGTGTTATAAGCACATATACTAAATCCGTTACTTTCTAAGATTACCTTGTCTACTGTTGAACTGCACAGAGGAATTTACAAGTTGGCTATGAAAATATATATATATATATATATATATACACACACACATATAGACACACACACACACACACTTACTTATATATACACCCATATATACTCATGTGTTTTCTTCATTAATGAAAACAACTTAATAAGAAACTTCCAATGCAAATAGGTTGATTTTTTCCATTCTAAATGATGAGTGGATATACCTCCTGCTCACTAATGAATTACTTTTGACCTGACTAAAACCATTTCAGAACCCTGTTAGTGTCTATTCATTCACATGGGCCTTACTCCCTCCCTTTCACCATTCTCATCCATTGGACCATCCTCCTGATCTGCATGCAATATTGTTCACAAGCATGAACAATTTACAATAGGCACTTTATTTCTGTAATTTAAAAGGGGTAAAAATTCCCTACTCTTGATGTAAAACATCATCTTTCCATTTCTAATGGATAAGTAATAACCAGGAGAACTCTGAAGGGCTGTCCAGGGTGCCTGTCAGCACTGGCAAAATTTCTGACCCAGAGAAATGCACTCATAAACAGCCCCCTGTGATTATGAGTTATAGCCCCCTTTGGAGAAAACTGCTCACAAAAACATCATAGAAACTATAAAACTAGTCTAAACACTTGGCACACAAAAATCACCATCTATTCACACATACATACAATTTCACATATAAGTAAATATATAAAATTACATGCTGTGTGTTAAATTCAAACCTATACACATATATGAACTATATCATATTCAAGGACTAGACATTGAAACCCTCCAACAATATATGTCAAAGATTGAAATAAGCAAAGGAAAATAAATTAGTCAGAATATGATTTGGCACAGTGCAAATCCAAGATTCCCCACTAGCTCTGATCTCTATATTTCAATTTGACTTATTTCTGAAGATCCTTATTGTGGTCAGATTTGGAAACTATTTCCTCCCTTGTGAGAGAGGGAGAATAAGGAAGAAGAGGATAGAGATACGGAGGAAGGTAATGATAATCCAGGTGGGATTCTTTTACTTCATCTCTTTTTTCAGTCCCTCCTGTCTTTGCAGATTCTGGCAACACTTACAATTACAGTGCCAATTCTAGGATAACGGTGGGCAATTAGTTAAGGTGGAGAAGGGCAGAGAAATGACTCCAAATA
Organism: Potorous gilbertii; assembly: GCA_028658325.1. Taxonomy (NCBI): domain Eukaryota; kingdom Metazoa; phylum Chordata; class Mammalia; order Diprotodontia; family Potoroidae; genus Potorous; species Potorous gilbertii. The sequence continues at coordinate 375,016,837 of CM053770.1, read as the reverse complement.
GCAATGTTTGGGGAAAAGCAGCCATCAACAAAGGAGACTAAGGCACAAATTCACTCCATTTTTTCCTCCTCTTATAAGCAATAAAAACATTTGTGCAAAATAAATCAGTACTTTGCTACATGCAGTATTTCTCTGAATAAGGATTTTTTTGGTACAAGGCTCTATGTGCCCTGGTTTCTGAGGGATTATAGCATACCTTGGACATGACTCCTTTCTCCCTAGGCAGAATTGCAGAATGTTTGGGTTTCACAATGAAAAATAAGAGGAATCTATATTCACTGTATGGGTCGGTACATATTTAACCAAGTATATAGGGTTCATATATGGTTTTTCACAGTCATTTAAAATGTATAGAAAATAACATCATAAGAAATACCATAGAAATTATGCTAGAGATGAAATAAAAATGTGTTATCTACCTGATGTCACAACTTATTATCAGTTTCAAGAAAAAGAAATCAACTAAACCAATTGTTTGGCATTTTGTAGGGTAAAATACCTTGTTGATTGACAATACTTGGACTTATGAACCAGTTGTTTTGGCTCAGCCTAAGACAGATTTCATGATCCTGTGTGCGTTTACCTGGATTTCTATTTGAAACCAAAGCAAGTAATCTATAAGAAATTAAACCCTTAAATATGAGTGTAACTTCAATAGGATAGTGGGGTAAATTTCCTTTGCCTACTAAAGACATTTAATTCTACAAACATTGAAGTGAGAACCTTGGTATTTTCACCTCTTCTTGAGAATAAATTGAGGAGAAGTTGTTTGGTTTTAATGCCAGAGAGCCTTATGTTAAAATTGTCACCAGTCTGTTTTAGGATTGTCACCAATCTGACAAGTGAGCAAATATTGCGCAAAGAGAACTAGAAGGGGGCTTGGACTTCTCCAGGTCTGTAAATCCTGCAAAGCACTTACTGTGCATGTATGCCCAGATATGTGTGTGTATTTGTATATGTATATTTGCCCTTTGTGTTTGGAAATGTCACTTGGGATGATAACTACCATCCATATGTCCAGTTGCTGAAAAGACTTGAGTGGCTAGCAGTCTTTTCAAGCCACACATAACTTATGTACAAGCAGACTGTGATAATATGACTTTAACTATCATCATGCCCTTATTATCTTATTTTCCCTTAAAGAGGTTTGGGGCAGGGTCAGAGAGAGAGAGAGAGAGAAAGACAGAGAGACAGAGACAAAGGCAGAGCAGAGAGGAGGTGGGCGGGTGGAGAAGCAATAGGGTAACAGAAGTTGAATCTAACACAACAATTTCTAGTCCATTGGGTCATATTTGAATGGGTGACAACCTTATTTTTACTTTTTCTTTTCTGCAGTGGAAAACTACTTCTAAACCTTTATCTTGCTGATTGAAGAGGGTCTACCTCTTCTTAAATACCCATTATGTATGTGGATAGGAATGTACTTGCACATGCTCTATACCTAAATGGAAAAGTATTTCTAAATTGGAAATGCCAAAGCTTGGTTTAAAATGATGCAACAGTATGGCATACCGAAAATGTCGTGGCACAGGGATGAAACAAGTGGGCATTTTAATTTACCCACTAAATAATAACTTATTCATAACTCTACATTTAAAAATCTAGGAACATAAGAATATTCTTATATACTGCTTTTGGATGCACATGAGCACATCTATGTGTCCATATGTATGTAACACAGACATAGCACCTGTTTATATCTGAGGGAGACAGACAGACCATGGGGGGAATATTTTGAATGTTACAGAACTTGGCTGGTTACATAAGCTTGATTCTTAACTTCTACCATTTCAGTGTCTGGGGTAGGGGGGTGGAGAGTAAAAAAAGAACAAGCTAATAGTCAAAGATTGGGGGAGGGGAAGATGGTTAGTTCCCAAATAGTCTACATTTCTTTTTTCCCCATTTCCTTGAGAATATGTTACCATTTTAAAGACTAGTGGTGCCTTTCCATTTTTCTTTATTAGGAAGTATGTTTGCAAAGCAAACTCCAAATTTTTGCCATTCATGTTTCTGGTCACAGGGGTAACATTCTTTGGCAATATGATCCTCAATGTATACATGCCCAATGATCATTTCTTATCCAGGGCATGTGTTGCAGCTGCAAAATAGTCAAACCCACCCCTCCTACATTCTCCACTTCAACAGTAGCTCATTATCAGAAGCACATTGGGAAGGCTAGCACACACACACATACAAAATCAATCTTTTTGCCTGTATGTGTCTTTTATTTTTCTTCAAAGTCATTTAAAGGGGGAAAAACTTGGGGTGTCAAGGGAAGTGGACTTGGAGGGTAAAAAGAAACAAGATGTAAAGTGAACAGAAGTCCACAAGGACCAGAGTTAAATGGCTGAGTGCTTGTTTTGAACTGTGACCTAAGGTTTGGCTGGGCACTAACAGTGGCATGGCTCATCAGCCACTGTCATTGCCACCCCAGGGTATACCTCCAGCAGGGAGTCAGCTCCAGAGCCTGAATTCTCAACTACCAGCTACCCACTGCCTCCTCCACACACACTGCTGAGACACTGCCGAGAAATCAGCATGCAACCCAAGAAAGCATCCTTTCCTCTGGAATAAAAATTAATATTACTTGTCATATTTCATGTCTGAGCTCTTTTCATGCTTTATCCTCTGGTAATGAGGGCTAAATTACCAATATTAGTAGATTTTCATGGCTAGCACAGAAAGAGCTGTTACCAGAATAAATGTTTGCCTTGCTTCCGTTGGACACAGGCTCTGCTAATGCAGCTTTGCTAATTATTTCTAAATAGGCAATAATCTGCATCCCCTAGTGCTGGGTAGTGGATTGGCCACGTACCTGCTATTTCCCTTATTTACATGTTTTACAACTTTATCAACTACACTAATTACACTCTGAGCACTGTTTAAAATTTTCTGTTAATAGAGATACAATGATGCACCAGAGGATGTGTATTTATGCCATAATTACGCCTCTGTTCCTGCGATGCAGTCTCCAATTAGCTGTCTACGGTGGCACAAGCAGCTGCCTGATATTCTAAAGCAGTGAAACATCTGCACGGCGGATGATACGCTCACATGGATTTTTTTTTTTAAGCCTAGAAATTTACACCCAAGGGAGTGCAGACAAATAGGAGCCTGTCATGTGTAGGGATGATTAGAAATCCTCACCATGGCAACATTGGAGCCGCCATGTCACAGAGTGAGGGGACACATGTCTAGATGAAGGTGCTAAAAACATTTGCCATTTTTTTAAGCTTCAGTGTTCCAAACTTCCCTCCCTCCAACCCCCCCTTCTCCTTTTCATATTCTTCTCTTTGCATCTAAAGCCAACCAAAACAGCAGGTGAAAAGGCCAGAATCTGCAGCCCATGTAAGGCATATGACACAGTCGATTTAGTGTTAGGAAAAACAGTGCGTAATCAGAGAAGCTAGACCTTTAAAATTTGCAGGGCCAGGAATCTACTGGATAGTAGTGTGTGTGTGTGTGTGTGTGTGTGTGTGTGTGTGTGTGTGTGGTGTTGGGTTGTGAGAAAAGGACGGGAAGAAAAACATGGATATTATTCAAAATATAACAATTCAAGTCCCTTGTTCCTAAGATGACACCTAATTTAGAATTTCCTTTTAACCCTCATTAACAGTTACAATTTCTGCATGAACAGTTGGCTAGCACATATTAGTGAGGGTAGGGAAAAGCAGACAAATGTCTACTAGTCTGATATAGAATATATTTCTTAATCGCTGCTTCTTTGATAAGCTTGTGTGTATGTGCAAAGACTGTGCAGATGTATTTAAATACACATTCAAAGAGCTTTGTACTATAGAGACAAATATGTAGAATGGTCAGCCAGATACAGTGTTTCCAATATGATAAAGATTTAGTCATTACATTAATAGCACTAATTAGGAAAGTAATCCTGATCTTTACTTGTGATTTTTTTAAAAAATGAACTTTAAGTGGACAAATATAAATCCTATGATCTTATATCTCCTACCATATGTACTGCCTTTGTTCTTATTGAGAAATAGAGTAGTCTAACTTATTGAATAAAAAATTATCCCTCCAAATAATTTTTCCCCCTTTGGATGATAGCAATATTCTTTCCCCTTAATGACAAAGGCAGGTTTAAAGATATTTAATTAGCAGAGAGTCAGGCTGTGAAGGGGATGAATATAAACAAAATAAATAGAAAGGGAAATGTTTTCATATCAAGCCTAATCATAGGTTGGAGCAAGAATGAGACATATGTGCAAAATTATAATAGCACTTCAAGTAACAGAAGTAGCATTAAGAACCAACCCTGAACATTGAGTGCCAGCAAAGCACTAAATGACAGAACGTGGGGTTTCACGGCACCCATGGCATTGACTCTGTGCTGTGACTTTACAATTTCTAAGGTTGCAAAGTGGAATACAAAGGGCCAACTCAGGATTTTGTCCTTATAACTGAACTTAGGTTTTTTAACTCAAACCTCAGGCTCAGATCTTTAAAAAAGAAAGTTATTTGGAACTTTATTTTCTCTTTGCATTTCAGGGGAAAACCAGAAAAGATCTTTTTATCAGCAGTTCCATTTGAAATAATGACATCTGTCATTTAGAAAAAAAGTTCAATTTATATCATTAGAAAGCTATAATATGTTTATAGTGGACTGAGTACTTTCAAAGTAATTACATTATGTAGTTTAAAAATAAAATTAAAATACCTTGTCAGTCTTATTCCTGATGGGGCAGAATTACTTCTGGGTCATAACTAATCAACAAAGAGGACCAGAATTTTAATAGAAAAACCAGGAGCCCCATGTAGATGCTTTTTCTGTGATCATAGTAGACAATTTCAAAATTAGAGCTCTCGAGTGTTTCAGCTGGAGTGCCTTACAATTTCTGAACTGTTAAGACACACACATACAAGCACAAGAACAAAAGCACTCCTTAAAATTTCACCAAGTCTTTTCCAGATTTCAGATTTAATAAAAAAGCAAAAATTGTGAGTCTTTATGTCATGGCATTTTTCTTATCATATTACAACACCTATGTGGACAGGGATGGGGACAGGGAGGCATGATGATTAAGATTAAATACTGTCTTTTCAGGAATATAGTTTTTTTTCCAGATTGTGTGTGAAGTTATCTTAAAGTGTTTCCTAAATGATAGCATGAAGTACTTTGCTAACAGAAAAGATTCCTCTTTTAATTTAGCACTCTAACTTCCATGGGGAGTAGTTACGCCATTTTCAAGGAGAAATTGAGAGTTATGTTTATTTCCATATCGCCAACAGAAGAGTACCAGATGAATTCTGGGTGCTGCTGCAAAAAAAATCTTTTCCCTACTCTAGCTCTTTTACCCATCCCATGAGCCTCCCAGCATGCTATATTTTGCAAAGGTCTAAAAGGGAGAAATATGATACTGAAGATCCACCATGTGTCAGTGTAAGGACAGAGTTTATCTGATAAACAAGTCATTTTTGGAAACTGCAGATGCTCCCACTGTGCAGCATTAAATGTGGCCCCTCTTAGATACACAGAATGGGGTTCTGGTCGACTGAACACGGGCTGATAAGCTCTGCACAGCTCTGAATGCTGTTTGCCCACATATTAATGTTAAACAAAAGAACCGTAGACTGCAGAGGAAGGATGCGGGTCAGACAACTAAATTTCTTAAACCCTTAGGCAGCCTTCTGAAAAGAAAAGGAATGAAAGAAGCTGATATGAGCTTTTATGCAGAATTGTACTGTTTATTATCCCTGTTAAGAAAATGATGGGAAGTATCTTGTTAAACTATATATTGCCAAATAAGACAAGAGGACAGACTCATACTAAAAATTATGCATTCAATATGCCACTGGTCAATATAGGATAAGTTATCTTGCTGTTATATGATTTCTGTATTTAAAAATATAATAAAAACAATAATCAAATTATATGCATTTTAAAAGTAAATACTATTCATTTGTACCTTAATATTAAGTTTCCTGATTTGTCATTGGGAGTTGTAACCTAATAATAGATGTTTTAGAAGAAATCGATTTTCTGTTAAAATTTCAAAATCTTCCTTTAAAACTTTGTTAGGTTTCATTACATAGACAGTTTAATAATGAAATCTTAATGAAGTATATCATTGTGGAAATGTGTAAAGTTGCAATGAATAGACCAGGGATATGATTTTATCATTATAATTCTACAATTGTAAACATAATAGTGTTCTGAATGAGGGTATTTTAGTAGCCAAAGTTGGAGGAAGAGGAAATGCACCTTTATTTTGCTTGACTTTCAATACTTTTCTCAGGTTTGAACTCCTGGGAATAGTCATACTTCTTCAAGCAAGTTTTTCTTTTCCAGTTACTTTTTCTTCCTGGACTTTCTACAGAGATACTTCTACTATGAGTCAATAAATAGGGCAGCTAAGTTGAGAAAAAAAACCTGATAGATTGAGAAAATTTTGGAAAGTATTTATCAACAGGTAACTGCCCTGATAAATGTCAGGCACAAGGTGGTATATTTGGGAAGGAAAGAAGGAAAGGAAAAGGGAAGGGAAGGGAAGAACAAATTCAAGAAAGCAAACCAACAACAAAAAATTAAAATTACCTTTTGTTTAACAGTAATACAAAATGTCAGTGAGTGCTATTCTGACATTTTTCGGTGGTTTCCCTCAGAAGGCAACAGATGAAAAAACAATCATAGAAGAGTTTTGCTAAAGGCACAGGGCATAGAGGCATTTCTGTACATTGCTATTGGGTGCTCTTAGAATTGTAGTCAAGCTTAAAATTTCTGATTCCTCAATGAGAGCAGCAAGTTTGAACAGAAAATAATCTTACCCCTCTGGTTCTAGGGGGAAAACTGTCACTAAATATCTGTGTGTGTTTATGACAGTATATAGTATTATTAATGTTTACTACATTATAAACAAGACTTCTTATGAACATACTTTTAAAGGAATAGCCTAGTTAGTCATTTGAACCCTAAGGGACAAAAGAAGCCAGAAACTAGGTTTAATAAATGACTCCCACCAAAGTGACAAAGGCTGACTCAGTAAACCAAAGAAAGAGTGGTACAGCTCTGGTTTTGTGGGGAAACATTTTATTAATGTCAGTTTCATTTCAGGTTGACTAGTAGAAAACTAAGTTAAGGAAGAATCTTGAAAAAAAGAGTGATGTTCAATGGAGATTTTGGGGGGTTTTGGTTTGTTTGTTGTTTTTAAAGCATTTAGACTCTGGATGGGAAAAATCTGATGATACTGCAGCTCTAGTGAATGAACCAGGGAAGGATCAATTTGCATAAATTCCTATGTAGAGTCAAAATGACACCATTCCAAAGAGCAATAAAGAAGAGAAGAAAACTTAACTGAAAAACAAGGTTTAAATGGTTAGGAATGGGTAATTTTCAGCTGAATTATACACCCCACATTGCAATGGTTTGAACTAAAGCAAGTCACCCCATACTGCCTTATGTCCCCATCACTAGTCTTGGCCCAATATGTCTATAGTTGCCTCTTCACTGAGGAAGGACTGAGGGACCCACAAATTGAGATACAGTCAGGTGAAAAGAAAACAGAAGGGAAAGGATAAGTGTTGATCCCTACAAAAGGAGGTGTAGTGGCCAAATGTTGCTAATAAAAGTGTCCAGAGTGACCAAAGGAGTTAAATAGAGAGTCTTCATAATACATTATTACCCTAGATTCACTGGGTCAGAAGAGAAAGAGAGAAGGTAAGGGTATCCATTTATACACTGTCTATTACTAGACTATATAAAACAAGTTATGTCTTGAACTATTTCCATATTCCACATTTTCCCAGAGAATAAGCCATTTCTTTTCTCCTTATGGCTGAGGTGACAATCAGTGACTGAGCTCTGACTATGAAAGTGGATGACATGAATGCAAGCTGAAGGGTCTAGATTTTGTTGAGTCAATGTAGCTTTGTTCCCAAAGATCCATACCAATACAATCTGAAAGGCCATAGAAGGACACAGAGCTTACCACTATGCCTGTAGAGTTGGCTCAGTCTCTATGAGATAAAGTAAAGAAAGGCCAAGTGGATGGTCCTTGGATTCTGTTTGGCCATAGTAGTGTGAATCTCCATAATTCATTTGGGGAAAGAAATGTGGAGCTCCCAACCTCTCTGAGAAATTGAGGGTCACCCTTGATAGCATTTGGTGGTAAAAGCAAGATAAGGTTTCTAAACATCTTGGCCCTTTGTTTTCTGTTACCTCCAGTTCCTTTATACCTCTTATTTATGTTAGAGGGTGACTGGATCATTGCACTAAGGAATATTGTACCATCTGGTACAATTTGGCTTGTTTAAATAAAAGTTACAACACTGTTATCAATATATAGTGGGTACCAGCAATAATGTGGCAAGTTAATGGATTCCCAGACCTCCTTTTATCTGGATCAAGGATTCTTAATTTGGGGGGTTCTATGAATTTTCTTTTTAAAAAAATATTTTGATAATTGTATTTCAATATTGTTTGTTCCTCTTGTAATCCTAAACATTTAAAAGGTATTATTCTGAGATGGGGCTCATAGACTTCCCCAGACTACCTCCTTCCTACCCCAAAAAAGGTTAATAAGAATTCCTGAATTAGTCTGGATATCTGTTTCCATGGTTTGTTTTTTGACATTCTTATACCCCAGGGTATAACACAGTGCTTGGCACACAGTAAGCATTCAATAAATGCTTGTTGATTATTGGTTGATGGCAAAGATGTTTTTATAGTGCAGTTAGGAAATGAATTTAGGAAACTTTTAAAAAAGAATTCCATCTATATGATCCAGCATAAAGGCTTTAAGAATATAGATTTACAAATGAATTTTTGAGTTAAGGAGAGCGGTAAGATGCAATACATGCCAAAGATACAGTATTCCAAGTTAGCTCAAAGCCATATTTCAGAATTTGTGACACCCACATATGCAGGTGGTTGTTTCACTTCTTCTTGAAGGTTGCGACTATTGAGAATAAAAAAATATATATATATAGGAAGTCAGCATCTAGCTTTTGAGAAAGCGGCAAAGAATGTGACTGGTTTTTTTGGACCATAGCTTTTATCAGCAGAGTGACAGGCTCACAAAAGACCCAGAAAGGTGATACTTGGCAGGAGGCACCCTAACCTGATCAATGGTTTCTTTGGACTAAAAGTAGATACAAAAAGGCAGAAGTACCCAGATAAAATGCTGAAATTGAATATAACAGGTATGATGGGTAGATAGAATGTTGGATCCAGAGTCAAGAAGACCTGAGTTGAAATCCTGCCTCACATACTACCTGTATGATTCTGGTCAAGTCATTTAATGTCTCTCTGCCTTGGTTTCCTCATCTTTAAAATGAAGATAATAGCACATACATCTCAGTGATGCCATGAAAATAAAAAAGAGAATATTTATAAAGTTCTTTGCAAACCTTAAAGCCTGTAAATTCTGGCAATGAAGATGATGATGGTGATGATGATGAAGAAAAAGAAAATAATGGACAGATAATTATAACTTAAGAAAAACCTAACAGACAAAAGTAAAGGAAATAATACTAATATAGTCAATATACTTATACAGCAATTCACATATATGCTATAAGAATTGTTATATGTATATATGTGCATATTTCACATACACACAAACATTTACACACATACCAATATAAAGAAAATGTCTAACAATGAACTTAAAATGTTTACTCATGATAAATAATTCACACACCATATTTTAAGCTTTCCATATCATTTTATATATATCACCTAATAATCTGATCGTTACAGCAACTCTATAAGTACTATTTTCATTCTCTTTTTTATAAATGAAGAAATGGAGGTAAAGATAGCTGATCAGTCTAGAGTGGCAAAGTCATATGTGCATTTGAGGCAGAATTTGAACCCAGACTTTCCTACTTCAGGTGTTACAGATGATCAAATATAATATATACAATATGACCAAATACAAATAACTAAGACTTACTGGAATGAGTTTACTGACTAGAATTAGCAACTACATGTTATATCTTGTAAGAATGAAAGGAGAGAGAAAAATAACACTAAGTGTTAGGAAAGTGTAGAAGTATAAGTCAAAGACCCTTTAAATCTTTGCCCTTTTCAGACCTTGATAGTCATCATTTGCTTTTGAAAATGCCAGGAATTCACATAACTGGTAATAGAGACCTTGATCTTGTCTGCTCAGCATAGATTGTCCCTATATTTCTTTCCCCTACTTTGCACTCATTTACATGAACAAGTAGAAGAAATGCAGATATAAAAATTGGGGGGTTCCTGAACAACAGGGATGGATATTTAGTGGTTATTTGGAAAATAATCAATTCTCGATTTATGGTAAATTGAGGAAGTAAATTGGTGTGGTATTGACCAGAGTGATGTCTGCAACCTGTTGGTCGATCTTTGTTTCTCTGTTTGTATTTTCTCTGAAGTTCAGGGTGCTGACTTTTTCCTCTGAGCTAAGTGAATGATTATGTGTACTTGATTAAAGTGATTGTTTCCTTTTAGAAAAGGAGATCTGAGAACCTGTACAGCAGGCCTCCTTGTGTATGTCAGGGTCCTTGCTGATATAATCTGTCCTGAAAATAAAAATATACACATACACACAGGCATGTGTATACATATATATACATATATATATACATACATACACACATACACATATAATATTCATATACATTCATACATATGTATGTGTGTATATAAATTTGGGCCAATTATCTAGGAATGTAAATTTAAATATGAATTTGACATTTTGACATGAAATTGACAAATTTGACGTTTAAATATCAGGGATATGTCTTGTCTTCTAATTTTAAATAAAATTTACACAAGTATACACAACTATCATGAATTCAAAATTCTCTGTTTTATACTTGTGTGTCCTTGCTTTTATGTTGTATCCAGTTATAAATTTTTCCTCTGTCCAAAATTATAGAAGATGTGACTTTTGCTTCTTCTCATTTATTTATGGTATGACTTTTTAGATTTAGGTTCTTTAACTTTTAGGCATGTATCATGGTACATGGTATAAGATATCGACTTAAACTTATGATCTCCAAACTGATTTTCAGTTTTTATGAGGTACTTGTCAAATAAAGATTTTCTTTCCCTAGCAGGCTGTATTCTTGAGTTTATGTAACTAGATAATTATTCTCATCTGCTTCTAGCCTACTGCTTATCTAATCTATTTGCTTTCTTTGTATTCTTTCTCATTTCTGTTGGTATTCCTGACATTTTTATCCTCCTTGGTAATTTTGCTTGGTAATTTCCCTGATATAGAACTAAATCTATAAAATGTTGGGGGGATAATATCATATCTGTTACATTGGTAGAGTCCACTAAGGAATATTGAATGTCTATTCACATATTTAGAACTCTTATTTCCAAGGAAATTGTTTTGTGATTGCACATATCTAAATCCTATGACTTCTGGTGCCAGTGGAGTAAGGAAGGAACCCTCCCAAATTCCCCAACAAAAAAAAATCTTTAAAAACATTTTAAAACTAATTTAGGAGTGGGGAGGCAATTTACCAGCTCTGCAGGAAAAGTTTGTCTAATTGAGCTGGGAAGGAAGCTTGCTAAACAAACCCAGCAGCAAGCCATACCCCAGGGGTATTCAGCAAAGTCCTAGGGCTACCCCGCAGTGAGTCATCACCACTATGAAAGCCAGCAGCTCTAGAGGCAAGCCAGCTGTCCCAGAACAGCATCATAGCAAGGTCCCTCTCTCTCAATCTGGTCACCAGCTAGACCCTGCCCTTATTACTGACTGATAGCAAGGCCCCACCCCTGGGGCCTTGTCCCTGTCCCTGGGGCTGGACAGCAGCAGGATGGCAAGGAGATCCCATCCCCAAGAGAGGTCAATAGGGAGACATTCCACCTAGTATAAAACAGCAGGGAGTGGTCTCCTTCTCCCAATATAAGCCAGAAGCTAAGTTCTAAGGTCCAGTGAAAGCCAGCAACAAGTCCCCTAAGTCCAGCATAAGAAACTTGGGACAACACAGAAGCAGAGCCTAACTCTTGCATAAAAGTTCAGTCACAAAATTAGTAGAAAAAAATGAGCAAAAAAATCCAATAAAAGACATTGACTGTAGAAAGTTGCTATGGTGACAAGGAGGATGGAGCCACAAATTTAGACTCAGACAACCGTGTGAATATGGTTACATGCAAAGCCTCAAAGAAAAATATAAATTGGTCTCAGATCCCGAAAGAACTCTTAGAAAAGTGTAAGAAGGATTTTATAAAGCCAATAAGAGAAGTAAAGAAAAATTGAGAAAAGAAATTACAGTAACACAAGAAAATCATGACAAAAATCAACAACATGGTAAAACACAGAAAATGGAAAGTTAAATCAAAAATTAGCCAAAGAAAATAAATTCTTAAAAAATAGAATTGGAAAAGTAGAAAAGGAGGCACAAAAGCTCATTGAAGAAAGTAATTCCTAAAAATTAGAATTGGGCAAGAGCAGTCAATGACTCCCTAAGACATGAAGAAATGACAAAAACAAAATTAAAATAATTTTTAAAATAAAAAGAAAACAATCAAAATTTTTCATTGGAAAAACAACTGATCAGGAAAATAGATTCAGGAGAGTCAATTTAGGAATTATTGGTGTGGAAGTCTATCTGCCAAGACAAACGCAAGAACTACATGAAAACAACTGCAAAACACTTTTCACACAAATAAATTTAAATCTAAACAATTAGAAAAAATATTAACTGCTCATGGGTAGGCTGAGTCAATATAATAAAAATGGAAATTCTAACCTAAATTAAACTATTTATTCAGTGCCATACAGTCAAATTACCAAGAATATTTTATAGAGTTAGAAAAGCTATAACAAAATTCATCTGGAAGAAAAAAAATGGTAAAGAATATCAAGGACATAAATGAAAAACAAAATGTGAAGGAAGTGGTCTAGTCATACCAAAACTCAAATTGTATTACTAAATGGTAATTATCAAAACAATCAATATTATCTAGGAAATAGAATTATGGAACAGTGGAATAGATTAGGCTAACATTACAATATAGTAAATGACCATAGTAATATAGTATATGATAAATCAAAGATCCAAAATTTTGGAACAAAAAGTCATTATTTGACAATAGCTGCAGGGAAAACTGGAAACTTGCATGGCAGAAACTAGATATAGATCAACATCTCACACTATATACCAAGACAAGGTCAAAAGAGATAAATGATTTGTACATAAAAGGGGATACCATAAACAATTTTAGGAGAGCATGGGATAGTTTATTTATTAGATCTACAGCTAAGAGAAGAACTTAGGACAAAATAAAATACAGAGAATGCTACAAAATATAAGATAAACAATTTTGATTATATAAAATTAAAAAAGTTTTTCACAAAGCCAATACAAGTAAAATTAAAAAGGAAAACAAAAATATGGGGGGAAACTTTGCAATAAATATTTCTGATAAAGACTTAATCTCTCAAATATCGAGAGAATTGAATTAAATTTATAAAAATGCAAGGCATTTTCCAATTTATAAATAGTCAAAAGATACGAACAGGTAGTTTTCAGACAAAGAAATCGAAGTTGTCTATAGTCATATGAAAAAATCCTCTAAATCACTACTGATTAGAGAAATGCAAATTAAAACTCTGAGGTACCACCTCACACCTAACAAACTGACTAATATGACAAAGAAGGAAAATGATAAATGTTGAAAGGGATGTGGGAAAAAATGAGACATTAATGCACTATTGGTGAAGTTGTGAACTGCTCCAAACATTTTGGAAAACAATTTGAAACTATGCTCAAAGAATTATGAAACCATACATACCCTTTGACTCAGTAATACCACTATGATATCTATATACCCAAGAGATTTTATAAAAGGAAAAAGACTCCAAAAATATTTATATCACTCTTTTTGTGATGTCAAAGACTTGGAGGTTGAGCGGATGCCCATCATTTGGGGAACAGCTGAACAAGTTGTGGTATATGATTGTAAAGGATTATAATAATATTGTGCTATAAAAATGACAAGTAGGACTACTTCAGAAAAACCTGGAACAACTTACGTAAACTGGTACAAAGAGAAGTGAGCAGACTCAAGAGAACATTGTACAGAAGAACAGTAATATTGTATGATGAAGAACCATAGTTCTGAGCAACTTAGCTATTCTCATCAATACAAAATCCAAGACTATCACAAATAAATCATGAAAAAATGCTATCTGCCTCCAGAGAAGGAACTGATATTGCCTTAAAATAGACTGAAGTGTACTGTTTTATATTGCCTTTCCTTGTCCTCTTCCTTTCCTTCTTTCCTTCCTTGTTTCCTTCCTTCCTTTTTCTTTCTTTCTCTTGTACAAAATGACTAATATGGAAATGTTTTACATTATTGTATTTGTATGACCTATATCAGATTGCTTACCATCTCAGGGAGGGGTTAAGGGAAAGAAGGAAGGATAGACTTTGGAACTCAGAAATTTAAAAAAAATCTATTAATGTTAAAAATTACTTTTACATATAATTGGAGAAAAAGATAAAATTCTATTAGAAATTTAAAAAAAATTCCTATTGATGTCTTAGAAAGTGAACTCCCAAATATTTGATGCACTTTATTGTTCTTTTAAATGGAATATATATCCTATGAATTTTGGTGTGTTAGCAATGGCATTGTTATTTTTTCCATAATTTTTGCCCCATTTAGTATCCAGGACAGGGATGGGGAATGTGCAGCCTCAAAGCCACATATGACCCTCTAGATCCTCAAGTACAGCCCTTCGACTGAATCTAAACTTCATGGAACCAATCCCTTTAGTAAAAGGATATGTTCTGTAAAACCTGGACTCAGTCGAAATGCCACACCCAAGGACCTAGAAGGTCACACGTGACTATCCCTAATCTGGGATATAAACATTTAGTCTATAAATAGTTCTCTATCCTCTGTTCATATTTCGCTTAATAATTATTATTTTCATATTTTGTGGCTTGTAAAGAGTATGTTAAATGTTCTTCATTTTTGTGAATGAAAGACACTTTACCACCACAGGCAAAGTTGATGGGAAGTGGGGAATCTTTGAGTGAGAGCTCTAAGTATTTAAGTTCTTCAATAATATTTGATAAAAATTCTACCTTTATAGGACTCTAGCTTCTTACTTTGGGGATTCAGGTGTAATTATTCTAAGTTTCACCCACCGTAATGGAGGGACTGACCAACCATGGCCTAGTCCTTGAATCATTTGCCTACTATTAATGCAAGATGTTGATCATCAGAAACCAATGACACCCATGAAGACTCAAAGATTTATACCGTTTTGGGAGGAAAAGCCTTTTATTTCATTTCAGAACAAGGAATTACTCAGTACAGGTTAAGCCCGTAACAGGGAGTACATACAAAAAGCTTGAGCAGATAATCTCTTACCTTCTTCCTTAGCAGTTTTAGACTGAGATACATTGCCTTGAGCTGTCTCTCTCCACCATGTTGATGGCACTCGTATTTACGATTAGTCATTGCAGATCACAGGTGAACAATAATTCCAAGAGAGGTGTGGTCAAGTCACTAGCGAGGTTGGAAGATTCCTCAAAGCCATCAAAGAGGTCCTGCCAGCAAACAGATCTTGTAGCAACAGTGGTAGAGTCTAGCGATGAATCAATGGAAAAAACATCCCATCAGTGAAATGAAATATCATTCAAGACACCATGATCAGCATGGAATCAACCCAGTTGTGCAAGTGACTCAACTATTGTTTACATAAATCCTTAAAGAAACTTACTACAAGTGACTTGAGTGGAGAAGACTCACAGCCATGAAGTCCTCTCCTTGTCCTTATGTGTTCTCTACATGTGTATGTAACTGTCTTTATACTTTCAGTCTGAGCCTGTTTTTCCAGACGATCTTCTTTGTATGTATGTAAAGCATGTATATATTTTATATGTTTATGTGCAAAAGAAGAATGCATTCCTTGTTTAAGGGGTTTGCTATATAATTACTTTTTTGTCATGACTTCTCAGTAAATATTCTTTTGTAAAAGCTAATTGATATCTAGTAGTGAAGCAATATTTGAGAACACATCAAATGTGAGTGATCTCAGGAGCAATAGTGATAGAAACCAGTCTCTTAGAATGAACTCTAGAAACCTCTGGGGAAAAGAATTGCGGAACCTGACAAGTTATTCTGATGGTAGGTAGTTGGAGGGTAGGGGGAGGGTAGAGTGAAGCTATAACATAACTCATTTTTCCTAGGTTTCTTTGATTGCTGTGGGTTGAAGAAAGCAAATGCTTCACCTTCTTGCTATTAATATAATTAAATTTCTTTCTTCTTACTTATTTCCACAAGTGGCAGAATGATAATGATACTATGGTTAGATAACTGACCTTAGAGCTAGCAAGATCTGGGCTTATGTCCTACTTCTACTTGTATTGACCATATGAGGGCAAATCACCTAAACTCTCAGCCCTCTTAACTACACTCCAAAACAATATGTTGTAGAAAAGGCATAGAACTTCAAGGAGGCTACTCCTTGGGGATTTCCTATATAAAAAAAAACCTAACGGGTCAATCACTAATTAAATTCCTATTCATTTTCATAGAGTAATACTTTTAATTTTCATATGATTATAGATTATACAGCATTTGAGTGTAAAGTGACCTTCACCACCACCCAGTCTTTTCAATTTTACATATTAAGAAATTAAGAACCAAAGAGGGCAAATAATTTAGGTTTGCAAAGGTCATTAGTAGAAACACAGAGGTTTCTAGTGCTCTTACCTTTCAATCAACCAATAAATCAACAAGCATTTTAAAGCACCAACTATGTTTCAGCTACTATCTACTGGGAATTATCATATATTTGTCCCCAGTTAGAGAATATAAACTCCTTGAAGTTAGGTACTATGTATGTATGCAAGCATATGTATATATACACATACATACATATGTGTACCTGCATAAATGTTACATACACATATGTATTTATACACACATATAATACATACAGTATATGTATATCTAGCCTAATATTTTAAAGGAGACAGCAATAGTAACTGAGGAAAATAGTAATGGATTCAAGTACAAGGTGAAGTTTTTCACTGTACCTATTTCCTTCCATTTCTATGACTTCTTCTAGAAAAATATAAGTAAAAGCTTCTATCTTGGGGAATCACAAATATTGCTCTAATAAATAAAAACTAGTACTGTAACTCTTTGGGGAGATATAATAAAGAATATAAAGTGAAGATAGAAGTAAAGACCAAGAATAGAAAAGAATGACCTGCCCACATTTCTAGTTTGACTCTTATTTAGTTTATCCATAAGATGCCCATAGGAGATAATAGTATTTGAGGGTACAACATGGTGGTGCAAAAAGCACAAGGGTACTTAACTGATCCATATAGTATGCATTCATTTAGTTAGTTTATCATCATTGGCAATTATTTTATTTGCTTTCATGTCCCATAGTGACATCACATTTGAAGGTCTCAAACTTTCTTCCTTAGTAGAAACCCTCATCCAAATAAATTTTAGGAAAAAAGATTGCAAAAAAATCTTAAAAACATATTTTCTTAAATATTTATTCTAGAACATACCAGTAATAGAAGGCAAATAAAAAACTTCAATTTTTGATTGATTTCATTTTTTACTCTAATAATATTTCAACTTAATGAGAAATACATAATACATAAGTCATCATAAATGACATATTTAAGGGGAAATGTTAGATATGGCAGTTCACCTTATGAATTTTTTCCAAAGGAATGTCTTTTGTTCTTTAGTTTACATCAGCCAGCATGGGGTGGGGGGAAGGGACATAGTTCTATCAGTTCATAAGTCTTTTAATTATAAAATAAACTTTCTTTTGATATATGCTGAATTTTGTTTTAGACACCTATTTAATTTTTTGAGGACTGTTTATAAATAGTTGATAACAACTTACATGCAGGATTTTAGAATCACTAAGAGTGATCTTAATTTGGCAATATTTGGGTTTCTTCTGCTTTTGTGACTTGGTAATTTTCCTGTGCTCGTGGGTACCAGGTTTTGTCACCAAAGTTGTTTTTTTTTAATACTTTTATTTTCTTGCTTCTTTAAGTTTTTTTATGTTTTTACCACGTTACTAGAAATAAGCATTGGCACCAAAATTTCTAGTTTTCTAAGTATTTAAATAGATTCCATTATTTTATATACATTACTGAGAAAGAATAAACAATGAAATAACTGTCCATCATTCATTATTGGGTACTTTGACTTATTGACTTTAAACCAACATACGGAAAACCTTTTGATTTCCATGATCAATTTCAATTATTTTTTATTACAATCTACATGATATGAATACACACATTTATATAATCAACACAGGCTGCAATGTAGAAGGATTTGCCATGTTGACTTACCTATCATTATGACTTTTCTTCAGGGAGCCCCTTCTTCTATATAGTGGGGTCATAAGGTTTCACAAAATAGAGCTGAGAAAGATTTCTCTAGATTGAAGTTAACTTCTCAGAAATGCCAGACCATACTCAGAGCTTATCCATGAAACCTTTTTTTATCCTTTGAAAGGATACAAGTTCATGGAGATTCTTCCTCCAACTTCTTGGTCCACATACACTAGTTATTTTAGGCACTTTATTTCTTTATGGATTTGTGCATCTCACTAATGTACAATAATTAGGTGGCACCCTATTCTAGAATTTGCACCTGAAAAGCAACTTTACCATACACTGCAATCTGGAGCCTAGGGAAGGTAAGTGATTTGCATCAGTTTACACCAAAGAATCAGAAAACAGATCTACAAACCTGTGAACTGTTCTAATTTGTTCATCTTTCTTTCCTCTATTTTCTCAGGCAAAAGCAAACTAGCCACATAAGAATTTATTAATAGAAATTAAATGTACAAGTTGAATCTCAACAAATACTATTTGAAGAGATTGCCCAAATTATTTTTTCTTTTAGTATTGTGCTAAGTCACAGTTCACCTAAAACATATGAGCCATCAGCTAAAATATGGAATGTTTTTGTATACATATTTTTGGTACAAAATTATTGCTTATAACAATATTTGACCTGCAGAATCAAAATCAGAAACCCATAGACACTGAAGGGATTCTAGTTCAAGACTTCTCAGGATATAGGTGAGGAAGCTGAGGTCCATAGAATGGACCATAGAACTATTTTAGAACTGAAGGGACCATGGAGATCAATGAATCCAACATTCTCATTTCACAGATGAGGATATTGAGACCCACAGTGTTTGTGATATATCCATGGTCACACAATTATAAGTATTTAAGGTGGGATTTAAATTCAGTTTTTCTAACTCTAAGTCCAGTTCTCTAACCCACTGTCTAGTGTTTAAATGATTTATTTAAGGTCTAAAGCTGGTTAATGAAACTATTCAATTGTTAACTCTTCACTTTAAAGAAAAAAAACCCCTCAACTATCATGTAAACATTTTCTCTAACATTTACATATTTCTCAGTAAGTATAGTATTTGTGTGCCCCTGAATGATGTCATTTTTGAGAAGTAGCCAGACATTTCTGAAACCTTTTGAAATCCAACATAATTTGATTTTGCCTTATTACAAATATGCAAGGTATTTCAGGGCCTTGACAAGATTCTAGTTTGTAGGTGTGGGGCAATATTGCAGGGCCATTAAATATAGCAAGTTTTGAACAAGGTTCCATTTAATCCTGCTGGGTTTTTATGTTTGTTTGTTTTCTATCAAAGACCTCTTTCACTACAGAAGGTTAACAGAATAAACTCATGTGAATGACAGGAGCTATCCTCATTGGGTATAGGATCATCTCACCATTAAATGTGACCCAGCATCATCAACAACACTTGATATATGTGCAGTAGTTACGAAGGCTAAACTCTTGATCAATATGTCAGATTTCAAAAGCGATTGCAACCAAATAGACACAGGATGATGAGGTGACTGGATTCACAAAGGCATTGGAAGGACACATCAGGGCTGTTTCTAATTTGCATGTCAAAGAATGAAACTGTGTACCCTTAGTTCTGCTTCATCCAGCTCATTTAAGAAGTTAAAAACTCAAAACAAAATAAGATAATATTAATAAAAGGGAGGAAAAAATAGAAGAAATAGGACACACAACTACACTTTTGTAAACCCACTAGACTCTCTCAAACCGCACCATAAAAATCCATTAACATGATAATGTCCATTAATCCAACCAAATACAACTCATTTGTCATCTCTCTGTGGCAACCCATCTGTGTGCCTGTTGAGGGGAGAGATTCTGCAATTTTCTCTGTCTAGGGATTTGCTTCAGAGGAAGACCTGATTTCTATAATTCTTAGGTAGGAAAAAGCTCATTTTCCCTATCTATTGAAACGCCTACTTATTTTTCACCTTTTCATGATCTCACATCCATCTCATGCAAAAGCCATGGGAAGAAGAATTGCTAAAATTGAAATAAAAATATCTCATTAAAATAATTAAACCAAAACCTGATTTTGGGTTTTTTATATTGTTTGTGATGTTACCTGTTATTATTCAAGTGTTTAACTTGTAGAGATCTCCTAAATGGGTGTTCTTGAACAGAGAGAAAGAATATTTTTTATATTAACATCATTTACAGAAGGAATTATTAGCAAGGACATCAGAAATGATAATGAAAACTGAGATATGTACAGTATCTTAAGATTTGCAAAGCACTTTTTGCAGATTATCTTATTTGGATCTCACATCAATCATATGAAAGCGGCAATGCTGACATTATTGTCCCCATTTTACAGAAGAGGAAATTAAAGTTCTTAGAAATTAATTTATTTATTCAGACTCACAGCATTTGAACCCAGTCTTTTTTTGGATCTAAACTCCTTGCTCTATATACTATGCTGTCCTATTTTACTATGTTATGCTTTATCTGATTATGTCTATTTTTATTTGGATATAAAATGGCTAAACTATAAATGGTCTTATTTCATGAAAGACCTGTTTTTAAGTTAAAGAAAATGGTAACTAACTGACTTCTGGTACCTAAAAATTTCGTTTCTTTCTATTGCTATTTATTACAAAAGACACTGGATTTTTTATGTCTTCTTACTGCATAGATTGTACCTTTATAAAAGATGCTGAAACCATCTGTAAGAAGTAAAAGGACTTGGAAGCCAAACAAGAATGCCTTTCTTTGATCTAAATCTATTTAAATCCAGGAAGGTATCATCAATAGACAGTATTTCAAAATGTTATGAGGTCCAAATCACCCTTCATTTAAGAGAATAAAATCAGTCATTTGGCATCATGATTGGCCAACTCATTGAACTTATTGCTTTTTAATTGGTTATGCAGAATGTAACATAGATAAAGCTAAGTGTTTAAGGCTAACATGCAAATCCTCTTTTCTATTAAAGTCTGCCCAACATTCAACAATGAATGTAACTGATTTTCTCTAACATGTTAATTTATTTTTAAAATTAAATTTATTAGTTCATTCCAAATCATCTACCTGTCAAGAAGGTTTGACGGTACATATCCATAATGGAGGAAGGCTTTAGCTCTTTTAATTTTACATAATTGATATGAAGTTCAGCTGAATAGAAAAGATTCTCTGACTAATAAAGCATCTTTAAAAGGAGAAAAACATTAGTGTGTATAGTATGAGTTAACAGAAACTGATTACTTTTATTACAAATGAAAATTGAAAAAAAATTGTTCCCCTAATATACATTCAAGGGAGAATTGCACAGTGAATCAAGTGTTGGGCATGGAGTCAAGAACACTCATCATCCTGAGTTCAATTTGGCCTCTGATATGTATTAGCTTTGTGAACTTGGGCAAGTTCTTAAGTCACTTAACCCTGTTTTCCTCAGTTTCCTCTTCTGTAAAATAAACTGGAGAAAGAAATGGCAAACAACTCCAATATCTTGCCAAGGAAAGCCCAAATGGGATCATGGAGAGTCAGATACAGCCATAAAATGACTGAACTACTGAAAATTACTTGAATGGTGTCCTCATTGGTATGCTGCTACTAAGCATACTTTACTACCTGTCCATCACACTTAGAAATCAAACGGATGTTAGTAAATTTACATGGCAAAGCAAAGTAGCACCATTTAGCATACTGGTGGTTGCTTCTCCTCCTACCCTCCACGATGTTACTAATGAATCACATTTAAATCTGTATATGGCAGCACTTCCACATAGAAACACTCATGTAAATTGAACATGAAGAAAGCATGAAAGAATGACTAGCTGTATTCTGGTCTTTGGACTAAATAACTATATTTCATCCTCAAATGTGTATAAATTCACGAAATGCCTACAAAAAACTGATAGACCCTATCCAAACAAAGCCAGAGCAGGGTGAAGAAAACAAGCATAGATTTGGAAAAAGTTGTACCTATAAGTTCCAGATATAGTAGTTAGTAAAAAAAATCTTTAATAATAAATGAATTCATTTGTTTCAACTAACCAGTGACATTGGAGACATTTGCTGAAGAAAAATTTCTGGAGGATCTTAACAAAATTGTCTCTTTCTTTAAATATCTCATAACTAACAGGCTTAAGACTAGCTAGCCAATATCCTTATATGAGTCCCCTCCTTTCCCCACAGCAGATATTGTGAAATAACAATAAATGTCATTGAAATCATATATACACAAAGGCAGTTGCATTCTAGCAGAGGTCAGGATATGATTTGAGACTGAGTATGCCAGGGCACAACTTTAGTTACACCAAAGTGAACACAGTGCATTTGCTAGGATATGCAATGGTGCAGTCAACGAAAATAAATGTACTTGCTGCACTCAATTAAGCCTCACATTGTACATGTGTGTTTATTCAATTGTGTGACGATGTGGTGATTGAAATACACACACTTGGTGCATTTGTCTCAATCTGTAGTGGATTTATTTAAATGTCCAATCAATCATGGAGCTCAGGCTTTCCATTTTTTTCTTTCCTCCATTTATTTCTAGAGAACATTAAAACAGAATACCACATTGACATTACGACTTCTCTTGGAACTCAAATGCACATTTAAAAAAAAAGAAATCTAAAATTTTCAGTTCTTTGGAAGTGAGCTATTCATCTCGCGTATTCACGCATACAGCTGCTGAATGATGTGTCAAAGTTCAATCTTTGTATATGAGAGTGGGGTGTCAGCAGGAAGATCTTATTGATGATCTGTTTATAAGTAATTATTGACAAAATGGTAAAGACCCCATTACTTTGAGGTAATGTGTTTAGAGTGAGGAAAATCTCTAATCAAAATATACTTCTGACACTTATACCTGTGTGAACTTGTAAAAGTCTTTTACCATCTATGTTTCTCAGACACCTCTCCAGTCTAAGACATTCCTACAAAGTGATGGAGGGGTTGGAAGTTCTATTGTGAGAGAGAAAATTTACACACTGGTAGCTTTTCATGCTAACTAAATCACCTATCCTTCCTTGATCTGGTTATTAACCACGACAAAAAAATGAAATTAATCTACTAATGTGCTGGGAATAATCAGTTAGGTGGTTTACTCTATGGTTTCTTTGTATATGCCAAGTTCAAGTTCTGTTGCAAAGCAAGTCAGACACACATAGTTCTGACATCTAGAAATTTGTCATTGAACATTAATAACAAAGTTTGCTCTACACTATGTAAAGGTCAAAGAAAGGGACTCCAATCCATTAGTGTAAAGTTTTGTGGAGCTGAATATGCCCTTATGACACATTGAAGTCTTTCTCCCCTAAATCTATATACTAAGTGAGCTTCGACATACTGATTGGACAATATGAAAAAAGTTATTTCTCTTTATTAAGTTTTATTGGCAAGTGAGAATTTGCCAAAGATTTGCAATTTCCCAAATGAAAAACCACTATTTTGGGAACTTCTTTTCTCAGGGAAGACTGAAACCCCAGTGTGAATTAGTTAATAAATCCAAATAAGCTGCATTCACAGAGAAGCTGAATGATTTGTCCAGGTTCAAATGGTTAGAGGCAAAATTGGAATTCAGGTCTTCATGAATCCAAATACAACTTTCACTTATCCTCACTGCCTCTAAAAAAAATGTAACAATATATTATGTACTTTAAAAATAAGTTTATGTTCTTTAGAAGTAATTACAGCAAACCTCATCCAAATAAATGAATATCTCTGGTGAGAGAAGTTCAGTTTGAAGGGGTTTAATAACTCTTTACATATATCAGCCATTACCTGGCTAATATAAGGGCACATTCACTTCATTTAAAGCCAAAAGAACTGAGTGATAATTCTGGTTCTTACATTAATGAGCCCTGTGACCTTATCCAAATCACATCAGCTATAAGGGTCTATTTTCTCCTTTTTTAAATAAATAAATGAATTAACAAATAATAGCTTTATAAGTTGTCTCAAAAATCTTAGTGCAGTTTTAAGCCTTAGTGTTGTTTTTATTTTCTCATTTTAGTCTCCCTACCATAATAACAATTACAGGCATCTTTATCCAGATCATATAAATGAGAACAGGGAGGATGACCTGATCATATTTTCACAGTTATTGTCAAAAGCATTTTAGACCTTTAAAGGTTTCTCAAGTTTAGCATTATCCGCTAAGTCACAAGATATCTTTTGTATTTGTATATGCCTAACATATGTAAAAAATAATAATTATAGAAAAATTGGACACAAAGTTTATACATAGGTACCATATAAATGTTATTAGATAATAACACTTTATATTTGCTTAAAATCAAAGATTAAGCCTTTACCAAGGTAAGATCAAAATAGGTGGATGATTTAGATATAAAGAATGATACTATAAGCAAATTAGGAGAGCAAGGAATAGTTTACCTGTCAAATCTATGGGGAAGGGAAGAATTTATCATCAAATAAGAGATAGAGAATATTATGAAACTCAAATTGTATAATTTTGAATACTTAAATTGAAAAGATTTTGCACAAGCAAAACCAATGCAACCATTGTTAGATTAGAAGGAAAGCAGAAAGCAATACTATTGTTCTGTGGAAAATGATGAACAGCTGGATTTCAGAAAAAACCTGGAAAGACTTATATGAACAGATGCTAAGTGAAGTGAACAGAATCAGGAGAATATTATACACAGTAACAGCAATATTGTAAGATGATCAACTGTGATAGACTTGGTTCTTTTTTGGCAATTCAGTAATGTAGGATAATTCCAGAAGGTTCTTTTCAGAGAAAGAACTATGGCGTATGAATGCAGATTGAAACATATTATTTTAACTTTTTTGTTATATTGGGTTTTTTCTTTCTTGTGATTTTCCCCTTTTGTTCTGATTTTTCTTTCACAACACGATTAATGTGGAAATATATCTAACACAACAGAACACGTATAACTTATGTAAGATTGCTTGCTGTCTTGGAGAGGAGGGAAGGAAGGGAAGGAGAGGAAGAAAAATTTGGAACTCATAATTTTACAAAAATGAATGGTAATTGGAAAATATTATTAAGTTAAAAAAATTTAGAAGAGAAAGACTTAAAAAAGTCTGTTAAATTCTCTTAAAAAAATTAAAGGTTGCCTATATCTCATTGTTGAATAGGCAGCTTACAGGACTCTGAATTTGAATGCTTAGGATTTGAATTCAAATCCTGGTCTATTACTTCCTTCTGATCTTGGGCAAATCATGTAACATTTTCAAGTTCTAGTTTCTTCATCTGTAAAGTGAGAAAGTTATCCTTGATGATGTCCATGATCCTTCTAGTTCTATCTGCATTATTCTGTAATCCAAGGTACTTGTAGTCAATTCTGAAGGACGTACATTCCCAAATATGTTTTAGTAAGGAAATTAGGTATGTATAAAATATACATTTTTACATAAACTAAGTGATACTTAGCATAGCATCTGGCATAGAGTAGGTCCTAACTAAATACAGATTGATTAATAATAATTCTACAAAATATTACTAACATTTGATAAAATAATATATAGGAGATTGCATTTTCAAATGCTGAGGAAATGGATTCATACTAAACAACATACATAAAAATCAGGGAAAAAACACTGGAAAAGATGTTTTATAGGAATTTTAGATGTTAATTTGGTGATCATAATTTTAGTTAATGACATTTGTTGGAGATTTAGGATTACTTAAATACTATAACTCCAGGTACAATTACTCCAATTATGCAAGGATTTATTTTAGAAGAGAGGTAGAGAGATAGGAGACTATTGGTGTGGGATACCACATACAGTATTATATTCTGGTCTCTGACTTGGGTATTTGGCTTACCTGTTTCTTTGTTATAATGGAGCTTTCCACTGGGAAATGTGACATGTGCCTAACAGGTATCTGGAACATAGTAGGTGCTTAATAAATGATGATTTGTTTGATTAAGTTTATCTAACTTGATGGACTGCTCATTTAATTGTTAGTTGTAATTCAGGAAACATAAACATTTAATCCATTATATTTTAAAGTTTTGTTTACTAAGTCAGTCGCCTAAGAATGACCATGAATTTCAATAAGAAGGCCTTGTTAAGTCATTTCAAGACTTGCTTCACTTTACCAAGTGTCATCTACAAGCAGAAACATCTGGAGATAGATAAGGGATTACTTTTCCATTTGCTATCTGTACAGGACATCCTTCATGGAACTGGAGAACACTTTATGTGAACATATGTCTCCATGTTTTATGACTCACTTGATGCTAATACTCAGTTGGATCATTGAATAAACTTATGTCCATGATCACAGCTGTTAAAGAATTCTCTATCATTTTAACATATGTGTGTGAAACCCTATAGTTGAGGAGATCCTTTTGTATTATGCTTTGTTCTGCAAGTCAACTGTTTTTTTTAAAAACAATTAACACACAATAGAAAAAATGGGTAATATATTCTCAATATTTCATTTATATGGCTGAAAACAATGTAGGAAAACATCATAGAAATCTTGTTATTTTTTTGTTCAGTTGTTTCAGTTGTGTCTGACTCTTTGTGACTCCATTTGGGATTTACTTGGCAAAGATGTTGGAATGATTTTCCATTTCCATTTCCATTTCCTTCTTCAGTTCACTTTACAAAGCAGGAAACCGAGGCAAACAGGTTTAAGTGACTTGTCCAGGGTCACATAAGTAGTAGGTATTTGGAATGAGTTTTAAACTCAAAAAGAAGAAGTTTCCTAATTTCAGACCTGGCAGCCTAATCACTGTACCATTTAATTGTTTCACTTTGAAATCTAATCAGTCCCTTTCTCATGTTTTCAACAAGTTTTCATATTTTTGGATAGGTTGGTAACTACTGATTCTCTCTGTCTGACAAGATTATATGCTTCATGAGGGAGGGTGGTTTCTAGGTTTTGTTGACCCGCTTGTTGTGGTAACTTTTGTATTTTTATCAATATTTCTTTTCAAAAAATTAACTGTAGTATGCTTTAAATGGTTGAGGTAAACCTTTAGAATTCCATGGAGAGAATCCCCATTTTTATCAAGTCTTCTAATTTTATGTTGATTTTGGTCTCTGCTCTTAGCAGTAACAGTGTGACCATATAGAGAAACCTTATACTAAAATTATTCTTATTTTAATGTTATTTTCTTTTTGTTTATAAAAAACATAGTGATGTTTTATGATGTACTCATTATATCCAGTAACTTCTAACTTTTGTGGAAAAACTAGATTGTCAGGAATAAAATTTCCAATATACCATACCTGTGGTCCTCTATTTTTAAAAAAAAAAAATTTATTTATTTTCAGTTTTCAACATTCACTTTCACAAAACTTCTAATTTCAAATTTCTCCTCATCCCTCCCCTACCTGCACCCCCAGGACAGTATATATTCTGATTGTTCATTTCTCCAATCTGCCATTCCTTCTATCACTGCTCTCCATCTGCTTTCCTTCTATCTTCCTATAGGATAAGGTAGATTTCTATACCCCATTGCTTGTGTATCTTATTTCCTAGTTGCTTGTAAAAGCTAAGATTCATTTCTAAAGCTTTAAGCTCCACATTTTCTTGCTTAACCCCTCTCCACCCACTCTCATTGAGAAGGTAAGAAATATGATACAGGTTATACATGTGTGGTCATGCAAAAGACTTTCATAACAATGTTGTGAAAGAATAGCTATATGTTCCTCTATTCTGTCCCACCATCCATTTTTTCAGTTCTTGCCTTTGACCTGTTCCTCTGCAAAAATGTTTGCTTCTGATTGCCCCTTCCCCTAATCTGTCCCTTCTATTATTCCCCTGTTTATTATTCCTCTCCCCTACTTTTCTCTAGCGTAAGATAAACATCCATACTGAATTGAGTATGTGTGTTTTTCCCTCCTGAAGCCAAATCCAATGAAAGGAAGGCTCGCTTATTACTTCTCACCTTTCCCTGCTTCACCTTCATTGTAAGAGTTCTTTCTTGCCTCTTTTCTGTAAGATGATTAACTACATTCGACCTTTCTCTTTCTTCCTTTCAACCTTTAATTTTCTTTTTCAGATATCATCACTTCATAATCAGCTCACCCTGTGCTCTCTCTCTCTATGTGTATATATATATATATATATATATATTCTTTTTTTCTGTCCAACTGAGAAAGATCTTATGAGTTACAAATATCATTTTTCCATGTAGAAATGTAAACAGTTGAACTTTAATAGGTCCTTTATGGTGTCTCTTTCCTGTTGACCTTTTCATACTATTCTTGATATTTGTATTTGAAAGTCAAATTTTCTATTCAGCTCTGGTGTTTTCAACAAGAATGCTCGGAAGTTCTCTATTTAATTAAAGTTCCATTTTTTTCCCTGAAGTATTATACTCAGGTTTGCTGGGTAGGTGACTCTTGGTTTTAATCGTATCTCCTTTGACTTCCGGAATATCATATTTCAAGCCCTTCAGTCCCTTATCCTGTGTGTTATCCTGATTGCATTTCCACATACTTGAATTGTTTCTTTCTAACTTCTTGTAATATTTTCTCCTTGACCTGGGAACTCTGGAATTTGGCTACAATATTGCTTGGAGTTTTCCTTTTGGGATCTCTTTCAGTAAGAGGTTGGTAGAGTCTTTCCATTTCAATTTTACCCTCTGGTTCTAGAATATCTGGGATTTTTCCTTGATAATTTCTTGAAAAATAACATTTAAGGTCTTTTTTTGATCATGGCTTTCAGGTAGTCTAGTCATTTTTGAATTGTCTCTCCTGGATCTATTTTCCAGGTAAGTGGTTTTTTCAATGAGATACTTAAGATTGTCTTCTATTTTTTCTTTCTTTTGCTTTGTTTTATAATTTCTGATTTCTCATAAAATCATTAGTTTCCATTTGCTCCATTCTAATTTTTAAAGAACTATTTTCTTCAGTGAGCTTTTGGACCTCTTTCTATTGGATCCATTCTGCTTTTTAAGGCATTCTTTTTCTCATTTTTTGACCTCTTTTGCCATTAGCATTAGTCTAATTTTAAAGGTTCTATTTTCTTTAGCATTTTGGAGGGTTTCCTTTAACAAGCTGTTGATTCATGTTTCATGATTTTCTTGCATCACTATCATTTCTGTTCCCAATTTTTCCTCACTTCACTTACTTGATTTTCAAAATTCTTTTTGAGCTTTTCCATGGCCTAAGATCAATTAATATTTTTTAGGCACTTTGGACGCAGGAGCTTTGGCTTTGTTGTCTTCTGACTGTATGTTTTGATCTTCCTCATCACCGATGATGTAAGAAAATACCTCACCAAGAAATTAAGAATCTATAGTTTGTTTCCTTTTCCCCTGTTTGCTCATTTTTCCAGTAAATTACTTAACTTTGAGCTTTGTTAAGTGGTAGTCTTCAGAAGCAGCCTCCACTTCAGCAGTGGTGGCAACTTCCCTGGGACTGGAGTCAGGCTTGGGACTGGGGCTGGACCCCACTCTCATCTCAGCCAGGTGAGAGACCCTTCCTACTTGCCTTTGAAACTATCTTTAGTGTTTGTGGATTGAGAAGTCTAGAATCAACAGCAGCCTCCTATGATTCAGTACCCTAAGGCCTGCTCCCATTCTGTCTGTGTTGGCATGACCCATACCAAACTTTTCTCTGTTCCCAGCCCTATGCAAAAGACCATTTGCATCAGCCTTCCAGATTGCTTTGGGTTGGAAATTTGCTTCAGTCTGTCATTTGGTTGCTTCTCCTGCTCTAGGATTTGTTTAGAGTGATTTTTACAGGTTTCTGAGGGGTTTGTGGAGAGAGCTGTAGCAGGTTCCTGCTTCTACTCTACCATCTTGGCTCCCCACACCTGTGGTCTTCTAAGGAGGGGAGATAGGAGTTGAAAACCTCAAGGTTGTTTTGATTTGGTTTTCTCTTCTTCCATATGACTGTTAAATTGTTTGTAATTCTTTTTTTGAGAACAGTTTTTGTTTTCATATCCTTTGTCTACTGATTTATTAAGCAATGTCTTTTCATCATGTTTATCATATCTCTTTTTACAGTCACACTTTTTTTTTGCAATTGTGCAACATTCATTTTTTGTTGCTTATGGCTGTTCTTTGTGTTTAAATAATTTTAGTCTTTGTGTGGATGTTGTCTTGGCTCTGTTTACTTAATTTTACTTTGGGTCACAAAAGTCTTTCCATGCATGTCATTCATGTACACATCTTGGTCAATCCCTAATTAATGGATATTCACTTTGTTTCTAATTTTTTGCTCTCACAAAGTCCTGCCATAAATATTTGGCATATATGGGAACTTTCTTATCATGACCATTTTCCAATTATCTTTTTTTTTCAAATTGGTTACATTGATTCACAGCTCCACCAGCCCCACATTAGTGTTCCTCTCTTCCCCAATCTCCCTAATATTGACTATTCCCATCTTAGTTTTACTAATATCTAGGTATGAGTTGAAAACATTGAAGTTGTTTTGATTTGGCTGTCTCTTCTTAGTAGTGATTCACAGCATTCTTCCATGTGACTATTAAATTATTTGTATTTTTTCTTTTGAAAAGTTTTTTCTTTTTATATCCTTATGGCTTTTGGTCATATCTATCTATTTGTCTGTCTGTCTATCTGTCTATCTATCTAGCATCTACATGATCTTAAATGCTAAATTCTAATATAAGAGATATAATATTAATTCCTTTCCCATTCACTAGCTTTCCTTCTTATTCTAGATACATTTATTTTGTTTTTGTAGAATTATTAGAGTTGTACACAATCAAAGTTATCTATAATATCTATGATATGCTTTTACATCTTATTTGGTTAAGCACTCATCTCCTATCAATACTTGGGAATGCTATTATATGTTATATAATTTTATAACAAAGATTATATATGATCTGCTTTGTCATAAGCAAATGGAATAGTTTCATCTCCTCTTTGCCTACCTTTAAGTCTTTTACTTATTTCTCTTGTTGTTAGCATTTTTAGAACTATATCAAATAATAGGAAAAAAAATAGACCTCATTGCTTTATTACTATATTTATTGGGAAAACTTCTAATGTATCCCTTTGTGTATAATATAGGCTTTTGTGTTGAGATCTATACGTTTTGTGAATTTTTTTAAAAGATCCCTTTATGCTTATATGTTGTAGGATTTTTCATTATAAATGAGTGATGTCTTTTGGTTTTTTGTATCTATTGAGTTCATTGCGGTTTGAATACATTTATTTTTAATATGATTGATTATGGTCACTGATTTTTCCAATATTGAACCATCCTACATTCCTGGTCTAAATCTAATTTGATCATGATGAAAGATATCTTGGATAAATTGCTGTAGCCTGATGGGACTTTAAAAATTTGTGAAGCAATATTCACTAATGTTGTTGCCTATGGTTCTCCTTCTATGTTTTATTCTTGCTTGGCTTATGTATTATACTTAGATTTATCTAACCACAGGAGGCTGGCAAATAGTTGGGTTTTTTCCTAGAGTTTTAAGGACTTTTCAAATGTAGGTTTTAATTGCCCTTTATGTTAAGTAGAATTCTTCTATGATTTCATTAAGACCAGGAGATTTTTCCCTCTTTGGTAATTTTTTTATATCTAATTCTGCCTTTAATAAGATTGTATTATCTAAGATTTCTATTTGATCTTCTCTTAGTTAGGATATTTTCTTTGCTTTGAAGGTATTCCTCCATTTCTTCTATGTTTTCAGTTCTGATAGTTTAATACTGTGTACACTTAGTTTTGATAATTCTTATTACAGGTTTTTGTTTGGGATGATTTCATCTCATTCATTTGCAATTTTGTTGATTTTCTTCCCTCTCCTTAGCAATGGTATTTAAATGTGTATTAATTTTATAAGTATTTTCAAAAACATTCAAAGAATCCACTGTTTATTTTATCACTTCTTTAATTTGTTTCCAGTTGATCTATTTATCATCTAATTTTAAGTCTATACTATTTTGTGCTAATTTTTAGTATGGCTGTTTTGTTGGCTTCATAATTTTAAAATGTATATTCAGGTCGACTCTACTACTTAGTTTATTTTATTGTTAACCCTGATTTTGATTTGTGTCTTTTGGTTGAATTTCATGAACCAATCAGTAATTGTATTGATAATATTTGTAAGTATTTACTATTGCCATATTTTTTATTTGTTGTCCATACATGATTAAGATTTGTAAAAGTTCCACGCACTGATATGTGGGTATGTCTGCCTATCTGTTTGTATGTATATATATATATGTATATATATATATACATATATATATATGTATATATATATACATATATATATATGTATATATATATACATATATATATATGTATATATATATACATATATATATATATGTATATATATATACATATATATATATATGTATATATATATATATATTATATATGATCAATGATAAAGTCAGAAGGTAGAAATGAAGAGGGAGGGCACTCTAGGCCAGGAGGACAGACAAAGAAAATGCCTAGAACCAAAGAAGACCTGAAAAGCAGAAGGAGATAAAGTTATGCAAGGTTTTGAATAACAAGCAGGAGATTATGTATTTGATCTTAAAGACAATAGGGAATCACTAGAATTTATTAAGTAGTGGGGTAAAATGATTGGGACTATGCTGTAGGATAATCACTTTAGTGACTGAGTTGAAGATGAATTGGAGTTGGGAGAGACTTGAGGCAGGCTGACTATGACAGTAATGCAGGTATGAGGTGATAAGGATCTGTCCTAGAATGGTGGCAAAATTAGAGGAGAAGAGAGAGGCTGCACAGGTAAAATTGACAAGCTTTGGCAACAGATTGGGTATGGAGATTGAGAGATAAGTGAGGAATCAAGGTTCCTAGGTTGCAAGCCTGAGGTGTCAAAAAGATGGAGTTCCCCTTTATCATAATAGGGAAGGTAGGAATTGGAGGAAAGAGAATGAAATTGATTTTGGACCTGTTTGGTTTAAGGTGACTATTGGACATCCAATTGAACACACCTGAAAGGCAGTTAGTAATATGAGGTTGGAGGTCAGCAAACAGGTTGAGGCAGGATAGGCAGATATGAAAATTATCAGCATAGAGATGATAACTAAATCTATGTGAGTGAGATGATGAGCTCTTTAGTAAAGTGGTAGACAGCAGAGAGACAGTCCAAGACAGGACTCTGTGGGGCAACATATGTAAAGAGTCCAATCAGAGGGACTGAGGGTATGAAGAGATATGAGTACCAGGCAAATTCAATCTCACAGAATGATGATGATGTTCTCCAGTGATGAGTTTCCTGGGAAAGGAAGACATGATGGAACAGTTCAAAGAAGGTCAAAAGCAGTGCTGCTGGTAAGAAATCTCTCATTTTTTACTATCACCAAATTTTACTTCCCAAATCACCTCCTTGATTTATTCCTATATTTCAGTAATATTTCTTTGTAATGTCCCTTTCCTAGAAGTGTATTTTCCTTTTGTCCTTTTTATTCTTATTCCTACTCAGCCCATTTCTATTTTATTCCAAGAAAAGCTAAGTGTCAGTGGAAATATTAGTACACTGTAGGAAACTTTCCAAAACTCTTATTTTTGGAATAGGAATAGATATTGTCTATTTTCACATCATTTAAATCCCCTTTGACACAGTGCTATTGTTCGAGGATCCTTAACCCAGTGTTCTACCTTCTCTGAGTCATACTTTATCAAATACACAGTAAGAATAATTAGTGAGATATACAATCCTGTAGCATAAAGCTAATAGTCTGAGGGGTTCCCTAGCAGGGACTGTGGCAAGACCCATAATATTTAGTGAAAAGAGAACTTTAGTCAGAGAATCTGGGTTCAAATCTTACCTTTAATATTTATTACATACATGACCTTAGGCAAGTCTATCTACCTACTTTTACCATATTTTTTCCCACCCACAAATTTGTGTGTGTTTGTCTTTCATTGTCGAAGAAGACCATGCCATCAGAGAAACGATGACATGACTTGCACTTGACTTTGTTTTGAGTGAGGGAGGTCTGAGCAGATCACCAGTCTCACTTCTCCTCCGGAGCCATCTGAATCCAGTGACCAGATATTCATCAGGATGGCTGGAGATGATCCAGGATGAAGCAATTGGGGTTAAGTGACTTGCCCAAGGTCACACAGTTGGTGAGTGTCAAGTGTCAGAGATGAGATTTGAACTCAGATCCTCTTGACTCCTGCCCTGATGCTCTATCCACTGTACCACCTAGCTAGCTGCTCCTACCCACAAATTTAGTAAGATGAACAAGGTGGTATCTGCTTTCCCTTCCAACTCTTAGTCTTTGATTCAATGATCCTTGTGTTTACTCAATTTGGATCATCTTTTGAAAGACTTCACAAAAATTGGTTTGTCAAGTTTTATATACCTAATTTCCCCACATATCCATCCTATGTAACAGATACTGGATTTACACTGCAATCATCTACCCTAGAGTCTGTATTTGCAAGAATTACAGAATGAAATTGCCAAGACTTCCATGAAATTCTGTTGGGATCCTTTGGAAACCATTTTATATTTTTATTTGTTGCATGAATAGTTGAGAAAATCTATAATTTAAATGACCTTCTGTTGATGACCCTTTTCATTCTTATTGGTCATTATATTACAGATACAATCTATCCCTGAGTCTAGACTTAAAGCTTTCCCAGCTTGGTAGAACCTGACAAATATATCATATTATGCCAGCTTAGCCCTCAAGAACATGATGGGACACAGAAATCATGAATGAAATAATAATATGAGAAATAAATATTTCCAAATGAAATGTTATATCTTTTTACAGGATTAGTAGCTAAATAGATGGTGACATCAATATATCTTGATATTGCTCTAGAAATGTGACCTGTAACAATAAGACAACTGAAAACATTTAAAGGTACAAACATCAAAGATGAGATAAACTTATCCCTATTTACTTAGGGCATGGTAGTATACATAGAAAGCCTTGAAGTATGATGAAACATGTTAATATAGCTTCAGTAAAGTTTAAAAACATGAAATATAGTCATGGAAAATCACCAATACAATATATTTAGTACTGATAAATACAGAAGAGATAGTAGGAGAAATTCCCAAAATAACTTAGAGTTAACATAGCACACAAGCATATTTAAGTATCATATAATATATAAAAATATAAATAAGTGGAGAGATAATCACCCTGGTGAGTTATTTTAATAATTTTTTAATGACACTACCTAACTTTTAAAAATATTTAGTGATTTACTAACCAAACTACCAAGGTAAAAATTTATAGAGCTAGAAAAAAAGTAATAAAATTACTTTGAAAATGTAAAATATCTAGAATCACAAAAGAAAAAATTGGTGGAAGAATGTGTATTATGAAACAGTAATCATCTAAGCCATTGAGTATTGGTCAAAAACTAGAAAGCAAATTAGTGAAATAGTTTTAATGAATAAGAACCAGAAAAAACTACAGTCTAACATTTGATAAACTGAAGAATATGAGTTAATAGAGGATAACTTCTTATTAGACAAACACTTTGAGGAAAAATGGAAAACAACTTAACAGAAATTATGTTGAGGCATAACCTTACACTACATATTATAATAAAATCAAAATAGGCATATCACATGAATATAGAAGATTATATCACTAAAACAAATTATATAAGAATTGGGAAAAGCATATTTATACGATATTAGCATATGATATTAGAAAAATTTTAGATGTGGGATAGTTGGAACAGTAATTCATTGTTAATGGAGCTGTGAGCTGATCCAACCATTCTGGAGAGCAATTTGGAACTATGCCCAAAGGGCTACAAAAATATTCAGACCTTTTGACCCAGCAATATTGCTTCTAGGACTCAATCCCAAAGAGATCATAGAAATGAGAAAGGGTCCCACATGTACAAAAATATTTATAGCAGCTCTCTTTGTGGTGGCCAAAAACTGGAAATCAAGGGGATGCCTATCAATTGGGGAATGACTGAATAGGTTGTGGTATATGAATGTAATGGAATACCATTGTTCTATGAGAAACGATGAACAGGAAGACTTTAGAGAAGCCTGCAAAGACTTACATGAACCTATGCTGAGTGAAAGGAGCAGAACTAGGAGAACTTTGCACACAGCAACAACCACAGCGAGTGAGGAATTTTTCTGGTAGACTTAGTACTTCACTGAAAGGCATGGACTTAAAAAATTTCCAATGGACTCGAAGCAAAATGCCTTCCACATCCAGAGAAAGAACTATGGAATTGGATTGGAGATAGAAACAGACCATTTTCTTTTGTATTATATTTTGTTTTATTTTATTTTATGGTTTCTCCCATTGATTTTAATTCTTCCATGCTACATGTATTTGATAGGAAAGTATGTGTAGAGCCTATATAAGATTGTATGCCATCTCAGGGAGGGAGTAAGGAGAGAGGGGGAAAGGGGAGGGAGGGAAGGGGAAAAATTGACTATTAAACATTGAAAACAAATAAAATAATTTAATTTTTTAAAAAAGAAAAATTGTAAGCAAATCATGAAAAAAGACAGTCACTACAAAGAATACAACTTTTTTTCCAAATATGTTCATCTGAAAAATTTTGCACAAATGAAATGAAAGTTGAATAAAAAGAAAGTGATAAGAAAATTTTGACTTTAATACCACTAACAAAATCCTGATTTTCAAACTATATTGGAAAATAACACAAATAGCCAACACATAGAATCACTTCCCAATAGATAAGTGGTCAATGAATACGAAGTTTTCAAAGAACTTTTCATTTATAATGACTATAAGAAAACAGGAAGGAAAGAAGGAAAGAAAAAAAGCCCAAAAGGACTGAAAACTTAAGTACTTATTCATCAACTGGGAAAATGGCTGCAGAAATCACATTGCATAGATGAAATGAAATCTTATTTTAATTTTAAGTATGTGGATTTTATAGGAACATTATATTAATTTTATGAACTGATAGAAAGTGAAATGAATAGAGTCAAAAGAACACAATACAATGACTACAAAAATACAAATGAAAAAGCAACAAACATCTAAGAATTGGAAAAGGAGACATTATGAAACATACAGCAGAGAAACAAGGGATGACTCTTACAGTGTCATTAATGCTCACCACATCAAATGTTTTGCTGATTTTTTTTCTCTGTTACAAGGCAGGGTTCAATTCAGATGGGTGGAAGGATGGGTGGATGTTTCCAGAAATGACTAAGATGTAAAAGGAAGTGTCACCAATTGTTTTTTCTGTTATAAAATAACTTATTTGAAATATATATATATACATTTCCATTTTCTATCGATGGTCTCTGGTTTTATCAGTTCATTACCAAATGCATCTTTCTCTCATTCCATCAAGGTTTTCCTTGTAGTGGATATTTTAAGAGAAAAAAAATCAGAGTGACCAGCTTATACATTGAAATAAAAGTTATTTATATAGTAAATTAGTTAATTTACAATATACTTAATTTATCTTATTAGCTCAAATTTCTAGCTGGTCAAGATCTTTCAAAATTCTAATTTTATCATGCTAATAATCCTTCTCATTTTTGTATCATCTGAAATTTTTATGAATATACAATAAGTTGAGTCCATCTATAAAATAGAATGACATTTCATTTGCTCCATTATAAGTTTTAAAGAACTATTTCCTTCAGTGAGCCTTTGGACCTCTTCTTCCATTTGACCAATCCTATATTTTAAGGCATTCTTCTCCTCATTGACTTTTTGAACCTCTTTTTCCATTTAGGTTAGTCTACTTTTTAAATTGTTATTTTCTTCAGTATTTGGGGTGGAGGGTCTCCTTTAGCAGGCTGTTGACTTGTTTTTCATGATTTTCTTGCATCACTCTCAATTCTCTTCCCAATTTTTCCTCTACTCTTACTTGATTTTCAAAATCCTTTTTGAGCTCTTTCACAGCCTGAGACTAATTCATAATTTTTTGGAGGCTTTGGATGCAGGAGCTTTGACCTTTTTTGTTTTCTAGTTGTATGTTCTGATCAGCAAAATAAGATTCTATAGTCTGACTTTTTATTCATCGGTTTACTCACCTTTCTAGCCAGATACTTGACTGCCTATCTCTTTGTCATGGTAAGACTCTACTTCTGAGGAGAATGATTAGTGTACTAGCCCAGCCTTCAGGAGTTTTTTATCAGCTGCTCAATTACCCCACTGTCTAAATGCCCAGAGTTCTGGAAGCTGCTGCCACTGTGGATGTCAGTACTGCGTCTCCCTCTACCCTGGGGCTGGGGTCAGACCCCAATTGGATCATGCCCCTCTCCCACTCAGGTCTGACAGAGTTTTCCCACTGACCTTCTATGCTTTTTTTGGCATTTGTGGGTTGAGAAATCTGGAAACTGCCACAGTTGCCTGTGATTTAGTCCCCTGAGGTCTGCTCAGGCCCTGTCTGTGGTTGTGTGGCCCACATTGGACTGCAGCTCATGCTGAATTGTGTTCCACTCCTAGCCCTGTGTGACAGATGCTTCCTGATCACCTTCCAGGATGTTCTGGGCTAAAAATTTGTCTTACTCCATCACTTTGTGGGTCTTGCAGCTCTAGAATTTGACTAGAGTCACTTTTTACAGGTATTTGCAGGGGTTTGGAGGAAAAGATCAGTTAGGACCTTTTTTACTCTACCATCTAGACTCCACCTCCACTCCTAGAAATTCAAAATGCACCTTGTGGATATTCAACACATATTGATTGTGGAGAACATAATAAGAAACCAGGACACAGGTCTTAATCTATTTCTGTTCCTCACCAAACCCTTTATCTCAACATGTGCCAAGTATTACAAAGCCTAAAAGACAATTACTTGTGAGCCATCCTAAGTGAATAACTAACTATTCTTAAAAAATGAGCATATGAGGGGAAAAAAGGGTCATAGACTACTTTATAGTTGTACATATGTTGACCGAGGGAGGCAGAGGTAATGTATCAAGGTGCCTCAGGGAAGCCC
This sequence comes from Potorous gilbertii, assembly GCA_028658325.1. Classification (NCBI taxonomy): domain Eukaryota; kingdom Metazoa; phylum Chordata; class Mammalia; order Diprotodontia; family Potoroidae; genus Potorous; species Potorous gilbertii. Next base: position 374,977,668 of record CM053770.1, on the reverse strand, counting down.
TCCCAAGGAAAGAACTACAACAAGTGACCCCAAATACGAGGAAATCATGAGTCTTTTGTATTTTGTAAGATTTCTGTCAGTGAGATCTTCACAATCCAAGAAGAATGTCAATATTCTGTCACAATAGAGATTTCTAGCATAAGCAACACATGACAAATCAAAGGTAATTAATGCAATGGTATAAATTTTCCATGTGAATGTCTCTTCAGTCTGTTATAGAAAATAGCACATGCACTGCTTTAATAGTTTCATAAGCTATATTATGATCTCTATTTCATATCAGATGATAAGATAGGGTCATTCCAATGAATGTGGATAATCCTTCACTATTTATCACATTCTTACTATATTGCAAGTCTCCTGAGATAGAAACATGAGAAGTTTGTATGTGGTAAGTTAAAAAGGAATGATAGCAAGTCAGATGAAACGACTAAACCTCATGAGAAAATACTGTAGAAGAAACTCCCTGATATTTGAATTGTTTCTTTCTGGCCACTTGTAGTATTTTTTTTCCCTTGATCTAATAATTCTGGAATTTGACTCTAATACTCCTCAGAGCTTCTATTTTGAGATATCTTTCATGAAGTGATCAGTGGGTTCTTTCAATGCCTATTTTGCCCTCTGATTTCAGGATATCAAGGTGGTTTTCCTTGAAAAATTCTTGAAAGATGCTGTCTAGGTCCTCCTTTTGATTATGATGTTTAGGTAGTCCGATGATTCTGATATCTCTCCTGGATCTATTTTCCAGGTCAGTTGTTTTTCCCATGAGGTATTTTACATTTTCTTCTACTTTTTTTTATTCTTTTGAATTTCTTTGATTGTTGATATCTTCTAGAGCCATTGACTTCCATTTGCCCAATTCTAAATTTTAAGGTGTTGTTTTCCTCAATTAGATTTTATGCTTTCTTTTCCATTTGGCCAATTTTACTCTTTAAGCAGTTGTTTTCCTTAGTGGATTTTTGTAACTCCTGTTCTATTTGGCCAGTTCTACTTTTTAAGCAGTCTTCCAAGCTGATGACTCTTTTTTCATAATTCTCTTCCATCACTCTCCTTTCTTTTATTATTTTATCTTCTACCTCTCTCATATGACTTTTAAGATCCTTTTTGAGCTCTTTCATGAGATCTTTTTGGGCTGGAGACCACTTCCTATCTTTTTTTGAGGTTTTGCCCATAGCTGTTTTGACATTATTGCTTTCTTCTGAGTCTGTGTCTTCATCTGTGTCACCATAGTAACTTTCCTATAGTGAGATTCTTTTTTGTTATTGTTGTTGGTTTTTACTCATCTTTTTTTCCTTTTTGGCCTTTTTTCTTTCTTTTAAATTTTATGTCTGCACCTATGTTGAAAGGGTCCCCATCTCAGGCTTCTTGAGCTGTTTACCTGGTGCTATACTGATATTGCTTTGAGGTTCCCAGGGAACCCTCATGTCTGATGCTGTAATGAGGAGATGGGGCAGGGGTTGATTGGTGCTGCTAGATCTGGCAACTAACTTGGTCCTGACCTGGGATCCTAGTGATGGTGTCTGGCATTTGCTGAAGCTCAGTGGGGGATTTCTGAATTTCTCAGAGCTACTTTGAAGCATATGGAGGTCTGACCACTCAAGAATGCCTGTTGACTCATGATTATGATGAAGAATGTGGAGTCTTGCTGTTGAAGGATGGCTATTTACCTGGGACTACACTGAAACACATGGAGATCTTGCCAGCTTTCTTCTTCTGCTGGAGGCTGATGGTTTGCCTGGAACAGTGTTGAAGCATGTAATGGTTCTTAGAGCTGGAGTCTGTCAGTTCCTCTGGCTATTCTGAGGTACTTGGGGGGTCCTAATGCTGCTCTTCACCTGTTCCATCATGCAGGGGTTCAAGATTGCCTACTGGTTTGCTGAGGTGAGACTTGTTTTTGGTTTGTTGGGATACTACCTGGCATGGAATGTGCTCCCCTTTAACCTGAATTAGGTGAACTTTTCTCAACAAGCTTCCAAGTTTATTGGACTAAAATATTGTTACACCATGTTTTTCCTGGTTCAGCTATTACAGGATTTGTTTTGGGATACCACTCTATTTTTGTTTGGAGGTAAATATGGGAGTGTTGCAGTGATTTGCTGCTTTCTTTGCCATCTTGGCTCCTATAAGTCTCTCTTCTCCATAACTTGTACTGACCTATCTCTGCCTTCATTTTCTGTGGTTATTAGAGAGACAGAATGGTACAGAAGATCCTAAAGATCTAGGTTTAAATCCTAGCTCTATCATTTTAAAAAATTCTGACTCCAAGATCACAAATCATTTGAATTCACTTTCCTCAACTGTAAAATAATTAATACTTAATGCATGGAGATTTTTTTTTTGCAAGGTAAATGGAAAAGTGCTTTTCAAACTATAAAATAGTCATGATAGAAAGGAAGGAAGATTTGTGGTAGTCAGAAGTGAAACACTTTTGAGGAGGAACAGAGTGAAAGGGGGGAGAGGAAGAGAGAAAGAGAGAGAGAGAGAATGGAATAAATGGGAGAGAGAATGGAAGAAAATACAGTTTATCAACAGTAACTGAAAAAAAATTTGAAGCAAGTTTCTCTGATAAATTCCTCATTTCCCCAACACATAGATAACTGTGTCAAATTTGTAAAAATAAAAGCCATTCCACAACTGACAAATGATCAAAAGATAAGATCAGTTTTCAGATGAAGAAATCAGCTATCTACAGCCAAATGGAAGAATACCCTAACTCACAATTGATTGAAGAAATGGAAACCAAAATAATTCTGTGGTACTATCTCCTACCTATAAGATTGGCTAATAGGACAGAAGTATTGGAGGGGATATGGGAAAAATGAGACATTAATGCACTGTTGGTGGAGTTGTGAACTGATTCAACCATTCTATAGAGCAATTTGGAACTATACCCAAAGGTTTACAAAATTATGCATACCCTTTGACCTAGCAATACCACTACTAAGTCTGTATCCCAAAAGAGATAAAAAGAAATAAAAGGACCTACATATACAAAAATATTTATAACAGCTCTTTTCTGGAGACAAAGCATGAAAAATTGAGGGGATGCCCATCAGCTGAGGAATGACTAAACAAATTTTGGTATGTACTTATGATGGAATATTATTTCACTATAAAAAATGATGAGCAGGACACTCTCAGACAAACCTGGAAAGACTTACATGGGCTGATGCAAACTGAAATGTAGTATGTACAAAGTAACAGTAATGTTGTAAGATGATCAGCTATTAATGACTCAGTTTTTCTTCATAATACAATAATCCAAGACAATTCTGAAGATGAAAAATGCTGTCCATCCCCAGAAAAAGAACTGGTGACGTCTGAATACAGGTTAAAGCATAGTTTTATTTTACTTTTTTTATCCTTCATGAGTTTTTTCTTTTTTGTCTATGCTTTCTTTCACAGCATGACTATTATGGAAATCATGACTACACATGTATAACCTGTATCAAATTCTTTGCCTTCCCAGTGGGGCGAAGGATGTGGGGAAGGAGAAAGGGAGAGAACTAGGAACTCAAAATTTTAAAAACTAATATTAAAAATTGTTTTTACATGTAACTGGGGAAGAACAAAATACTAAATTAAAATAAAACTATAAAGTACTATAAAATATAACTTATATGTTAGTTCGTTAGTTTGAACTTTGGATTCACTGGAATTGATCTAAAAATATAGTGAGGTTGGAAGACCCCAGCACTCTTTAAAACAATAATGCAATAAAACATAGGTTCAAGTAGTAACCTGTCAGATTGTACCCATATTTTCAAGCATTTTGTGCATGATGTTTTATCTATTCTTTATAAATCTTCTTAGATTATATATAATTATGCTGCCAATTTTTTTCTCCAAAATTTTCAAGGCTATGGATTTTTTTTCTACCTACTCATTTAGTTTGCATTGATATCAATGGAATTTCCTAGCCAGTTTTATAACTTTCTCCCACTTCCCATTGCACTTTAGGAAACCAATACATACACATATATGAGGGGAACAGATTTTAATCTAGTAAAATGGCAGAATAAGGCCTTATGAAAAAATCCAGTTCTTCCTCAACAATTAAATAATAGTGCCCCATTTTTGCCAAGATAGCCACCAGAACAGGAGGCACATGTCTCAGGTCCTATATAACTATTCCATTAAATTCACTTGAGACTGATAATGGTCAAGAAATACAATGAGAAGCTATAATTCCTTCCACCCGAGATCTAGACAGAAGGTTAGCCTTCTTCACCAGTAAAGCTAGCACTTCTCCCCCTGACTAGAGTCAAGGAGTCTAGAAAATCTTGATTTCAGGAAGCAGCAAGAGTGAAGACCTCCTTTGAAAAAAGCTCCAGGTCAGCCAGAATTCCCCAAACTAGGGATATTGGAAACTTTAGAAACAGTGGGCAGTGGCCAGCACAGTGCTGATTTGACTTGCCTCAGTATTTAGAACAAGATAGTCTAGAACCAGTGGACCTAAGGTCCCTATTACTCTATCCTGAGATGACAAAAGGAGCCCTGAGAACTCATGACTCTGAAACTCAGTGATTTAGGAGATTCTACATAAGAGGTAGAGGTCAGTACATGAACCCAAGGAGATTTAGGGCAAAAAAGAAATAAGGCCTACTACCCCACCCAAAAAACACAGCAGAGAATAGGGCCTGACTCAGGGGCCCAGTGGAGGAACCAAAGCTGGGTAGTTCAATAAATCAAATAATATGCTATCTAATACTTAACATTATTGTTAATCTGACTCTATAATAGCTGTAAGCAGAGATTCAAAGAAAAAATACCTAGAAAAAAAGGAGTTAAGAGATTACAAAATGAAATTTTAAAATCTTGAGAAAAGAATCAGAAAAAAGTGTATGTATCTTAGAAGAAATAGTGGTAAACTTTGCCCAAGAAATCTAATCCCTGAAAACTAGAGTATACCAAACAGGTATTAATAACTCAAAAGAGTGGATGAAATATTAGGACACAATCAAAAGACTGAAAAATGAGAAGAAAGTGAAAGATGCTTGATATTTTAAAAAAAGCTGACCTGGAAAATAGGTTTGGAAATGACTTAAGAATAAATTGACTACTTGAATACAATGATAAAACAGTAAGTTCCAAGAAAGTCTAAATAAAAACTCTTCTGATTTATTACAAGCAGAAGTCAAAGTAAAGACAGAAATAACACACCTATCACCTCTTATAAAGAGCCCCAACATCAAAATCCTAAGAATGTCATAGCCAAAATCCAGATTTCCCACATCAAAGAAAAATAATTAAAACAAAAATGAAAATTAAAATATTTCAGACATTGAAAAAGAAAGATTTCAAATAGCAACAAGAAATTATGCTTGGTATGACAGAAGATCTGTCAGTTTCTACTCTGTATGAGAAAAGAGTTTGGAATCCAATATTCTAAAGGCAAAATATATAGGCTTATAGCCAAGAATAACTTAGCCTGCAAAGTAGAATTATGAGATAGGGAAAATGGAAGAGAAAACTTTTATGGAATAGAGAATTCTCAAAAATTTACAATTTAAGATCAGAACTGAGGAAGAACTTTGAAATACAAACACAAGAATCCCAAGAAACTACAAAGGTAAGTTTATTTTTCAATATGGCATAAGATTACATGATGATGTACTGGAAACATTTTATTCATAATTTAATATCTTCAAATGATATCAAGGGAGTTAAATAAGAAAAATAAGTCTTTGTGTGTATGGGGGGTTTATATTGTCGTCTTTCACTCTCATCAAGAGTCTTCTTAATTCTTCTTCATTTTCTACTACATAGAAAATACATACCTGAAAACTGATATTACATACCTGAAAATGGTGATATTTCTCCCGATATTCTTAATTCTGGTTTTTGATTCATCCAGACCAGCATTTCCCATGATGTATTCTGTAGATAAATAAATAAGGTGACAATATACAGTCTTATCATATTCCTTTCACAACCTTAAACTCATCAGTTGTCCAATATTTGGTTCTAACTGTTGCTTCTGGACCTGCATATGGGTTCCTCAAGAGACAACTAAGATGATCTGCTTCTCTCATCTCTTTGAGGACTTGCCACATTTTTTTGTGATCCACACCAAGAACACAATAGGGAAATAAGCAGTAACAGAATGAAGTTCATTAAGAGGCGGTTAGATGACACAGTTGATTAAGTGATGGACTTGAAGTCAGGGAGGCTTGAAGTCAAATACAGTCTTAAACACTGGCTAGCTGTGTGACCTTGAATAAGTAACTTCTGTCTGAATCAGTTTTCTCACCTCTAAATTGGTGATTAGCAGTCATCTCCCAGGATTTCTATGAAAATGAAATGAGAACACATCCGTAAAATCTTTTCAAACTTTAAAATGCTATATAAATGCAAGCTACTATTAAGATTGAGGAAAATAATGTGTAAGGAATAATCATGAGTAAAACAAACTTCCTATTCTTGAAGCATGGAATTAAAGGGAGGAAAAATAAAATAATTAGAATCCAAATGAGTGTCTTAAATTTCCATTTTGAAAATTGTGGAATGGTTAAGGAAAGTGTATATAAATATAATGGAATGTTATTGAACTGAAATGAGTGATGAAAAATAATATTATAGAGAATCCTGTCTACTATGAATTGACAGAGTGAAGTGATCAGAAGCAGAAACCTTTATCTGAGGACAGTGCTAGAAAGATAAACAAGTTTAAAAGATTTAAGAACTATACTGAAGCATTGAGATATTAATTGTATCTCCAGAAGATCAGTAATCAAGCACAAGGTGAAGACATAAGATATTATTTTTGGACAGTCCCATTGTATGGATTTGCTTTTGTTTGGTTATGTTTATTCATTATATTTTCATTTTTTACTCTTTATATTCTTGGTTAATCAGTTAATCAGTATAAGCCAGACAGGGATGAAGGATTAGCAATAATAACACTAAAACAATGGCAAACATTGTCACTTTTTTTTTTTTTTGCAAATTAAGGCATAATTTTTCACTTTTTTTCTTGAGGTTTTTTTTTTTTGCATGTGTTTGTTTTCTTTTGCAACATGGTTAATATAGAAAAAAGTTTTATATGACTTCACATTAATAATTGATATTATATTGGGAAGCTAGGTGGTGCAGTGCCAATGCAGGAGTCAGGAGGGCCTGAGTTCAAATTTCACCTCAAACACTTGACCCTCACTAGCTATGTGACCTTGGGCAAGTCACTTAACCCCAATTGCCTCATCCTGGGTCATCTCCAGTCATCCTGATGAATATCTGGTCACTGGATTCAGATGGCTCTGGAGGAGAAGTGAGGCTGGTGACCTGCACAGCCCTCCCTCACTCAAAACAAAGTCAAGTGCAAGTCATGTCATTATTTCTGGTGGCATAGTCTTCTTCGGCAATGAAGGATGAACACACACACACACACACACACACACACACACACACACACACATACACACACACTCTGATATTATATTACTTGCCTCCTCAAGTAATGGGAAAGGGTTTGGAGAGAACCCAGAAACTCAAATTAAAAAAATATATATCCATGCTAAATATTTTTATATGTAATTGGAAAATATTTAACAAAATAAAAATATATTTAAACAAGATTCAGTGGGCTCATACAAAGTTCTTACCTTTTGTTGCCCGGTACATCAACCTGATTGTATCTTCCAAAAATAAAGTATTATTATTTCATTTGCTAAGCCTTGTAATATTTTTCATTACTTGATCAGAGATCAGGCAAGAACAACTACTGATTTGTCCAAGATGCAATGATTGTAAATGTTATTTTTTGACTTTTCTACCTAATTGCCCCAGATCCGGAATACATACTGTCTTTATATCTTTCCAAATGCATATTTTTAAAAGTAGTAGATTTATGCATTGGTCTCTTTTCTATGACTAATACATCCCAACAATCAAAACCTTTGGCCTCCACATATGAAAAACTATAGTTTTTTCTAGTCTAGCACTTCCTCAAGGTTCTACAGCAGTGGTTCCCAATGTTTTTATTCCATTATTCCCCTTCAACAACAACAAAAAAATGTGTATAGCTTTTTTAATGTATAGAAGAAAATAATAGGAAGGCAGAAAAAAGTACAAGATAATTTTGAAAGTAACAAATAGATGCTATTTTTCTAAGCAGGTATTAGTGAAAAATGAAGATTCAAAACTTCATATAGCAACTTCTTTTCTTTTACACAAATTCTATCATTTAGATAAGAAAAATAAACTAAAACTAAAACAGCAGCAAAGAGAAGCATCACCAAAAGGAAATTGTCACTAGAAAGCAATTAAACAGAATATATACTGATTCAATGAGTAGACCTAGAAAAGTCTCCAGTCTGATGATTACTATAAAATAATAAAACACTGGGAACCAATGCTAAAATAGAATGACTGCATAGTAACTATTGATTAAAAGATATGCTATGCTATGATATGATAGGATCACAGAATCAGAAAGACTTCTTTTCAAGTTCCATATCTGCTATATACTGGATTTATGACCCTGAGAAACATACTTAACTTTTTAGTGCACCAGGAAATTCCCTATGAACAATAATAAATTATTGTTATTTTTGCTGATGATGGTGAGGGTGATAATTGGTGGTAAAGCAGGTGTAATCTACATTCAAAATTGCCAATTTCTCCTTGGCAATTCTGAAATATATAATATATATTAAATAAATTAAAAAAAGAAAAATTGATAGCAAATCAGTCAGTCACAAATGCTATACTTCATTGTGTTAGGCACAGAGAAAAGAAAAGAGACAATATAAAACTTCCAAGAGTTTGCATTCTGTTAGGGGAAATAACATGTGTGTATGTATGTATATATAATATACACATATATACATATATGTAATATACAACATAACACTATACTATAATATATATTACATATAATGTAGGATATAATATATATTATATATAATTATGATGTAAATATACATAAAATAAACATAAGGAAATGTGTTTATTTATTTAGTAAGTGAATCTCTAGAATTTGTTAAGATCAGAGAATGCCCCATGTAGTGCCTAGGAGGCCTTATAAAAGAACTAAAGAAAGTACTTTTTAAAAAAGAGACTCTAACGCAATCAAAAATTTAAAAAGAAAATCTATGAATTAAAACATAAGTTAAAAAACCTCAACTGAGATGAAAAATGAAGGATATAGAGTCAATAACACATAATGAGCATTTAGAGGTAGAATTTAAAAGTAACAAAATTGGAAAGAAAAAGATTAAAGCTACAATCAGCAGTTGGGAAAAAACTGAAGAGAAACTCAAATCATCACAGGTTTCCCAAGACAAAATATGATGAAGAAAAATGAATTAATTTCATATCTCAGAAAATAATAGATGTAGTAACCCAGAAGTAGTAACAGTAGATGGCAAAGTATAGCTTGATAGAATTCTATTGATGGAATTAATAGAATTTGATAGGGTACCACAAGCCAGGTACTCTAAATTTAATTCACCAAAAAATGTAGTTGCTAAGCTTCCTGCAGAGCCTCCTGTATGAAACAGAGAATAAATCTTATGTCCAGAAAGAGATAGATGATTTTCCAACAAACTATGGTCAGATTCATGCAGTTTGACCGATCATTAGTGAGATATTAAATGGAAACATGCAATATATAATAAAAAAAGGGAAATGATTTTTACCCAAATATAACATAACATACAAAGTGTAGACAAATTCTAAGGAGAAAAATACGTTTTAAAAGATTTTGTGACATCCAAGAATTCCTCTTGAGAAAATCAGAATTAGGAAGTCTTTAAAATGTTAATTTAGTGGACAAAGAAACTTAAAAAAGGTAATAATTTCAAAGTATTAGGTTATCATCCAATGCTTATGCTCTTAAATAGGCAAAAAATAAAAACTATTGATCCATCTGAATAATGCCTTTTCTGAAGGTATTTAAGTGGACAAAGAGAGAAGATTTCTACTTGGATTATCCAAAAAAAAAAAAATCCTAGAGATGATGGATATAGGGGGAAAGAATAACAATTTTTTTTTTAAAATCAAGGCACTAAGGTGAGGGTAATTCATACATAATGGTTCAGAAAAAGAAAGGTAAAGGAGACAGCCTCTACCTTATCTGAGATAGACAAGGGAAGGTTAAAAAGATGTCCTTGTATCATTCCTTCTAACTACCATGGGATCTCCTGTCCCATGTGATTTCTCCATAAAATAGTCTTTTTAGCAAGTATGTTTTGCATTCGAACAACGTGGCCAGATCATTGGAGCTGTGTTCTCTGAAGCATAGTTTGAACTGGCTGAACTTGGCAGTTCAGCTTGAGTAAGGAGGTCTTCAGTGCTTGTACCTTATCCTGCCCAGGTGATCCTCAGAATCTTCCTAAGACAGTTCAAATGGAAGCGATTCAGTTTCCTGGCATGGCACTGGAGACTGCCCATGTTTCACAGGCATACAACGATGAGGTTAGCATAATAACTCTGTAGACCTTCAGTTTGGTAGTCAATCTAACACCTCTTTTCTCCCAAACTTTTCTTTGGAGCCTCCCAAACATTGACATTCATTGTCAATGTGTACATCCCTGGAAAGTACACTACCAAGGTAAGTGAACTTATCCACAACATTCAAAACTTCTCCGTTTGTTGTAATCAATGGTTCCATGTATGGATAGTGTGGTGATGACTGATGGAGAACCTATGTTTTTGTGATGTTAATTATTAGTCCAAAGTTAGCACAGGCAGCAGAGAATTGATCCATACTTTGTTGCATCTCAGCTTCAGAGGCTGCATTGAGTGCACAATCATCTTCAATGGGGGACCAGTACCTTTGGTGTGATGGCTTCTGAGACCTTTTAGGGATTCTTTCCATCTTTGGTGTCTACCTGTTCCACACAGTTGTCACCTGTGACTCCACGAAGCTTCAGCATGCACAGTAACCACACCCCAGTACACCGTTTCAGCAGATGGACCAAACCAGGTTGAGGGTCACCAAGAGGGCTCAAACCCATTGGTGAGTTGTGGGGGGAAGTGTTTATCCCAAGCATGTGAAGACTTCCGTTGGTGGAATGGGTAGATGAGAACAATTTGTTCCAATGTCCATGAAGGCAGCTGAAGCAGGCAATGTGGAGAACTGAGAGCTTGGGTAGATACCAAGGACACCAAGGTCATCCACTATATCCTGAGCCATTGCTAGCTAGTGTACATTTACCCAGAAGAGTATTTTATGGAGAACATACACAAGGAAAGTGTTCACAAAGAGGTCAGAACAGGCATTACAAGGACACTGTCAAGATCTCTCTGAAGAGCTTTGAAGTCGATTGTGACATGGGAGACACTGGCACAGAACTGCCCATCATGGTGTGCCTGCATTAATGAGGGTGCTAGCCTTTATGAAAAAGGTCAAATTATTGTAACTCAAAAGAAAGGTCAGATGCACAAATATAGGGACATCTCCACTCCAAATGTTCATATGGACTACTTCTGCCTGGCCCATGGTAGAGCCTTCCAAGTTCATTTTGGTCTGATCAACCAGTCAGACACACTATAACTTGACCTCAATATAACAATGTCACTTTGGTCTTTTTTGAGAATAAAAGACAGCAACCAATCAATCAACTGTGCATGTGTGTGTATGCATGTATTTATAAACATAAATCCATGTACATGTATCATATGTTTATATAACCATGCACACATATGCTACATGTAATACATATTATACATATAGGTTTAACACTGATACGATTTAATAATTTCACTGATTTTATTCAAAGCTGAGGCAAAGTGGTACAGTGGATATAGTATTGGATTTTGGGTCAGGAAGACCTGAGTTCAAATCCTGCCTTAGAAATACTTACTAGCTTTGTGATCCTGGGTCATTTAACCCCTCTCAGCCTTTTTTTCCTCATCTGCTAATATGATGATAATAGATAATAGCATCTGTTTCAAGCGATTATTGTGCAAATCAAATGACATAACATATGTAAAGCACTTTGACTTTCTGTCTGAGATGATTGCTTTTCCTGCATTAAATTTTTTTTTCTGAGGCATAAAAAGTCCTAATAAAACCAGAAAATTTCATTCAGCTTTTGCACGAGCAGTGGACTCCCTGACTTGCCAGTCTCATCTGGAACAGAACCAGCACCGGGCAGCTTGCTACACAAGAGGAGTATAACATCATTTAAAACATCTTCTTCAGTTGGACGTTTAGCTAGAGAAGGATTAACTTTAATCTGAGATATGCAGTCAGTGGCTCCAGAATTGATTGGTGATGGTCTGTTGAGAACGTTAGGGAAGTATTCAGCCCAGCTCTCCAAGATCATGTCCTTATCACTAAGCAATGTGGCTCCATCAGCACTGAGTAGTTGAAATGTACTGTAGGTCTTTGGTCTATCTATCAGTATAAAAGCCAAATTTCATCTGCCTTTTTACTGGCCAAGAATCCTGCATCTCTCTCTAAACTTTGCTTTCATTTTACTTTTTAAGGAGTTAAATCCTTCTTAGAGATGGATGAACTATTCTGCTGGTAAATAAACCCTGTGGAGTTCTTGTTTTTTCCTTTATCAGCTTCTGAATTTCACTATCATTTTTGCCAAACTAGTCTTGGTAGATGCAAGTTTTCTGGCCCAGATGAGCAAATGCAGTGCTGCACACCAAATTTCTGAAAGCTGCCCACTCTTTTTCTGTTCCACTGTTTCAAATCATCTGTTAGCTCAGCTTTCCCTTCAGGTTAGCAACAAACTGTTCAGGCATGGAGAAGCACTCTAATCTGTTGCCACTAAGTTTCCTGGTAATCACCTGGTTTTAAGCCTATGACTTTTGTCGAATTTATATCTTTGGCATGGAGATGATAAATCTATAATCAGGCTAGCACTCTGTACCACGTATTCCTTCCTCACTCTCATATTCTCTTTTTCCTCTTACAAGGATTACTGTTAGGGTGCATCCAAAAAAATTTTATTCTGTTTAGGTAAATGGAAGACAGTATTGAGGATGAGAAGGTCATAAGATGCTCAAATTTTCTGTAGTAAGTAACTATTGTTGTTGCCATTTCCATTGCCTTTCCTCCCAAGGCCTCTCTGCCATGTCTAATAGTCTGTGTCTACTCTGGCATTAAAGTCAACCAGAATTACAAATTTGTCCTCTTTTGGCACATTGGTGACGAGAGTCTCCAGGTCTTCATAAAAATTTCCTTTAAACTCTTCAGGGTTGTACACACATATGTTCTGAATGCCATAACATCTAAATTCTATTTTTAAAAGCTTACTGAATGAGGCAGAGCCAAGATGTTGGAGTAAAAGCATGGACTTACTTGAGCTCTCCCCCAAACACTTCCAAATACCCATAAAAATGACTCTAAACAAATTCTAGAGCAGTAGAACCCACAAAATGACAGAGTGAAAAAATTTCCAGCCCAGGCAACTTGGAAGATTGACAGGAAAGGTCTATTGCACTGACCTGGGAGAGGGACATAGACCAATGCTGGCCACATCAGCGTACACTGGGCCCCCCCAAAAATCTGGAGTAGGCCTCAGGGGACTGAATTACTCACAGCTGTGGTGGTTTCCAGACTCCTCAACCCACAAACACCAAAGACAGTTTAGAAGGTCGATAGGAAATGTCTATTTGACCTTGGTGAGAGAGCAGCATACTTCAATCCCAGTCCCAGGTAGTGGGGGCAGTAGTGACAGCAGCTATTTTCAGAGATGCCAGCCCACAAACAGTGGGGGGATTGAGTGGCTAATCAGAGGGGATTACAGGGATCTCTCTACTGGCACCGAAGCAGGATTTCTCTGCTCTGCCCTTGCTTGGATTTGGGTCATAGTCCTGAGTGTTAGTTCTGGAGCAAGGAGAAGCACTGGCCTGATGGAGCTTGTGGTGGCAGCGAAGAGTGAATCCTCCTCACAGTTCTAAGGCAGAAAAGAGTGCATGTAGTTATTCATAGACAAGAGAAAAGGGCATGAAAAGAGTAAAAACCTCTCCTTTGATCATACCACCTTGGACATACTGAAAATACATAGGTCCCAAGAAGTGTTTCTGAAAAAAAATTGTACAAAATCCCTGAAGCTTGGGACAGGACACCCTCCACACTGAAAGCAGAATTTGACCTTGACAAAGAGTTAAAATGTCAAGTAATTGGCTGGGAAAATGAGGAAACAGTGCAAAAAATAAGATTATAGAATCTTACTGCGGTGACAAAGAAGATCAAAACATAAAACCAGAAGAATACAAAGTCAAAACTCCTACATCAAAAGCCTCCAAGAGAAGTATGAATTATTCTCAGGCCATAGAAGAGTTCAAAATGGATATTAAAAATCAAGTAAGAGAGGCAGAGGAAAACTTGGGAAGAGAAATGAGAGTGATGCAAGAAAATCATGAAAAATGAGTAAACTGCTTACTAAAGTAGACCCCCCCAAAAAAATACTGAAGAAAATAACAATTTAAAAAATAGACTAATTCAAGTAAGAGGTCTAAAAAACCATGAGGAAAGAATGCCTTAAAAAGCGGAACTGGCCAAATGGAAAAGGAAGTCCAAAAGCTCACTGAAGAAAATAATTCACTAAAAATTAGAATGGAGGAAATGGAAGCTAATGATTTATAAGAAATCATAAAACAAAATTAAAAGAATGAAAACAATAGAAGACAACATAAAATATCTCATTGGAGAAACAATTGACAAGGAAAATATATCCAGGAGAAGATCATTTTAAATTATTTGTCTACCTGAAACCCATGAACAAAAATAAAAAGATCCTATACATCATCTTTCAAGAAATGATCAAGGAAAATTGCCTGGATATTCTAAAACCAGAGGGTAAAATAGACATTGAAAGAATCCACCAGTAACTTCCTGAAAGGAATCCCTGAAGGAAAACTCCTAGGAATGTTGTAGCTAAATTCTAGAGTTCCTAAGTCAAGGAGAAAGTAATGCAAGCAGCCAGAAAGCATTGTAGAAACACAATCAAGATAACACAAGATTTAGCCGTTTCTACATTAAGGGATGAGAGGGCCTGGAATATGATATTCTTGAGGTCAAAGGAGTTAAGAGTAAAGTCAAGAATCACCTGCTCATCAAAACTGAGTATAATCCTTCAGAGGAAAAAAATGGATATTCAATGAAATAGAGGACTTTCAAGCATTCTCGATGAAAAGACCAGAGCTGAATAGAAAATTTGACTTTCAAATACAAGAATCAAGAGAAACATGAAAAGGTAAACAGGAAAGAGAAACCACAAGGGACTTATTAACTACATGGAAAGATGATATTTGTAACTCATGAGACCTTTCTCAGTATTAGGGTAGTTGGAGGGAATATATGATGACATATAAAAATCAAAATTAAGGAGAGAGAGAGAAGAATGTACTGGAGAAGGAGAAAAGGAGAGTAGAATGGGGTAAAGAGGCAAGATAAAACGCTTTTACAGTGGTGGGTAAGAGGGGGCAGATGAGAGGGAATGGGTGCACCTTTCTCATCAGATTTGGCTTATGGAGGGAATAACATACACACTCAATTGCGTATGGAAATATATCTCACCCTATAGAAAAATTAGAGGAAAGGGGATGATAGAGGGGAATAATAGAAGGGAGGGCAGATTAGGGGAGGGGGTAATCAGAAGCAGACACTTTTGAGGAGGGACAGTGTCAATGAAGAGAATAGAAAAAAATGGAAAGTCGGATAGGATGGAGGGGAAAAGAGTTAGTCTTTCATAGCATGACTATTATGGAAGCGTTTTGCATTACCATGCATATATAACCTATGTTGAATAGATTGCCTTCTCAATGAGGATGTGTGGGGCGGGGAGAAGGGAGGGAATTTAGAATGCAAAGTTTAAAAAAAACAATGTTAAAAATTGTTTTTACATGCAACTGAGAAATAAGATATATAGGCAATGAAGTAGAGAAATTTGTCATATCCTATAGGAAAATACAAGGGGAAGGGATAAGAGAAAGGGAGGGTGATAGAAGGTAGGACACTTGGGGGAAGGGGTAATCAGAATGCATACTATCTTGGGGTGGGGGAGAGAATATATAGGGAGAAAATTTGGAACTCAGAATTTCATGAAATTGAATATTGAAAACTAAAAAATTAGTTAAAGCTTACTGAAGACTAAAGAGACCTAGACAGTAAGATGGTAATTGCTAAGAACCCTAATATCCTTCTTTCAGACTTAAACAAATCTGTCAGCAAAATAATTAAAGCACAAATCAAGGATTTGAACAATATATTGGAAACAATTTCAAAGCTATTAGTCTGGTCTTAATCTGTGATTTCATCAGTATGGAGAGATCTCTATACTGAAGAAGAAACTCTCAAAACAGATCAACAATTATTCCAAAATTTGTTTTAGAGAGTTCAGTATTAAACAGCTTAAAATTTGAAACCCTGATCAACTTTCTAAAATAGACAATGCTTATCTTTTTCATCCTCTCCTACATTTGCACAAACCTTACCTTCTCAGCATGTCTGCTCCCTCTTGCTATCATTCCTTGGTGTCTATTAGTCAAGCTCCATGATGACAATTAGCTATAGCTGATAAATATTATATAGTTATGATAATGTTTTAATAGATAATCATCTGGTAATGACAATATTCTCTTTTTCTTCTCTATCATACCAATGAATACAATATTCAATATCAACATATATCAATATTCAATTTTACCATGAAGTTGTAGTATTTCAAATTCTATTAGATGGAACTTTACTAAATTTAGAAGATAAAATCTTATCCTGGGTATATTAATGTAATGCTGATATGTAGGAGACGATCCCCTATTCTTCTACAGTTCTGTTTATTTCAAGATTTCTATTTTTCTAACAATTCTAAAAGATACCTTAGTGGTGCAAATTCAAGAAAGAGAGGGATTCAGGGCAGTACCAAGGCAAATGTGTGTAAAGTATTTTTAGGCAAGTTTTTGTTGTCACTTAAAATCAGATCGAAATAGATGTCCAATGAATGTTGCAAATATTCACCCCATTTATAGATTTTTGACATTATGTATATCAACATAAATATGAATGGTGAAACATGTAGTTGAATTCAGTAGGTGAACATGTTATTTAACGTGGCTCCTAGGGCCTTTAGTACTTCATTGTACTGGACTTACTTTTTTTTAAAAGCAGTTATTTGTAAATGTAAGAAGAGCAATTACTGATGATGCAGTACTTTCTTAATTAATGGGAAAAGCTAATTGAATGTAATTGACCAGAGCTTCCATGATACATTTCAAATTGTAAGGTTTATCTATTACCCTTCTTATATTACATACATCTTAAAGAGTATATAGAAAGCATCCATTTGAATGATATACATACAAGTGCTTCCTTGAAAGCACAAAACTTTAAAAATTAAGAAATAAGTGGAGGAGTTCTTATTTTATTGATAATGTAAAGACAGACACCACTGGGGCCTTGTGAAGTATATTTTTCTAAGTGAATTGTTCCTGTAAGCAAGTGTATAACTTCATTTTCACAGAAGTGAAAAAAGTATTAAGTAATTCTACAGAGGCAGAAAGGAAAAAAACAGTGATATTTAAAGATACAGTATCAATATGTCAGGGAGGAAAATATGCCATTTGAACAGTTTCTGTCAACTATATTTCCATACCTTACTTTCCTCAAGGAGAATTTATAAAAGCTTTTATGAAGTACAACTCTATGATGATATCATAGTTGTGCCATCATTATAACTCATTCAACAGTTATTGATCTAGAAACAGTTAAAATATGAAGATGTCCAATTTCAGAACTCTCCCTTTCTTGTCAAAGTCTAGTTTAAAAATAATTAATTTCAAAGGTTCAAATATATTGAAAAATGTTTCCATATAGATTGAATTTTATTGACTCCCTATCTCATTCTTCACAGTAGCTGTTCAAAACGTTTTTCAACTTGGTTCAAGTCCTCAACTCCATCCCTACTTACTTCATTCTCATCAACCTTGCCTCATACATTACTGAAAAGATGTTGGTATATATTTCTGAGCTCCCTAATCTTGAATCTTTCTCACTTCAATTTTTTCTGTTGTCACACCCTGTTCTCCATCTAAAGATATCTATATTTTCTTCATCCATCCATTCTTCATGATCTCAGGGCTAATAGAATAATTCATTCCTTCTCTTTGTCAAGTTTATTCTATGTTCTGAATCTTTTTCCATTTTATATCCTTTAGGATGCTGATCTTTCAAGTATCTTTTTCATCTTGTGTTCTAAACCGTTACTATTCCATTGGCTTCTTCTTTGTTGCACACAAATGCCTTAAGTCTTAATTATTAGGAGAAATGGTAACTGCAAAAATCTAGAAAGATACTGATGGCCTGAATTAAAGTACTATCAAGAGGGATTTTAGTTAAGGTACATACATACATACATACATACACACACACACACACACACACACACATATATATATATATATATACATATATATATACGTATATGAGACATTTGAAGGAAGAATTCCACTGTAAACTAAATAAAATCCCAAGTCTAAGGAGGAATCTTTTCTACCTGAATCTTTTTTTGTTCCTTTTCCTCAGAAAAAACAATCTGTTGTCCTCTTTTTCTCTAATCTCTCCTTTGGAAGTCTCATCTAGTCATCTAGAAAATGAATTTTAGAAAGGCTTCTAGAAACAATATAATTAAATCAAATTCACACAAAAGAAAAATTACAGAAAATTCTGGGTGTTAACAGATAAATGTAAGAGTCGTCTAATACAATTGTTTGATTTTAATGAAGGCAAAATAAAATATTTAATCCTATTAATCTCAAAATCATGAAATTATATGATATAGTTGTGAAAATGGAGGGTGTCTATAATATAACTTTTGGCACTGGATTTGTCCTAAATTCTGTTGGGTTCCACAGCAAGTTATGAAAGCAATAGAGATAAATTACAAAACAAAATATATTCTCATTCTAAACTAATGATATTAGTTTGAACCAGAGTACATGAAGCAAAGGAGTGATTTTTATGTTAAGTATTATGTTTTCCAATATTAGTTATACAGAGAGCATGAACTCATATTACAAAAGTGATATAAAAAGGGGCCATAAAGACCCCAAATTAAATTTTTATTTTGCATTTGTTATATATAAGGTACTTTAGGGGATTCAAAAGGGCATTAAGGCAAGACTTGGGTTTTTGGGGATCTCATAAAACTGTTGGGAAAGAAAATATGTCTATAGAAAAACTGTACTACAAAGCAATTAAATTTAATTTCACAAGCATTTGTGAGTGTCCACTACATACAAAACACTGTGCTCAATCCTAGGAAACAAAGACTAAAACAAAACCATCCCTGCTCCTGTTGACCTTATATTCTACTTGAGAAATGACATAGGATAGATAGAATACATATCTCGAATTCAAATCTTCAAGTCTGCTCTTAGACACTAGTGATTCTAGGCAGGTCTCTTAACTTACGTTTGCCTCAGTTTCCTCATCTGTCAAATGGGGATAATGGTAGCACCTCCCCCCCAGGAAAGGTGATTGTGATCCTCCAAACGGATAACAAAAGTAAATCTCTTAGCACAGTGCCACATAAACGGTATCATTGACATTATCAATACAAGTCCAGAACAAAGTCATTTGAGGAGGGGAAAAAAAGCACTAGAACCTGGGAAAAATTCATCTGGAAAGGCAAAATGGTGAAAGATCCCAGAGAGCCCTAAAGGCTAGTTTTTAGAACTATAACCTTCAAGACAAGATGGAATTCTTGATGATTTTTAAATAGCAATTTGATTAGTGAAATGGTCAGAAACTTGCTTTAGGAAAATTCATTTTAGCAGTATGGTGGAAATGGATTAGAGAAGGGAAAGATTAGTTAGGGAAACTAAGTGGGAGTTTATTGCATTAAGCGTAAGGTGATGAAAACCTAAACCGGGGTGCTAGTCTTATTAGGGGAGAAAAAAGGCACAGATATAGATGTTTGTTCTACTTCCCCAACGCATGTTGGCCACTGATTGGTATGTGGATTAAGGATGAAGGAAGTAAAAGAAATGAATCCGAAATTTTCAACCTGAGTGACTAGGAGCATAGTAGGGCCCTCTACACAGAAGTTTGGAAGATAAATAAATTAAGGCAAATGATAAATTAGTTCCATTTTGGACAAATTGAGTTTGAGAGGCTTATGGAATGTCCAAGAAGAAATGCTGAGCAATAAGTCTACAATTCAGGTTAGGAGCTGAGGAGAGAAAAGGGCTAGGAATACTTGGAAGTCATTTGTGAAGAGATATTATGATGGATATGTTAGTTAAAGGGATTTGAAATCATCCCCTTCTATAATAGATTCTGTTTTCTTGGTTTACTTTCTACTTCTGGGTTTCCAAAATGTAAATTCCATGAAAAATGGGAATGTTTAAGTTTGGACAAAGGAAAATTTGCAAAGACCATGGTAGGTATCTTCAAATATTTGAAGGGATGTTATATTAAATAAGACTTATTCTGCCTAGCTCTATGAGGCATGACTAGGGGCAATGACTGTGTTCATCCTTCATTGCCAAAGAGGATTATGGCATCAGAGAAATGATGACATGACTTGCATCTGACATTGTTTATTTGAATGGGGGAGAGCTGTTCAGGTCACCAGCCTCACTTCACCTCCAAAGTGATCTAAATCCAGTGACCAGATATTCATCAGGATGACTGGAGATGACCCAAGAGGAGGCAATTGGGGTTAAGTGACTTGCCCAAGGTCCCACAGCTAATGAGTGTCAAGTGTCTGGGGTGAGATTTGAATTCAGGTCCTCCTGACTCCTGCATTGGTGCTCTTTCCACTACACCACCTACCTGCCCCAGGGGCAATGACTAGAATTTCTTAGGATGAATTTCTTCAGATGAAGTTTCTCACAATTAGCCTTGTCCAGTGTTATTTTATTGACTTTTTGTTGTGAGAGAACTTCCAGGATTTCCTCTTAGCCCTCATTTCATCTGTCTCTATATTACATGCCTACACAGTATACTGCCTACAGGTCACTTGAGGTGTGCCAAAGGATTTCTGGCAGCCCTAGAAAAATGTATGGTTGCCACTGTGCATGCTCCGGTTTGTCATGTGACCTGTGGCAACCAAACACATTCATTTCCATGACTACAGTAACTTTCTGCATGGAAAATACCCGAATCTGTATCTCTGATAATGTCTTCTTTTTTGAGTTCACAATTCATTATCAACTGCCTAAAATTTGTTTCCCTCCTTTTATGCCAGTGGCACCTCCTGTTCCCTTCAATATACAATGTTGTTGCTGTTGTTTTTTCCTTCTAATCTTTCTTCTCCTTTACTTCTCAGTTCTAAGAACTTCACTTCACACTTTCTAAGGCTTGTAAATTCTAACTTCTTCATTCTCACTTCCATCCTTCCCTTCTATTTATCTTGATATTAATTAATAAGCAATTAAGTGATTACTGTTCACCAGGCATTATGCTAAGTGCTAGGGATACAAAAAAAGCAAAAAAAGACCCTTTCCCCCTAGAAGCTTACATTCTAGTAAATTACTATTTAATTTGACTATTTAAATGCCCTCAATCTTTTGTCTTCTACTCTTTGACCTTTTCCTCTACAAAACATAGAGCTGATCATGATTAAAAAGCTTCTTAGACTCCTAATGACTTCATATACCAAATTCAGTTATTTGCATGTTATTCAAGACCCTCTATGTTATGAAATGGCCCTACGTATATTTTCTTCTCCCATTCCTCATATTTATCCGCTTCACACATTCTATGTTCCTGTCAAATTGGGTTTCTCTCTATCCTTCTCCCTTAGACTTTCTATAACAATTGTTTTGTAGTTCTCAAAATGATATTATCATTCATTATGTTTTATTGTAGTTATATGTGTATCAATTTTCCTCTTACCTTTACAATAGTAATAGCAACAGTGATATCTGACATTTATAGCACTTTAGAGTTTGTATAGTACTTTAATTATGTTTTATTTTTTGCATCTCATAATGACCCTAACTAGACTGTGTCCTCTGAAGTTCATTCTATGTCTAAATTTAAGGTGTTAGGTTGATAGGAACTGTAGCTTATCTAAACTTTGTATGTCTCCTACTGTACACTGTAGTCAGTTAAAAGTTGCATTTGAAACTTTTTCTTCTCATTTAGAATTTACTGACTTGACAATGAAAATAATTTGGAGAAGTGGACAGAGTCAAGTTTGAAACTGAACATTATAGGTATTGTAACTCAGAAACACATATTATTAATTTTGCCATTTCCTTTCACTCTTAAATTTGAGGAGGAATGACTACTATATATATATATATATATATATATATATATATATATACGTAACCTGATTGTTTCTGCTATTTCATTAACTGAATGACAGATTTGTAGAGTGAATATAGATAGAACCATATTCAACATTTACTTTCAGTTTCTGAAGATGTGTGTGTTGTTTGAATTTATTTTCCCTTCAACAGCCAACAGATTGAAAACTTGTAGAGCTTCCAAATCTGAAAAGTAGTTAATGGGAAAAGTATATGCCTCATTTCAGTATTTTTCTAAGTTGGCTAAAAAGGCTAACATAAAACTAAGCTGCGCTGACTGCAGTATCATGTTATTGCTACCAGACAGTAGAGGGAACTGTTAGTACATATTGTTGTTATGAGGTGTAAATAGAGGTTCACAGCAAGAAGAAGAAAGAGGAATATACTAAAAATAATTCAACTTTGAGCTCTTCTCATTTTGAATATTATGTTTCCTTAAGATCCTTTATCACCCTGGCACCTCTAGGTCCAGTCCAATAAGAATAATACCAAAAGAGACTCTCTTACTGACACGTCCATGAAGACTCTTCCCTTCCAAAATACCTTCAATGTTTCCTCATTGGCATTCCAATAAAGTTTAAACTACCTGTCCTGGCCCCCAAGGATCTTCATCACTTTGCTCCCATCTACATCTCTTCAGTCACCTCCTCCCCTTGACCTCTTTCACCTCCATCTCACAAGCTCAACCATCTGGAACCATTTTCTACTTTTCCTCTGACAAGTGTCATCCCTCGCTTCAAGACTTCTCAAAACTCACTTATTCTGGGGAGCTGAATTGAAACTTACTTTAACAGACTGAAGGGTCAGCCTTCTTATCTTAAAAAACTGGAAGAATGAGAATCAGTTTGAATATAAAGTTTCATAATGTTTATCTCTTTCATAGGACTTAAGGAAATGGGAGGGGAACACTATTGCAGCATTTGTGTGTCACATCCCCATCCCTGTGGCTTCCATGCTGGACAAATGACACTCACTGACAAGGCAGAGGGCAAAAGATCTTGTATCCTTTTAAATAAACAAATATGTATTCATGACAATGCCATTTTTTTTGTTGGCATGGAATCTAGAAGGAACCTAGAGGTTAGCTAATCTATCCCCTTCATTTAATAGATTTAATTTTTAAAGAAGCATTTAGGAACTATCTGCTATGTTTTAGTATTACACAGTATAACTAGTGGACCACTGGAAGGGGAAAAATAGAGATTTAAAGAATATATTAAACTTTAGTCAGTCTTCATTTTGAATATTATGTTTTGGCAGTATCCTTTCCAACCCTGATATTACTACCCTTAGCCAGTTCACCACCTTTCTTATATGGCTTCGGTACAAATAATATATCTTCTTTTGTCAGGTTCCTACAATGGTATCTGATTGTAATTCCTTCATACTAGCCACTGAGACTGTAAAAATGTAAAACAAAATAGTCTCTCTCCCCCTCCCCCATGTAGTTTATAATCAAGCAGTGTGTTCTTGGAAAACTTCTAAGAAATGTGGAGAGATCATTTTTAGATAGGAAAATCTTATTCACTTTTTTTTTCTGAGAAAGTATCACCGTAGTTATCCATCAAAGAAAAGGAAAATCAATAATTAGAGGTCATAAGATGTTATGTCAGAGGTTTAGGGACTGGATTATATGAATATATAGACATGGAAAAGGACAGACTAAAATTAGGAAAAGAAAGGAAAAGAAAAAAATCATCCTCTCCAAAAAAAGTAAAAAAGTGAATGATTCAATCTGCATTCAGACTCTATCATTTCATTCTAGGAAGGCAGATAACATTTTGTTTTTCTTCATAAGTGCTTCAGAATTGTCTTAGATCACTGTATTGTCATTCACAGTAGATCATCATACAATATTGTCATTTGTACAATGTTCTCCTCATTCTGTTCACTTCACTTGGAATCGGGTTCCCTAAGTCTTCCCATTTGTTGATTTGTGTGTAGGTGTGTGTGAAACCATCACTGCTCATCATTTCTTATAGCACAATGACATTCAATTAA
The DNA here is from genome assembly GCA_028658325.1 of Potorous gilbertii. Taxonomy (NCBI): domain Eukaryota; kingdom Metazoa; phylum Chordata; class Mammalia; order Diprotodontia; family Potoroidae; genus Potorous; species Potorous gilbertii. The sequence goes on along the minus strand of CM053770.1, from coordinate 374,953,443 downwards.
ATCATATATAATTCATTCAGCTATTCCTCAACTAATGAAAATCCCCTCAATTTCTAATTCTTTGCCACTACAGAAAAAACTGCAATAAATACTTTTGTACATATAGGTCCTTTTCCTTTTTCTTTAATCTCTTTGGGATAGAGAATGGTATTTCTGGGTCAAAGGGTATATGGCAGTTTTTCAGTCCTTTGGACATAGTTTCAAATTGATTTCCAGAGTAGTTGGATCAGTTTGCCACTCCACCAACAATGTATTAATGTCTCATTTTTTTTCACATGCCATTCCAGCATTTCTTTTTTTTATATATTAATTTCTTTTATTTTTAGTGTTCTACAATCATTACCATAAAACTTGGGTTTTTCCCTCCTACCTCCTCCCACAACTCTTCTCCCTCCCCAAGATGGCACATAATTCTATAAAGGATCTACACATACATTCCTATTGAATACATTTTCACTATAAGTCATGCTATGTAGAAGAACTAAAATAAATGGGAGAAATCATATAACAAACCAAAACATTAAACACACACACACACACACACACACACACACAAATGATCTGCTACATTCTGCACTTGAATTCCATAGTTCTTTCTCTGGATGTGGAAGGCATTTTGCTTTAGAAGATCATTGGGAATTTTTTTTTAAGTCCTTGCATTGCTATGAAGATCCAAGTCTACCAGAAAAAACTCTCTCATACTGTGTTTCCAGCATTTCTTATCTTACTTTTCTGTCAAATTAGCCAATGCGATAGGTATGCAGTGGCAACTCAAGGTTGTTTAAATTTGAATTTCTCCAATTGATAGTGACTTAGAGGATTTTTCATATGCTACAGATAGTTTTGACTCATATTCTTGTAAATTTGACTCAGTTCTCAAAATATTTGAGAAATAATAACTTTATAAGAGAAACTTGCTGTACAATTGTCCCCAGCTTTCTGCTTTTCTTTTAATATTGATTGTATTGGTTGTATAAAAATGTTTAATTTTTATGTAACCAAAATTATTCATTTTCCATTCTATAATACTCTTAATACTCTCTATTCTTTTTTAGCCTCAAATTATCTCCCTGTACAAAGACTTGACAAGTAAGATTTGCCCATGCTCTCTTAATTTGCTTAAGGTATCACCCTTTATCTGTAAATCATGTATCTCTTTCAACCTTATCTTGGTATCCAGTGTAAGATGTTGCTCTGTAAGTAGTTTCTGCCAAACTGCAATCCAATTTTCCAATGAATTTTTGTTAAATAATGAGTTATTGTTCCAAAAGCTTGGATCTTTGAGTTTATCAAGAGCTAGATTATTATGGTCATTAACTACTATGTATTGATCAACTCATCTCTTCCACTGATCTACCACTCCATATCATAGCCACTTTCAGATTGTTCTGATGATTAGTGCATCATAATACAGCTTGAGATCTGGTACTGCTAGGCCACCTTCCTTCACACTTTTTTTTCATAGATTCCCTTGATATTCTTGAACTTTTATTTTTCCACAAGATTTTTGTTATTTCTTCTAATTCTATAAAATGTTTTTGATTGTTATGGTGCTGAATAAATAAACTTAGATAGAATGTCTATATTTTATATTTTTTATTTCATTATTATATTGACTTATCCTAACCATAGGTTATAGATATTTCTTCATTTCTTTATATCCGACTTCATTTGTGTTTAAAGTATTTTTCAATTGTGTTCATGTAGTTCCTGGGCTTGTCTTGGCAGGTAGACAACCAAATGTTTTATATTGTTTGCAATTATTTATATATGTCACAGATATATCACTACAATGTCCTTGCAAGTGTTTTTTTAAAACTTTTACATCACTATTAATTAGGTAAATTGACCTACAATTTTCTTATTCTATTTTTGCTAGTTTAGGTATCAGCACCATATCGGTGTTGTAAAAAGAATTTCACAGGATTAGTTCTTTGACTATTTTTCCAAATAGTTTATATAGTATTGGAATTAAGCATTCTTTAAATATTTGGTAGAAGTCACTTTTTAGTTCAACTAGTCCTAGAGAATTTTTCTTAAGAAAGAGAATTCTTTCTTAAGAGATTGATGTTTATTTAATTTCTTATTCTAAGGGGGGGTCATTTAAGTAATCTATTTCCTCTTCTGTTAATGTGGGAAACATATTTTTGTAAATGTTCATCCATGTTACTTACATGATCAGTTTTACTGGCATGTATTTAGGAAAAATAGCTTCTAATTATTGCTTTAATTTCATCTTCATAGGTACTAAATTCACCCATTTTCATTTATGATGCTGGCAATTAGGTTTTTTTTTTCCACCAAATTAACAAATGGTTTATGTATTTATTATGTTTCATTTTGAATAAAAACAACTCCTGGTTTTATTTGTTAATTCAATGGTTTTCTTACTTCCAATTTTATTAATTTCTCCTTTGATTTTCAAGATTTCCAATTTGGTGTTTAATTGAAAATTGTTAATTTATGCTTTTTCTTGTCTTTTGAATTCTATGCCCAATTCATTGATCTGTTCTTTCTCTCTTTTATTTATGTAAGTATTTAGAGATATAAATTTTCCCTTAAGTTCTGCTTTGGCTACATCCCATAAATTTTGTTATGTTGTCTCATTGTTATCATTCTCTTTAATGAAATTATTGATTGTTTCTATGATTTGTTTTTTGGTCTACTCATTCTTTAGGACTTAATTATTTGGTTTCCAATTAATTTTTAATCTATGTGTCCACAGCCCTTAACTGAATATAATTTCATTGAATTATTGTCCGTAAGGGATGCTTTTAATATTTCTGTTTTTATGTGATATTTTTATGCCTGAATATATGTTTTTGTGAAGGTGCTATATACATAGTGGACAAAATGTTTTATATATATATACTCCTATCTATTTCCATTCAATTTTCTCCAAACGTCTATCTTATCTAACTTTTCTAGAATTCTGTTCATTTTGTTTCCAACTTCTTTCTTGTTTATTTTATGGTTATTTTTATCTAGTTCTGAGAGAAGAAAGTTGAAGTCCCCAAGCATTATAGATTCACTATGTCTTCCTGTAATTCCTTTAACATTTCTTTTAAGAATTTGGATGCTATGTCATTTGGTCCATATATGTTTAGCATTGATATCACCTCATTGTCCAGGCTACCTTTAAGCAAAATGCAATTTCCCTGCTTACCTCTTTTAATTAGGCCTATTTCTACTTTTGCTTTGTCTGAGATCATTCTTGCTACTCTTCATTTTCTTTTAACCTCAGTTGAACCTGAATAAATTCTGCCCCGGTCCTGTCTTTTTACTGTTTCTATAGCTCTGTTTCGAGAATGCTTCTGATAAACAACAAATTATTGGATTCTGAATTCTAGTCCAATCTGCTACCTACTTCTGTTTTATACATGAGTTTATCCCATAAACATTCACAATATGATTACTGTGTACTTGCCTCTACCCTGTTTTCTCATGTTTATCTTTCTTCCTCTCTGATTTTATCTTGACTCTCCTCAAAAGTCTTTTCTTTTGTTCTGACCATTGCTTCCTTTAATCTGCCCTCCCTCCTTTCAATACCCCATCCCTCAGTTTCTCTTATCCCCTTCTTCAACTACTTTCCTGGAGAATATATTAGATTTCTATAACAAACAGAATGTTAATATTATTCCCTCTTTGAGCCAGTTTTGAGAGTAAAGTTTAAGAATTGTCTTCCATCACTCCATTTTCCCTTCCATTATAAAAGTTCTTTTTGTGAGTCTTCTATGTGGGAAAATTTACATCATTCTTCCTTTACTTTACCACTTCACCAAGGACACCTTTCCTTCTCATAATTTAATTTTACTTTTTTGAAATTATTCCATCATTTTCAACTTATATCCATGCCTTCTATCTATGTATTACTCCTACTTGCCCTAATAATTACAAAGTTATTCAGAATTACAAGTAAACTCTTCCCAAAAATTTAAAATTTTTAACTTTATTGAATCCCTTAGACTTTCTTTTTCAAGTTTACTTTTTATGTTTCTCTTCAGTCTTATATTTGAAAGTCACATTTTTCCATTCAGCTCTGATTTTTTTCATCAAGAATGCCTAAAAGTCCTCTATTTCATCAAATATCTATTTTCTCCATCAAGAATTATATTCAGTTTTGCTGGGTATGTTATTCTGGATTGCAATCCTAGCTCCTTTGTCTTCTAGAATATCATATTCCAAGCCCTTTAATGCTTTAATTAGAAATTGCTAAATCTTAAGTTATCCATACTGTCTCCACAATATTTGGATTGCTTGTTTCTGGATCTTGCAATATTTTCTCCTTGATTTGGGAGTTTTGGAATTTGATGACAATACTTCTGGAAATTTTATCTTGGAATCTCCTTTAGGAGGTGATTGGACTTCTATTTTGCCCTGTGGTTCTAGATGGCAGGGTTATTTTCCTGAATAATCTCTTGAAATATTTCTTGAAATAATCTGTTGAAGTATTTAGGCTCTTTTCATTTTATATCAAAGCTCTCAGGAATAAATCTTAAATTGCCTCTCTCCATTTTTCCAGGTCAATTGCTTTTACAATGAGATATTTTGCATTTCCTTATTTTGCTTTGTTTTTTTCTCTTAATATTGAATGGAGTCATTAACTTCTAGTTCACCAGTTTCACTTTTAAGTAGATCTTATTTTCAGTAGATTTTTGCGTCTCTTTGATCATTTGGACAATTTTTGTTTTTAAGGTGCTATTTCCTCTAGTATTTTTATGACGTTTTGGTCAAGCTTTTGACTCCCTTTTCATAATTGTTTTGTGTCATTATTATTTCTTTTCTCACATTTTTTGTATTTAAATTTATTTACTTAAGTTTTCAACATTCATTTCTACAAAATTTTGAATGCCAAATTTTCTCCCCATTTCTCCCCCCACCCCAAAATGCCAAGCACTCTAATTACCCCTATCACCAATCTGCCCTTCCTTCTAACATTCCTCCCTTCCCTTATCCCCATCTTCTCTTTTGTCCTGTAGACAAGATAAATTTCTATACCCAATTACCTGTATTTCTTATTTCCTGATCTTGTCATCATAGTAACTTTTATCCTCAGGGTCATTTTTGTTATTGTTTGTTCATTTTTCCAGCCTATTCCTTGAATATTCACTTTGTTAACATTGGGTTCTATTCACGGGGTAAAAGGAGCACTCCAAGCTTTGGGTTCTTCATGCTGCTGTTTTTAGAACTAACTCTAGACTTCTGTAAGTCTTTGGGATATTCTAGATGATATGATTTAAGAAGAAATATGATCTCCTGCTCTGTTGTTCCATGCTTTGGTCTTTACCCAGGAGGGGGCCTTGTTCCCTTAAAAGCAACAGTACTAACACTAGTTCTTCTTGCCCTAAAACTGTTACCTCTTTCCCTGATCTCCTGTAGCCACAAGTGCTAGTGCTACTTTCTGTTGTGAAACTAAGACCAGGTTCCCTATACACCTGAGAATGATCACAAACTCTCTTCTTGTTCATGGTACTGTGACGGACCCCATCTCTCTTATCACTAGTGTTCCCCTTTACCCTGGAACTGTGATTTGGAATTGCATATGAGCAATGGGCCGGGTCCTAACCCAGCACCAGCAAAATGTTCCCTGCTGGTTGCTGTCCTTCATTCTCAAAGGGGACCAAAATGACATCACTACACTACATTCAAATTTTCAATCTGTTCAGCTGTGACTGATAAGAACTCCGTCACAAATCAGGCACAAACAGTACATGTGAACATGTGTGGTAGATTCTCTAAATTTGCAAATCCTCCATTTCCTTTGAGGTATTTCAATTCTGCTTTGCTTATAGAGCACAGCACTTTCTCTGATATGGTCACACTATGGTGAGCTGTCCTCTGCCAGTGTCTCTTATGTCACACAATCAACACCAAAGTTCTTAAGAGAGACCCGTAAAAATATCCTTGTTTCACTTCTTCTGACCACCATGTGAATGCTTGACTTGTGTGAGTTCTCCATAAAACAGTCTTTTTGAAAAAGCAAGTGTATGTTTTGCATTAGAACAATGTGGCCCACCTATCAGAGTTGGGCTCTCTGAAACAGTTCAAAAGCTTGGCAGTTTACTACAAGAAAGATCTCAGTTTCTGGTATCATGTACTATCAGGTGATCTTCAGAATCTTCCTAAGACAATTCAAGTGGAAATGACTCAGTTTCCTGGCATGGTGCTGGTAGACTGTCTAGTTTTCACAAGCATACAACAGTGAGGTCAGTACCAAGGATCTGTAGAACTTCAGTTTGGGAGTCAATCTAATACTTCTTCTTGTCTATACTTTCCTGTGGAGTGTCCCAAATATTGAGCTAGCACTGGCAATGTGTGCATCAACCTCATTATCAATGTGTACATCCCTAGAAAGTGTCTTTCTGACCAGCTGTCCAACTTCCTTACAGTGTGTGAGCTGATAGCTCCTGAATCTGTTGCTGTCATTGATGAAATTGCCTCTAAGGCCTCCTGGCATGGCTGCTGTGTGTCCTGCTCTGCACTTTAGCACCTGGTGAGATAGACTTTTCCTATTGACATTTTAAGTTGTCTTGAGATGGGAAATTGTTTCACCTCAACCTTTTGTTGGCTCTACCACAAAATAATTCTATTAGGGGCTTTATTTCAAAGTTGTTTGGAGGGAGATTTGGGAAAGTTTCAATGAGTTCCTGCGTCTAATTTGCTATCTTGGCTTTGCTGACAAGAATGTAGTAAAATATATTTTGCAAATATTTAGAAAGTGATAATTAGTAAGAAATAGCATGGGTTCTTCAATGGGTCATGCCAAATTAACATCTTTCCTTTTATGACAATGCCACTAGATGCATAGATGGAAAGATGTAGCCTAGTATATATGTGTGTGTGTGTGTGTGTGTGTGTGTGTGTGTGTGTGTGTGTGTGTATGGTATAGTATAGTTAGATAAAATTGGAAATAATTGAATGACCAGATTCAGTGAGGTGATGATGATAACCATCATCACCATCATCATCACCATCATCATCACCACCATCATCATCATCACCATCATCATCACCATCATCATCATCACCATCATCATCATCATCACCATCATCATCATCATCATCATCATCATCATCATCACCATCATCATCATCACCATCATCATCATCATCATCACCATCATCATCATCATCATCATCACCATCATCATCATCATCACCATCATCATCATCATCATCATCATCATCACCATCATCATCATCATCACCA
>CM053770.1:374918160-374945733 GCA_028658325.1 Potorous gilbertii | reverse complement strand
CATCACCATCATCATCATCATCATCACCATCATCATCATCACCATCACCATCATCATCACCATCATCATCATCATCATCATCATCATCACCATCATCATCATCATCACCATCATCATCATCATCATCATCATCTCAGGAGGAAGAAGGATGCAGAGTTCACAATAAATCATTTCAAATTTGTGAGCAAAGGAGGAAAGGACATATGATGAAAGAGAAGGAGATAGGAATATAGATGACCTTTTAAGAAAAAGCAAAAAGTTTTGGAGCAAATAATATGAGGAATGTGACCTCAGTCAGTTCAACAATGGTTTATTAATCACCCACTTATTCATTTTCCATGCACTGGTTCAGGTGCTAGCAATATATAGATCAGTAGAATAAGACTTCCTGATATCAAGGATCTTCATATTGGGAAGGGAAATAGATAAATCACGCAAATAGACAGGTATAACCATGGAAAAGTTTTGTAGAATGGGGTCTAAAAGGTGAACTTTGAAGTATGCTATGGATCTAAGAGTAGACATGCTAAAAGAGTTAATTCCAGGTCTCTTGTATTGCCTTGACAAAAGCATAAAGAAAGAAGATCAAACAATAAATTCAAGTACAAGTTTAACAGGAATGTAGTATGCATGAAGGATATCAATTTGTGATAAACAGGAAGAAACAATATAAAGTGTTTCATTTGTTGAGGGGAGGAGTTTGTATTTTAGCCTAGATTCAGTGTGGAGTCAATAAAGGAACTTAAGGAGAAGAATGACATGCTCAAATTTGCATTTTAAAAAGATTTTTTTGACAACTGTATTTAAAATGAATTGGAGAAACGGAAGAATGGGAAAAAAAGGATAAAGAGGAGCTTATTGCAATAATCTTGGAAAGGATTATGAAGACCTGAATGAGTCACAGACTTGTGAATATATATGGAGGAGGAAACAGGCAATGTTGTTGTTCATTCATATCTGACATCTCATAACCCAATTTGAGGTTTTCTTCTCAGAAATATTGGAGTGGTTTTCGATTTTATTATCTAGCCCATTTTACAGATGAGAAAACTGAGACAGAATTAAATGACATTCCAAGGGTCACAGAGTTAGTAAGTGTCTAATTTGAATTAAAGAAGCTAATTTCCTGTCTCCAAGCTGTAGGGTCTAGCCATTGCTCCATCTACCTGCCTTTCAAATATATAGTTATCAAAAGTTAAATGGCTGATGTATAATGATGAAGGCTCATGCTTATGTAGCATGCATCTATAATGATAGTGGATGGAGTCAGTATAGGTTGACTTTCTCCAGTAGTGTGTCAGGTCTTGGGCAGAGGAGTAGGGAAAGCAGATGATAAAGGTGAACCAAGGTTGGGTATTAGACAACTTGGAAGAATGGAAAAGCAAAGGCAAGGAAACAAAGTTTGTCTTGAGGTCAAGTAAATTAAGCTACTTGATAAAGATCATGTGAAGAGTTACTGAAAGAAAAAGAGCTGGAGAAGAGGGTATGTTTCCTGTCTTCCAGTTCAATTCATGCAGCTGTGTGAGTTCTGGGCAAACCATAATTAAGATGTTGAGAAAGAATTCTGACCCTATGCCTTTCATTGAGTGCATCCATACATGTGTACATATATGTGTGGATTGTGGAAGAACATTTATGTATCAGTTTGGGGAGTCATTTCACTGTTATACTTTATTTCTTCCATTGGATTTCATTATAATATTAAGGATAGGTCAATGGTGATAACTCACAAGGAAAATGAAATTATAATTATTTCTTTATGTTCAATTTTAAAATAATGATAACCATGATAACATTAATTTAAAACTAACAGATTACATGGATATTAATATCTGTAATATGTTTGCTTAGCATTATGAAATGAGGTTGAAGAAAGACCTTTTCATGTTATATGTATTTCCATGAAAATTGTAGTAGGTTAGTTTATATCTATCTATACACAAACATCTCAGTATTAAAAACAACATTGCAGCCTTCTTTCCATCTCAAATTAAGAATGCCTAAATATTTAGAAATATTATCCAGGATTCTCCTCTCCCTTCTTGAATGCTCTTTTGTATAAGACTGAATTAACTGGGAAATCACCCTGACTTGCACCATCTAAAGACAAGCTTTTTGTGTGTGTCCAGGTACAAGTTTAGTTAATGATACTATTTTTGGGAACGCCAGCAAAACTTTAGCACTTTATTCATTGATATTACTCGTCATGTTTAAATTTTAATTGATCTAATTGGGTGGTCTCTAGGGCAAGTTTGGATGGCCAAAGATGTCCACAGAATCCCAAATATTTTGGTTTCCATATATATCAAGGTGGATGAGATTTGCTCTCATTCATTCCCTACCACCAATTAACTTCATTTAAGTTCAATTCATAAGCATTTCTGCCTACTGTTTAGATGAGGTACTCTCAAAAAAAGGGGGTCACTTTTACTGAGCAGGTGAGTATCTCTATAGTGATAAACCCAACATATTCAAAGTAAAGAGTTTCCACTAATCATCTGAAATTCATTCAGACATTCAGATGTTAGCTACTATAACAAATAGAAACCTGCAGAAGTTTTACCCTTTTCATCTAGATGTGAAGATACAGAAGAACAGTCAAAGTCTCACTTTATTCAAATGATCCTATAAAATCATACATATATACAAAGAAACAAGAAACTGGCATCCAATTGCCCACTTTCAGCCTCCTGGAGAACTCTTCCATTTAAATGGGCTTTTAGGATCATTAACATTGTTAAGATAGCCAATGCTGTATATCAGTGATTTTGCTTACATAAGACTACATTTCATGAACTGCTTTTGAAAGTCATGTAGCTCTAAGTATTTAGAATAAACCTGAAAAAAATGAAGCCTTATACTGACCCACACTAACTCTAAATGACACACATCAAGAAATTCCTGTACATGTACATGAAGAAAGAAACCTGCTACCTAGGAAGTTGTCAAAGATCAAATGATAGAAAAAGAGATAGAAGACTGATTCTATAGGAAGAGAGAAGAGAAAATGTGGCACCACAGTTTCAAGTCAGGCTATAGGAAGGTGCATATAAGGTCATATTTAATCTCACATAATACGATAAGATTTGATCTTGCTGCTTACAATGCACTCAGTTCTTGAAAAGTTTTATTAGTGTTTATAAATGTAAATATAATGGCATAACAGGGAATCAACAAAAAGGCCACACACACATATCATAATCAAGCAGCACTGAAAGGCAGCTTTTTAACTATATTCACATTTTCTAGGTTAACATTTAGAATTTTAAAATATGCTTACAAATGCAGTTCCTTTGACAAAGTTTTGCATTTGGGTATGTATTTTTAAGGTTTCAATAGCCCTTTTATAAACAATAATTAATTTCTGGGCTCTAAGTGTGTTTATATGTGTCTGTGTGCATGTATGTATGTATGTATATATATATTCTCTATACACAAATAATTAGGAATGTACATACAAATATGTGTATACATACACAATATATGTGTATGCATGTATATATGTAACTCCAGTAGAATGTAACCTTTTTGAACACAAGCATTGGTTTGTTTTTTTCCCCATTATATTACTAACATCAAGGACAATCCTTTGAACACAGTAGGCATTTAATAGATTTAGGGCTAGAAGGGACCTTAGAGATCATCTAATCCAACCTTCTCTTTCTGTAGGTTAAGAAATGCAGGCATAGAGAGGTGTAACCAGTAACCGAGTTAGGATTTGAATCCAGGTCCTGTGACTAAAAGTACAGTATTCTTTTCACTACAACATAATATTGAATTGCATTTACCAAAAAGTGGGGGAGAATCATGCGAATTAGTTATATGATTACCCTTATACCTCTAGTTGACAGATCCTACTTATCCCATGCCTGCTAATTTTTATGTTAAAAAAGGACTATTGTAAATTATTTTACTCCAAAATAGCAGAAACTAATCAACTTGAGAATACACCAATGAGGGTGAATGGCTGTACTGAATACTATATGAAGCTAGCCAGGAAGGAAATATAAAATCACAATATACATGTGATGACTAAAAGAATGCTAAGGGGTACCCCACAATAGAACAAGGAAGTCAGAAAATACTGAACACAAAATCAGAAACACCAGAGAAGCAAAGAGAAAAAGATGAGCATGAAAATTTATAGACAGTTTGAGGGTAGGTTTTCAAAGTAGAATGTGACAAAGCCAGGCAAAAATCCTGTTACTTATTAACGGGATTTGTCTCTGTACCTGTCACGCATTGCTTTGAAAATATCTGCCTTTGTGAAAGGTATAGGGCTCCTCTCCGACAGTTTCACTCTTAAGAGACTAATGTATAATCTCTTTAGGTTTTGTCTTTTGTATTTCTATGCATATGACAAATTGTTTTGAACACTCGTCATCCACACACATAAGAAAATAGGCACTAAGGGCTTATTACCTCATATTTAAAAATTCTTTGAGATGGTATTCCCCTCATTGGAAATAATTGTCCTATTAAAGCAATCCCAGGGTTTATCATTCAAATTTTTTGCCACAAATTCATTGATGTGATAGGGGTCACAAAAGAAGAAAAAATCCAAAAGAAATGCTGGTAAATTCCAAGTTGTTTTTAATGAGGAGAGAGAGCTGATGTTATCAAACCCAATGTGCAATTAAACCTGGATTATGTATTCAGGGAAGCAACCATTTCAAATCAATTCTGACTATAACTTGCAAACTAATATAGAAGTCATAGTATGTAGACTCTTGGCTGACATATAGACTGAATTGACCAATACTTCATGGGTCTCTGTATACCGTATTACCCTGAAGAGTTACTGTGATTGGTCAATTTCCCTGAAAGCTAGTTGGAATTGCTGAAGAATATTATTGCCACTGTATGTGTATAATGCCTATTAAATCCTTGGTATCTGAAGGTTAGAAAGCAGAATTATGTATATTGATTAACACATACTTTTCGAATACCAGGCTATAGATTATTATTGTGTCTAGGAAATTTCATCATGACCTCCTCATAATGGAGAGAGGTACCAGGGAATAGTGGAAAGATTTGAAATTAGAGGATGAAGGTCCAAATATTAGTTCTATTGTAAATTACCTGTATGATCTTGGGCAAGTTATTTCCTTTTCTGGATCTCAGTTTCCTCGCGTGTAATCAGATAGTTGGAGTAGATGCATTTCAATCCTATTACTCTCTTTTCAGCACAATCTTACCCAGAACATTAGAAGATTTTATTCTTCATTTAGAATGATTTCATTAGTGAAACATTTGAAGATGCCCAGAACTTAGTTAGAAATTGATTTTCCCTCTGATGGAGTTACTTGCTTTAAATTCCACATAAGTATTTCTGTCTCTTTACCAAATATAACCTTGTATTTTCCACTTCAATTAAACAAATAGTTATTAAATATATAGGTGCCCACCTATCCTGAAAGAAAAATATAGAATTTAGAGTACTACATGCATTTAGATGAACAACCTAGAGAGTTGATCCATCACTTCATATACCTTAGAAAGACTACAGATAAACAATAAATTTGATTCCAAATTTCAAAAGGGAGGAGGCAAATGGAAGGGTGGCATTTGGAAAATTATGTGATAGTGTTTAATGATCCCAGCTTTTCTATGACACAAAGGCCCATCTTTTAAAAACAATATTGATTTTTTTATTGTTGTTTTAACATCACCTACATTTTCAAGTGTCAAACCCAAAGCCCAGAAGACCAAAGACTAACCTCAACAATTGCTTACTTACAGAGAGGTAATTAAGTTAAAATGCAGAGAAAGAAACATAATTTCAGACATGGCCAATGTGGGAAGGTATTTTTTCTTGTCCAAACACGTTTTTAATATTGACTTTGTTTTTAGTGTTGCAAGGATTTTTTTCCCAGATTTTTGCTTTTCAGAATTTTGTACAATGTGGGGTATGTATACTAGGATGCATCAATTTAAAACAGGCGGCCTAAAAGAAAAGTAGGGAAATATATTTCTGTCTCAAAATGAGTAAGAATGTCCTCCAGCCCAATGTACTCTATTCCAGGAATTCACTGAGATTTCACAACAGATATTCAGTGACCCTAATTAGGGTCTAAAGTTGAGGTTTTGAAAATGTGTCTGGAAACATATTTCCTTTTTCTATTTATTTTTCTATCTATGAATGCTACTAACTGTTGGGGCTGGCTCCTAGATCCAAAGCAAGTTTCAAAGCAAATAATTTAAATGATTGGGTTTCTGTCTATAAGCAATATTAAAATGTTCCTTTGAAAATAACACAGAATAGGATATGGAGAAAAATACAGTTCTAAATGAAAGAAGTAGTAAGAGGGAAAGTTGGTTGTTTCAAAGAAAAAAATAACTTTACTACATGACATGGAACTGTGCTAGATTTATTATTCCATTATTTATCCTTAAAACAAACCAACCACAGACATTTACCTTAGAAATATAAAGTTGCTCATTTCTGTGCAGTGCAGTTTAACAGAACCATGGATTGATGGTTTCTCAAGGCATCAGTCACACTTCCACAGCATTTGCTGATATAAATATAAAAGCTTCATTTTAAAGGATAAATAAAGCAACACTATTATCTAAACAGGGTAAAATTTAACATCCTTGTGGCTTGTGGAAATTTTTGATGTGCCTGCTGGCTTTTCAATAAAAATCAATTATGCCTTAAATGCGAGCGGTAGTCAACATACTACAGACTATAAATTCAATTTCATACTCAGAAATATGGATTAGCTGAACTTGATGCCCTTCCATTGATTTCAGAAAGCAAAAGCTGATAAGGTAAATAATAGTAAGAAGCTCCCTGACACTCCACATCAAGTTCCGGATTTCCATATTATTTTTGTAAGAACTTTGCAGTCACCATAATATCCTCCTTGTGAAATATGTATGATGAATAGATATTATATGGATTGCTGATTCATCTCTCTATACAGAATGGATATTTAGCTTTTATAATTCAAGGAGGGTACTCCATACAAAAAAAGAATGTACTTATTTTCTTTTGCTTGGTGCAAGGCATATATTACCTAATATTAAATAAAGTCAGTAGGTAATTACCAAAACCACGGATTAAGCTCTCATGTGCCAAGGAGTAAAGTCATCTATAAATAAGGATCCTGAATATCAGAAGAATGTGGTCACATTTCTAAAATGAAAAAGAAAAAGAAAAAAGCATGTTCTAAAACTAAAAACACTTGGTTCTTATGTTCTCTAAATGAAGCACCTAAAATTGGAAAGAATCACATCCTGAAGGCAATGGGGTCCCTGTATGGGGGCTGGGGAGAAGAGAAGAAGAATTTGGAGCTAAGCTATGTAAGGAATAATGTGCACAAGAAGAAAATTTAGAGTAGTTTCCAGTGTAATAGAAGATCCAATCACATCTGCAACAATTTTCTCCTTTCGTCCTTTAATGTGCTGAACACTTAGACTTTATGGGCCTGTTCAAGCCCATGTTTGGAGTGTTTTATGGCTTAGCCATTCTTTTTCTCAATAAGCCTCCTCATGCAGTTTGAATCCAAGAGAGGTCTTAGAAAGATTTAGTCCTGAGAACCTAGTTTCTCCTTTACTCAATACTTGGCCCACTTTTATTCTGACACACAAATATGAATGTCTTAAGCACATATGTAGCATGCTAGCATAGGCATTTTGTTATGATAAAAATGTACCTTCATTAACAAAGTAAATCCTCTTACAATTTCCCTGTAGCATACAAAATGTAACTATATGCATGTATGCATATGTATATAAAATGTATATGTACATATATATACATGTGTGTTTATATATACATGTGTGTGTGAAAGATGGGAGAAAGAGACAGGGAGAGATAGAAAGAGAACAGGGAAAGGAAGGACAGAAGGAGGGAAGAGAGAGAGAGAGAGAGAGAGAGAGAGAGAGAGAGAGAGAGAGAAGTCCATTTTGTGGAGTCCATTGCCTAAAGTCCCACTTCTTTTGAAATTAATTACATTTGAACTTCACAAGATGATAATTTATTTGGAAAATAAGCTCATGTCTTCTTTATTTTGCTGAATTACAAGTGGTTATTATGACAATAGGATGATGTAGTTGATAGAGTGCCAGGCCATTGCCAGGCCGTAAGTCAGGAAGACTGAGTTTAAAATTGGCCTCAAATACTTACTAGCTATGTGGCCCTGGCCAAGTCACTTAACCTATTTGCCTCAGTTTCCTCATATGTAAGATGTGCTAGAGAAGGAAATAGCAAGAAAACACCAAATAGAATCATGAAGAGACAGTCACAACTAAAATAAATGAACAACAACAGTTTGTAATAACTGGATGCTATATAATTTATATATGTATGTTTATAAATAAGTGAACATTTCATCAATATGAAGTGAAGAACTTCTTGTACCAATGTCTAACTTCTATGAAATTTATTTTTCAGAGAACCAATTGGGTTTCTGATAGTTTAGGTGACTTTATCAGTACCACATAGCCAGAATGAGTCAGATACCATATCTGTCAAGTTTTTGTAGCCAGATCTTCCTAATGATGTGGACAATTGTCTATAACTTATTGCTTCCCATTTCATATGGGGTATGATATTAAATATTAACAAATATGCAGTGCACACCCAAAATGGGAAATTTAATGCTAATGAGGATTAATTGTCAATGATCCCATCCATTGGGTTTCCTATTGAGAGTTAGCCAATAGAATTTTTAGGATGCCACAGATAAAGGAGTCAAAAAAGTGACCTTGTGAATTTTTACTCAAAGATGTATGTATGCATAAACTCATTTCTTATGTACATACATACAGGTTGAAAGGAGAGAAATTTGGAGGCAAAATATTTCACCAATGTCTTATGATTTGTAATAGTTTATAATAGTTTAATAGTTATAATAGTTTATAATGGTTTAAGAAAATAGAATAACTAGAAACTCATATATATAGTGTTTATATGTGTGTGTATATACACATACAAACTTTATATTAAGCAACCACAAAATAAAAAGTTCTTAATGAAATCATGTTTAATATGTAAATTTATAATGTTCTCAAGTTTTATTTGCACTCTCTTTGAAACTTATCCAGTAGCAAACACCACTACCCAAAATTGCCATTGTGTTGTTTCAATGTGACTATGGCTAAGAATCCATAGCATTGTTTGTGGAAAAATAATTCTTGTAGACATACTTGGAAAACTTCAGACATTCATAAACAGTTACTCTTTGGGGATAACGAAAAAGTGCCATTAAACAGGTGTTAGAATTTAAATGACATCTCATTAGTGACTTCTTTCTGCAGCTCAGAGACAAATTAAACCTTCATTTAAAAGCATTAGTGCTTCTCCTAAGGGTTTCTGGTATCATAATGTTTTGTTTTATGAAGATATTTAGTTCCTTCTAACCTTCTTGCTTATTTATACAAAATAAGCCAATGGTATTTCTAAGTATAGATTGAGCATGAAGTCATGGGGTGAATCAAGTCATTTTCAGGTTATAAATACCCTTGCTCTCCTTTAGTAAGAAATGAAGAATTGATTGTAGCTCCTTAAGTAAAGGGTCTGGAACTCAGTTCTATGATAGTTAACCTTTGAAATGAGACTGTAGGATTTCAATAGTCCCTTGCTGTGCTGACATTCTCTGATACATATTTATTACTGTTGTTACATCATCCCCTTTAATAATAGTGATGTAGAACTTTTTAGTTCTATCTCATTGTTATTAATACCTTCTTTAAATTCCTTATAATGTAAAATATCAACATGATAACACTCATATCTCTAAGTAATCAAAACTTGCCGCAGTTGAGCGGTTTAAAGGTGAGGTTAAGGAGTAGCTTTGTGTCATCTCTGGGATGTAACAAATACAAATGAGGAAATATTGTGTGAAAACAAGAAAGCCTAAACAATCACAAAATCAGAGAAAGGCAGGGCTGAAAGGAACACTAGAATCTGAATCCAATTCTTCCCCTTTACAGGTATGAAAGTTGATGCACAGAGAGGATAAACACAGAGGAGTAACTTTGTGGTAAAGCCAGAACTACAATCTAGTTCTTGCTCCTCTG
Organism: Potorous gilbertii; assembly: GCA_028658325.1. Lineage (NCBI taxonomy): Eukaryota > Metazoa > Chordata > Mammalia > Diprotodontia > Potoroidae > Potorous > Potorous gilbertii. The sequence goes on along the minus strand of CM053770.1, from coordinate 374,935,704 downwards.
AGTCCTGTGAAGAACTTCCTTCTATTGTAATATCATACTATTTAGAGTAGTATCTATTGAACCACATAGCAAAGTAATATGGGAAACTTCTTATTTTATTTAGGCATGCAAATTGCACTTCATTTAACCTAGTTTAAGAAACCTTAAAAAAATTCATGTTACTACTTCCAAGCACTTCAATTACTGAATTTAAATAATGTTTGTTTTAAAAATAAATCACGTCCATGACAATAAGAATCGAAGTAATATTAGTAGACTTCATTGGCTAGGAACAGATTATCATTAACACCAGACTATACTATCACTTTTAGAAATCACAACAATTTTATTTATTGGGCCTTGGCACTATCCATTCTTATCTTTTCCTATTAAATGAATGTCTCTCCTCACAATGCCCACAAATGCACAAAAATTCACAACTTCAGTCACACCCTAAAATCACGCATTAATAATGTAGATGCTATATATTTCATGATATGAGACTTATCCTTTGGGAAGATGTGGTTCTGTCATAGATTCTATTTTGGGGGTGAGGGGAGTAGAAATGTATTCTAAATGGCAAAGACATGAGAATGACAATTTGAAAGGAAGAGCTTCCCCCCAACCCCACCCCAGATTTGTGATTTCAGTGTGGAGAACTTCCAGGTGAGGAAACTTACTCTACCAAAGCATATCAATAATTCTTCAGCATCTTAGGCTTTTTTTTTCCTTTTTCTTCTTTTTTTTAAAGACTGGTTCTTTCCATATTACCTAGATTGAAAGTGCCAAGACTACTCATGGGCCTGGTCACAATTTGAATCAGCCCAGGGAGCCTTGATCCGCTTCATTTTCAACCTAGGAACCTGAGTGGTTAAGCCTCTTCTTAGGTAATCGGCTGGCCCCTCCCTACTACCACACCACTCTGCCCTCCTCCCATAGGATGACAATATTGATGCCTAACTTAGTGCAGTACCTCCAAGCCTTATAATCTTAGAGAAATATTTGGATGACACTGAAAAATTAAGTGCCTTTCCTGGGGTCACTCAGGTAATAAATACAGCATGTGTCAAGGGTAGTACTCAAAGTCAGATCTTCCCCATAAGATCAGCTCTTTATACACTGCTTCTCATGCCTTCTTGATAGCAGGACTCAAAGCATTTTGATAATGTCACCTCATTAAATGTTTTTAGGATGAACATAAGTAATAATAGAAACTCCAAAAATTACTCAAGAAGTTGTACTTAATTATTGTCAAATATAATCCAGTTTGACTTCCATGAGATAGTATTATATTTTATCTCTCACCACCACCCCCGTATCCAACTCCTATTTAGTTACCCATTTGAAGCAAAATGCAAAGCATGGTAGAGAGAAACAAAGGGTGATTTTGACACAATAAGTGCTATTTATTCAAAAAGAACAAATGGAAGTACAGCAGAGGGAAAAAATAAATCATTTCAGTAGAAATCAGCTATTTATTAAAGACCACATGACCTATTGACCTAAACATAGAAACTCCAATCTAGGATAAACAAAACATTGGGAAAAATGCAAAATCAAAGAAGAAGGGAAAAGAACTACTTTATACATTTTTGCAGTTAGTCATGGATACTAGGTCATCAGTATTACGTTCAGGGCTAAAATTTTCCATTAAAAGCCTGATTCTAACCATAACTTTTGCACTCAAAAATTCCTTGCATCTGTATTTTGTGGATCTAACTACAGGTATCTCTCATTTTATAAAATGAATGCAATCTGAATAAAGTTTTTTATGTCAAGTTTTCTCCAATGCATTATTTTACATTTTCTTCTACTTTTTTCATTCTTTTGATTTTGTTTGACTGACTCTTGATGTCTCATAGAGCCTTTAGCTTCTACTTGCCCAATTCTAATTTTTAACAAATTGTTTTCTTCAGTTAACTTTTGTACCTCATTTTTTAGCTGTTTAATTCTTCTTTTTAAGGAGTTGTTTTCTTCAGTACTTTTTCCCATTTTTTCAACTGTATTTTTAAAGGAAATGTTCAATTTTTCTTTTGCCTCTCTTATTTGACTCTTAAAACCCTTCTTGAGCTCTTCTAAGAAGGATTTCTGGCACTGAGACCAGTTCAAATTCCCCTTTGAGGTTTCAAATAAGGGTATATGGACAATTCTGTTCTCTCCTGAATTTGTGTTTTGCTTTTCCCTGTTGCAAAGATGTTTCTCTGTGGTCGTTTTTTTTTTCTTTGAGCTTTTTTTCTCATTGTGTTTGCCTTTTTCTGGCTTTTAAAATTGATCTCTACTTCGGGGGCACAGGAGACCCTGTCCCATGCTTCTGGTGCTGGGGGTAGGGGCCTGGTTGCTGACTTTGTGTTCTGAGGCCTCAGGTGCTGACCGCTAGAGGCTCTAGGGATCTGGTAGCTTACCTGCTACTAAGCTGGAGCTGGTGGTTGTGCTGAGGCCAGGTAGGGAGTGGGGAAGTGGGAATGGGGTGATCTGGCTGTTGGAGGTTATCTTCTCACCTGGGGCTATGCAAGAGTGTGGGTAGTTCAAATGCTATTGGATGCCTGCCCCTGGTGTAAGTGGTGGTTCTCTCTGCTAGGATCTACAAGCTGCCCTGACTATGCCAAGAGAGGTATGAGGTGAGGGGGGGGGGCGGTGTTCCCTGGTGTTGGTGCTTGCTTGCCTGCTCCACCACCCTGAGCTCAGGATCTCCCATGGATTTGCTGATATGGGGCTTGCCACTGCCTTGCAATGATGCCTCCCATCCTGTACTGATTCCCTTCAGCCACAGCAAGTGGAACCTTGTTCATTAATCTCCCTAGCTTCACAAGCTACAAACCTGCTGCACCCCATCTTTCTGATGTCTCCACTATTCAAGGACTTTTCCTCAGGTGATATTTTCTTGGTTTTTCAAGCATAATAAGGGAAGGTGAGAGCGACTTTCTGCTTATTCCCCTATCTTGGCTCTCAGAAATTGAAATTGGTGACTTTAAACATTCTGTCTGTGGGCTGATAGCGCCAGGAGCAGCCACTGCCACTGCCTATTCAGTCACTCCCAAAACCTGCTCCTGGTTTGCTCAGGCTGGGGCTATCTTGGCAGCATCTGTGATGGACTTACTCTTCTTTCTCACCCAGGTCTGACAGAACCCCTCCTGCTGACCTTCAAAGTTGTCTTTTCTCTGTTAAATTGCTATAAAGAAGATGCTATTTTCTCAATGACTACTCTTACTTAATTTTAAATAAAAGAACATTCCTAAACAAATTAAATTCAAAACTTTTATAAAGAAAATGATTAATATAATGGAATATGGAAAATGCATGCTGCAAACCTTGAGGTTCTTTGTAAATATCAGTTGCCGTTGTTGTTACTTTCTTCCCTCTAGTTTGGGGCTAAGCTGAAATAATGCCTTATTTTTAAAGAATACATATTAAATACATATTAAACACCATGTCTGATGCTCTGTATGCACCATGCAGGTGCTCTGCAAATGTTTATTGACTGACAATAAATAAATAATATCTTCAAATATTACTCTTTCTTAACAAATATATATGTATGTATTATATATAAAGATATATATATATATTAGGCTCAAATCATTAAACCAAAAGCAAGACAATTTCAAGCATCAAATTTCAGTCAGGAGGGAAAAAATGGAGGTGGGCAAAGATATGAATCTTTGCAATGCTCTTTAAGGTTAAGACACCATGGTGACTTTGGGTATTCTGCTACCAAATTACAAAATGTTTTATGCTAAGTAACCTGTGTGGTAGACAGCATGAGTATTACCTCCATTTTATTTGTGAAGAGTTTGAATGACTTGCTTATACTCACTGAGCTAATTCTTAATAGATCCAGGAAGAAAACACCCAGATCTTCTGACTTCATATTAAATGTTTTTGCAAGTACACCAAACCCACCCTTGAAAGGTTTCATCTCTTGGAGGATCCAGAACATGAAAATGCCAAATTCTCAAGGTTTTTTAAAATCTATGACTGGGTTGACAGAATAAACTTAATGTATTTCCACAATCTTAATGTGAGTACTCTATACATATCTGTACAAAGGTAGAAACTACAAGAACCCAAGGCACTGCCCCCCAGCCTTTCTGCATTCTCTACCAATTGAAATTAAATCAGCTTTGTAAAACCAGGTTTCTCATGCTAAAGGAGATCTTTTACATAGTCCTTCCTATTCATTTTCCCAATGAGTAACTGAGTGAGACACAAGGAGATCAAGGGACTTGGCCAAGGACAATCACCAGAGACAGATTTTGAACCCAGGAACTCTGGATCCAGATCTGTTGCTCTTCTCTCTACCATACTACCTTGATTAGAGCAATTGACTAAAACAAAGCATTTTGCACTTATTCCATCACAACTTTTCCTCCTCCCCAATTTATAAGGTTAATAAAAAGATTCCTCTATTGGGCCAATCTGAAGGGAAAAAAATCTTATCCAATAATGTTACAAGCATTTAATAAGCAGTGGAATATTTAATGTTTCGATTAATGACCATATAAAGGAAAAAAACACAAAATAGGGCAGCAAATAATTACAACAGTAACTAAGTACACAGAACTAATGAGTATTAGAGCTCTATTTTAGGCAATAAGAGGTGTGGATCTCCTTTTATTTTTTTATAAAATCCTTAAGCATATTTCCAAGTGTTTTCTTCAGGAACTTCTATATAAGGAGGAAATATTATTTAAGTCAGCATTTCTCTTTAGAAAAGAGGAAGTAACTAAATTCAACAAAAACAAGAAGCTAACTATACATATTCTTGAATAAGTAACATTTCTAAAATAGAATACAACATAGCTAAGTTTCCCTCTCATCTCTTACAATGATAGTGGTCCAGAAGTAGAACTTCTTGCAATATATAATTTTCTTAAAACATATGCAAGACGAAACAGAAGACTGATATAACTGCAACCTTATGAAAGACCCTCCATGTTCAGAGGAATAACCAAAACAATTCTTAAGCAGATCAAAGTATCTGCTTGTGCTGCTAGATAGAAACAAGTCCTAATGTGCTCTCACTGAAAGCAAAGTCTAAAGTACATTCAAGTAAAACCTGAGATGGCAGGTCTAAGGTCAAAGAGTCTTCTGTATTAGGAAAGAGCATTCAGATTTCAGTACAATTCTTTGGAGAGGCATCATGAGTTTTAGGTACATAGATACATATATAAGAAAGTATGTGGTATAGTGCAAAGCATGCTAAATTTGAGTTAGAGGACCAGAGTTCAGTTCAAGATCTTATTCTATAAATCAAAGTCTTATATTTCAGTCTCATCAAATGCAAAATGAAAAGGAGAGGTAAAAAGGGCTTAGTCCTGGTGGACAATGGATGCTCTTTGACCTCACCCCATTATTTTCACGATAAAAAAACCCATAGTAACAACAACAAAATAGAGACTCTATTATTTTATGTAATGGAACTTAAATTTTGAATTTCATTCTTCTATTTGATTTTCTATATTTAAGTAGATATTACCATTAACTACCTACTGTGGCTGTATCTAAGTGATGATAAAATGAACTGTTAAAAAATTCATTCAAATTGATTATTTGTTATTTTTTTTAAATCACCAAATTGGTTCTTTTTTAACACTTTGCAAATCTTAGTGGTATATGTGTATTTGCATTTGCACATGTGTGTGCATGTCTGCTTTGGGGGACAATGATAGGATTAATTAGAATCATAGATCTGGAATGGACCCCAAAGCCACGTAGTTCAACCCCTTCATTTTATAGGTGAGGAACTGAGGATCAGAGAGGTTAAGTGACTTGCCTTTGGTCATAAAGGTACTAAGTGAAATTGAACTGAGGTCCTCTGACTTCAAATATAGTGCTCTTACAGCATGATCCTTTAATGCATATATGTTCACTACTAAATCTGTGTTCTTTTTACTTTGGGGGACTGAATTTGGTCAAACTAATCCCATGTTGGTAAACAATTTTGAACTCTCAGCATGTTACAATGAGGAACCCATGCACTCAGTTATAAGCATGACCACAGATGCTTTCCTATAGCATTGGTATCCTGTGCATATGGACGTAAATTCAAAAATATACCTAGGTGTATGTATACTAATAATAATTTTCCCTTTTATCCAGTAATTAAAGGAATCCAAAAGCTTTCAATATTTACTTTCTTAATATAGGTTTACAGTTTAAACTCCTCCCATTCTCCTTACCTCACATTTCTTAAAAACAGGGCAAACAGTAACTTTCTCCAATAAACAAAGCAGTTTCGGGACCATCAGCCCTTGTTTCTCCCCTCTCCAGGACCTACTTCCTCACTGCTAGTTACATTTTAAAGTCAGGACAAGGCATTTTTGAATACTTTGCTTTAGTCACGTTTGCTAGGGCACCCAAGTTCCCAAAGATGAATCTTCTATGAATACCATTTGTGGCTTATATCACAAATCAGTAAAGACCTAATCCAAGCAAGCTTTCTGCCTTTTTCCCCCTTTCTTTCTTTCTTTTTTTTTCTTTTTAAGGCGGGGGATGAAAGGGGGGGCTGTTTTATATCGACAACCATCTGTGAGGCTGTCTTTGAGGCCATCAAACTCTTCCATCCATTACGGGGAGCCTTCCTCACCTCTGCTGCGTGACAGTACAATAAAGATGACATACTAATTCAATGACTTGTAATTTCAGCTAAACAAAGACAAGTGCTGCGACTTCTCCTTTTGTGTTAACAGTGCCATATCGGTGAAGCCAGCTATGCAAACATAGCACTGGGAGGGTTTTATGACAGCCGTTGAATGGGGAGAGGAGCTTGGTATTGCTTTTTATGGGTTTTGGCTCCATAATTTTTGGCTCTGAGCTGCTGGCCACAGCCATTGTGTCTGGATTCTATGTCAGTAGCAGCTAATTGTTCCAATAATGTTTATCATAGGGATCCACCAGGGAGCTGTATATGTGGAGATAAGCTACAGGGCAATGATACACACTATCTTACTGATCTCTGTACACAGGGCTTTTGCCTCATGCCAAAAAGCTCTTTAGGTTCCCAGTCTAGGAGAAAAAAAATAACAGCTTAATCATCATGCCAACAATAGTGTCTAAGGGGATATAATCAGGTTCCTCTGATAATCTTAGCAACACATGAAAGTCAGACCCAAATGCAGTAATTGAAGCAGTTGGTTCATTCTACCACCTGCTGTTGAAGTCACAGGTTAATCTAAATGAGGTCCCCTTCCTACGAGGCAGGATGCAAGGCACTTTTTAAATCATAAATGTGTATTGCAGAAGCTGCAGAAAATAATAAAGTAACAGTTCATTAAATGAAAAGTGCTAAGTATACCAGGCTTGTCCAGCCTTGCATGCTGCTGCTGCTGGGCGGCATATCCCAGTGAAGATGCCATTCTGATATCTATACCCGAATGAACACTTCACTTTGCATATGGTTCCAGACAATGGGAGTTCCTCAGACAGATGCCCAAATGTAACTAAACGTCAGGAAATCAAGGGAATGAGCTGCAGGAAAGTAAAAACATTTTTCTTTGTCTGATTTTGATGCTATTTTCCCCTAGATTACAGAAGGGGATATTGACAATGGAAAAAATACTATAGTACCAATGATTAAAATATATGCCTCAGTCAACAGTCATCTCTACATGAAAGCTTTTTGAAAAATCCTCATTATAGTGCTTGATTTCCATTCAGATATTTTCTACCAAGTCAATTTATAGTTTTCCATCAGGCCTTAAACTAGAGTCTGAAGTTATAAGTTGTTATTTAACAATTGTTATTCAGATAAACTGAACAAAATAAAGAAAAGATATGAAATAAAATGTCAAAACAGGACCACAAAATCATTCTGTTGGAAACTTTAAATTACAGGGCAAATGACTAAGATTAGATTAAATTATTTAATATTAACTGCTTTTATGAACCAAAATATCTGACAAAATTAATTTAGTGCTACAAAGGAAGAAGAATGTTTATATAAACACAGAAGTATATCAATTAATCAATAATCATTTATTAAGTACCTACTATGTGCCAAGAGTTCTGATAAGTATTAGATAAAAATACTATTGTTCAGTGCCTTGCACTGAAGGGACTCCACAATTTGTCTCTAATGCAACTTTTCAGGTTCATTTAATACTATTCTTATCCCTATGTATTGCTTTCCAGACACCCTGGATACACAGTTCCCAGTTCTTGCCCTGCCCTGTTCAAGTTGCTTATCTTTAACCATTCCCCCTTCCTCTCAGGTTTAGAATAGTTTTCCCAGATCATGTCTTTCCTTTCAATTCTTTCCTTCAAGAGTCAGTTTAAGGGCCACCTCTTTTCTAATCTGATGCCTCATCCAAAAAATGCATCTCCCTCTTTGATTTTCTCATAGTACATTGTTTCATCTTCCCCTTCCATCAGAACACGTTGGGGTTGCTCTGTGATTATTTCTATGGACCTCATCTCTTTTGGGATAGCAGTACTAGAGTTGTTGGCAGTGGCTAAAGTGCTGGATCTGGAGTCAGGAGAAGTTATCTTCCTGAGTTCAAATTTAGCCTCAGACACTTATTAGCTATGTGTTCTAGGGTGAGCCACTTAAAACTCTGCCTCAGTTTCTTTATCTGTAAAAAGAGCTGGAGAGGGAAATAGCAAACCATTCCAGTATCTTCACCAAGAAAACCCCAAAAGGGGTCATGGAGATTTAGACATAACTAAACACACAGACACATTTCTTTTATTGAAATTTAAGGTACTTGGAAGCATAAACTACATTTTATTTCATCATTATATCATCCACCACTAGAATAATATGATGTATTTGTTAGAATCCTAATAAATTGAAGTCAATTGAACTAGACTGAACAACATATGCAAAACGATATATGTAGGCACACACAAAAGAGAGACTATAAAGAAAGATTTGGGTATATTCTGTGTGAATAATATGTCCTATACTGATGCCCCCCCAATACATCATTGAGTGACCCCAGAAGGCAAGCTATGGCAACTCCTACCAAAACAGAAAAGTTTCAACTATGGACCCAGTGATAGGCAATAGCTGTTGTCCGAGGCCTAGCTTAGATAATTTTGGAGACAATCATCACAAAACTAGTCAAAATATAGATTGTCCCAAAAGTCTTAGTACAATCTTAAGCTTAAAATTAATTTTAAAGTTTGCATAAAAACTTGCATTTTACAGCTTGTATATTAATTTTAAAATAGCAATAGTCACTGAAAATCAATAATTAAATCCCAGTAGTTTTATAATTTGATAAGGTGAAGGCAGCACCCACACCAGTAAAATATATAGATCCCTGAAGCATTGAATTAATATTACTTTTGAAGAAAAAAAACCACATAGCGATGAATTGAGAAAAAACAAAAACAAAATTTAATACTTGAGACTAGGAATTAAAATATTAATTTTCAAATTTTAGTCATACATAAAAGTAATTAGCTTAAGCCTATAAAAACAATACGATGGGTTTTGTGCCAAAGATTCATCATAGTGTGAATAGACAAAGCAGATAGGTCCTCCGGAGGAGAAAATGATACTTTGATACAGTGATAGATCTGACCTCATCCACATTACTCCTCAACGTATCAGAACTATTGGATTCCAAACCATTTACACCCCTCTTTCATATGTAACTTTTTCCCATGTGCTTTCATAAATTCAACAATACAATCTTTTGAAAGCTTTCCTCAAAAGGACGTTTATCTTTTGATGTTACCTGAATGCCAGGAGAGCATTAGGACAGTCTATCAGCTCTCCCTGATTTCTGTTCCATAAACTCCCCCTCTCCTCCCTGTAATACGAATGAGATTTAAAGATCTTTGCCACCCATTGATGGGCTTGCTCATTAAGTGAAACTTGATTAGGGGAAGCTCACACTTTTTTCTTAATTTCTAATGAGATACTGGTTCTCAAGGATTGAGATGCCCTCTGGCTCTGAAAAGTGTATAAATACTCTAAGGTGAGGTTTTACTAGGGGCTTACTCACTGGAAGTGTTTGTTTGGCCAGACTAGACTCTGGGCAGCTGCTAAGGAGGCTCCCCAGCTTTGAAAACCCAGATGTTAGTGCTTTTCTCTCTGGTAACTGGGTATGTATGGTCACACAATTATCTGTCTGTTGATCTGTGGTATATGTATTACTTATTTTAGGCAATTGGAAGCCCTGTCTGTTGATCTGTGATGTATGTGTTACTTAAGGTCAGGCAATTGAAAGCCCTGTCTGTTGGCTGATCTTTGTTTCTCTGTTTGTATTTTCTCTGAAGTTCAGGTTACTGACTTTTCCCCCTGAACTAAGTGAATGATATATGTGCTTGATTAAAGAAGATTGTTGACCCCTCAAAAGTTGCTTTCCTTTTAGAAACCTGTACAGCAGGCCCTCTTGTATATGTCAGGGTCCTTGCTGATACAACCCCTTATTTTTTGAATTAATGAGTGAATGAAAAAGTATTAATTGAGGGCAAGCACTGTGCTAAACAATGGAGGTTCAGATGGAAAAAGCAAAACAGTATATGCTCTGGAGGATCTCACACAGTAAATGGAGAAAACATTAAAAAAACAGTTCAGATGCAGAGTCCTAGGGTACACTGGGAGGGGGAGAGAGCAAGATCCATGGGTTAAGTCAGTAGGTCAGATAACAGTGCCAAGGGTCTGGAGAATACAAAGATAGGGCAGAATTCATTCTACGTTCTGTCTTATTTGGCCTATTCTTTATTACTCATACGTAACATTTAATTTCCTACTTCTATGCCCATGCTTAGGCTGTGAATCATACCTTATACCAAACTCTCCTTATTACCATGTCTTGAAATCCCTAGCTGCTAATAAAATCTCAAATCTGGCACCATTTGCTATCCAGGCCTTTTGTGACACCCCCATTTTCTGCTCCCTACAATTGCCTAAATACTTGGTATATTCTTCCAGGCAAAATGTTTTGTTTTGACCCAAAACTTAGCACAATGCTTTGCTTATAATAGGCACTTGATAAGTGTTTGTCAAAATGAATTTAAATATATGACTTGAGATTTGGTCTTCCAAAGAATATTGTTTTCAAAAGTCTACTTATTCCCTTCCTATACCTTCATCAATGACATCCTTGATGTTTTTTGTTCAAACCTGAGGTTTCAGTGGTGTAAGGCACTTAAATTTGTTAAATATGTAGCCAAGTAAAGAAAGTGAACTACAATTGTAGCAATGGGAAAATAGGCATATGAATAGCTAATATGCTAAGGCCAGGATATTTATTTTTTACACATATTTAACATCCATATGTGCTTCAGATAGCTTGACAATCAATACTTTCATTACCTCACAACTTGAGTCACAGATCTCCTGCCTGGATATTGGGACTAGTCCAGAATTACTTCCACACCAATTTCTTCATGAAGCTCTATGGGGTTCAAATGTAGAAGTTATGCTGTAATTGATGAAGAAGGAATTTTTTACATCAATTATTACAGTTCTTTTCATTTCCCATTTGTCATTTTCTTTCTAGTTTTGTCCTTATTTGTGTCTGTGATTACTGTGTCTTATTGGGTCACTGGCCGATTTCTATGTGTTATTTTTCCTTCTAATATTTCCTAAGTTCTGAGGTAGTACTGTTCATAATCTTCATAATCATCATTCTTCTTTGTAGGATTTTACTAAAGAGTTTACATTCCAAATTAGTTTTTCTCTTGGCCTCCAGCTCATTGCACTTGGTAAAGACCTAAAGCATTTGCTGGCTAAAGTATATCTTTACTGTTTTCTCTCTTGTGACCTGTTTGGTTGAAAGTGAATTCCAAGTGACAATACTTTCTCCTACTCTTTCCATTTTTGCATATAATTTTACTTCCTTGACCTGATTATGTACATATATGTATATTTATACATATATGTACATATATATAATTAACGAGTTAACTAGTTCCCCTATATTTCCTTCCATTTTCCCCAATATACCCATACATATATACATACACACACACACACACACACACACACACACTGAGACATACATACATACTTTTTTTCTTATAGTATCTTCAAGACATATCAAACTCTTCAAATAGATGAGGTAGGAGTTACCACAACAAAATACCACATCAGCTTCACATTCTTATTTTTTCTTTAAATTTGGTATTTATTTTTATCTTTGTTCTAACAGGTGAATGGTCTGTTTCTACAAATACTAGTGATTTAAAAATAACTAACATTAACAAGTCAATTCAACAAGCATTTGTTATGTACTTACTATGTGTCAAGCACTGTGTCAAATACTGGGTATACTGTACAAAGAAAGACAAAATCAGTCTTTGTCCCTCAGTCTTAATTGGGGAGATAACATGGAACTAACTATGTAGATACAAGATAAATATAAGGTAAATTGGAGATATCAGTAATAAATTATTTTCTGTTAAAGTGTAATCATTTTCTTTCCAGTCATCTGTAAGCTATGCTGTCTATGCTCCACTTTCTTTCTGGTTCTCCCCCTGTCAGAATTTTAACTCCAGTCTCTACAACTCGAGCTCTGATCAGTGAGCTTTCACATTATGTTACCTTAACCTGGGCAACTTCTTGAATATCTCTAAGCAAAGTCTCAATGTATATACCCTCCAGCATGCCCTATCCTCTTTTAAAAATGATGAGGGCATGACAATTGCTTGATATATCTCCAACTTGATCTGTTTAAAAGCAAAGATCAAAACTGACAAATTAAAAGAAAAAAATGAAAATGAGAAGAGGTATTCAACTGGGGCAGCTCTAACCCAACCTGCTAAAAGAAAAAAAAAGGCTTCAGGCAATTTTCTAAGATTATTTTTAAGTTCCAGGATAAAGGGAATTTCCTCCCTCAAGTTCCCTGTACATATGAAATCATAGATTGTGATAAAGTAAAACATTTTTAATAGTCAATTGTGCATAATATATCAAAGTCTAAGAAAAAGAAAATCATTGTCTTTTAGAACATCAATATCTTTCAAAATTATTAAAAATAATAAAAACTAATAATAGCTAATTATTCATGTTGTTAATATCATTTTGTTGAGCAATATCTCTTAAATATTTCCATTTTCTACCAATTCAGCATTTCAAGGGAAACATTCTATATGGTTAGAACAAATACAGCAAATAAAAAAAAGGAATATTTGCTCCCTAAATAACTACAGACAGATCTTTTCAATGATACAATCCTTTTAACGTGAGGTTTATTTCAATTTTCTTAGAACCATAGCCAAATAATCTGATCATCATTTGAAGTCTATACACCTCTTACTACAGTTCTTAAAACTGATTAAATTAGAAAGTTCCACAGCCAAGGTGGGATTATCTATTACTAATTCCTTCAAATTCTACAATAAGACCCTAGGGGTTTCTCTCACATACATTATTAGACTATTCAACCAGAACCTGTTACTGGGAAAATATATTTGACATAGTTCATAAAATAATGCAATGTCACTGAAACTCTCTCCTTTTTTCTATTTAGTGTTGAAATCAGTCACCTTTTCCAGTTCTTTTAAAAATAAGGGTAGGAAAATAAGAGTATTTAAAGTCCTGATATCCTTCACCATCAAAGCACTATTGTTATATTGGAGACATGAGAGAAAGGCTAACGTGACTCCTTGATGCCATTTACCCTCTGGACAGATAGAAACATGAATCCCTGATGATTTTCTTCAACACTGCCATTAGGAACGACTACACCCAAACACAACATAGCTACTATTTTTGTATTTGATTGTTTATTTTTTCATAGGCCAGGATCAGCATTAATAGATCAAAGCAGAGCCTTTCTTGTAATACTGAGTATTAGCAGTATTAAACTTCTAAAGGTCACAGTGATGCTGTGGCTTTCAAAAGAGAAGGAAATCAGCATTTATACCATATTTTTATGTGTATAAAATATATTTATATTATATGCCAGACACTGCGCTAAGCACTTTTTTTTAAACAAACATTATCTCATTTGATCCTTAAAACAACCCTGCAAGCTAGATCTCAGTGTGATTCCCTTTAGAGTTTAAGTGACTCAAAGTTAAACTCAAACTAGTAAACTTTACTCTGTTTAAATACAGTAAACATCTGAGGCCAGGTCTGAATTCTAGTCCTCCCCACTCCAGACCCAGAACCCTATTCACCATGCTACCAGGGGCATTATTTCTGAAGTATCGTCTCCATGGAGTTCACAATAGATATTCAGTTTAAACCTGTTGGGTTGAGGCATAGAGAAGAGAAAGGAGGGGAGCATCAATTCACATGGCAACCATGAAAAGATTTGCAAGAAATGTTTTCATGGGTGAACCCTCTAACATGCTGCCAATATTGGACTTAGTTGGATGTGCTTCCCTGGGCTGAATAAAATAAATTGTGAAACCAGTGGGATCAGCCAGGGATTCTTCAGCTTAAGTGTTATATTTACATAGCTGTCAATTTCCCTTATAAATAATTGTTTGGTTAGATGAAAAGGGGTTTTTATGACACTTGTCATTGTTTCAGCCACTAGTTCCAAGATGAGAGCTTAGGCTAGTGAGGGATGTGTCATCAAATTGGTTGGCTGTCAGAATAGTTGAACTCATCACTTTTAGTGATAACATACTGAGATCTAAATGACTACCAAGTTGCCAAGTCCACAGTTGTTCCCCTTTAGGCACCCTTCTAACTGGTCTCCCTATACCCAATCCTTTCTCCTTACAGTTCATCTTGAGCAATACCGTAAGAGCCTTGGACTAGATATTTGATTCTACTGACCCAAGAGAATGCCCAATGAGAAAATGATCTTTACTAATACAGATCTGCAGCTTCTTTGCAATTTGTAGTTTTATAGAATTTCTCGGATCAGTGAGAGATTAAGTGATTTATCCAAAATCAGAATCAGTATGTTTTAAAGTAGAACTTGGATGCAAGTTTCCCTGACTTTAAGGTCAACTCTCAATCTACAGCATTCAATTGCCTTACTACCAAATTTATCTTCCTGAAATACTGGTTTCATGTTGCTGTTCAAGATCCTTTAATTGATGCAAAAACAAAGTATAAAATAGAAACTCCTAAAAGTTCAAGTTTTGATCTCTTAAAAATCAAGCCTCCATGGGGAGGATCCAAGATGGCAGAGTAGAAAGATACATATACCTTAGCTCTTCCCCCACAACCCAAAAAATACATGTAAAGAATGACTCTCAACAAATTCTAGAGCGGCAGAAACCACAGAAGAATGGAGTGAAAGAGACTTCCAGCCCAGGGAGACCTGGATGGACAACAGGAAAGGTCTGTTGCACCAGACATGGAGTGGATCCCAATCCAGCCTTGGCCACACAGTGGGAGGAGAAACAGAGCAAGGCTCAGAGGTGGAATTGTTATCCATTGTTGAAGACCTCATCGTAAAGCTCCTGGGGGCATTGAGTAGCAGATCTGAACCTCAGTCCCAAGTGCTAGTGTGACAGAATTGGAGGTGAGGCTGTTTTGGAGAGGAAATTCTACTTCTCACAGATTCTGGGCACAAAAGTTTCTAGTTGCCCAAAGATCAATGTGCAGGCTTGATTGTGCCACCTTGGAGGAACTGAGATCTTACAGAGTATACCTTACTCTTGACAAAGAACCCAAAGTCAAGTAACTGGTTGGGAAAATGACCAGAAAAAGGGAGAAAAAATAAGACTATAGAAAGTTACTTTCTTGGTGAACAGATATCTTCTCCCATCCCTTCAGATGAGGAAGAAAAATGCTTACCACCAGGAAAAGACAAAAAAGTCAAGGCTTCTGTATCCCAAACATCCAAAATAAATATTCAATGGGCTCAGGCCATGGAAGTGCTCAAAAAGGATTTTGAGAATCAAGTAAGAGAGGTGAAGGACAAATTGGAAAGAAAAATGAGAGAGATGCAAGAAAAGCATGAAAAGTGAGTCAACAGCTTGCTGAAGGAGACTGCTCCCCCCCCAAAAAAGCTGAAGAAAATAACACCTTTAAAAATAGGCTAACTCAATTGGAAAAAGAGGTCCAAAAAGCCGATGAGGAGAAGGCTATTAAAAGCAGCATTAGTCAGATGGAAAAGGAGGTTCAAAAGCTCACTGAAGAAAATAGTTCTTTAAAAATTAGAATGGCACAGATGAAAGTTAATGACTTTATAAGAAAACAAGAAATCACAAAAATAACCCCAAAAGAATGAAAAAAATGGAAGATAATGTGAAATACCTCACTGGAAAAACAAGTAACCTGGAAAATAGATCCAGGAGAGATAATTGAAAATTATGGGACTGCCTGAAAGTCATGATCAAAAAAATGAGCCTAGACAACATCTTTCATTAAATTATCAAGGAAAACTGCCTTGATATTCTAGAGCCAGAGGGGAAAATATATATTGAAAGAATCCACTGATCAACTCCTGAAAGCAATCCAAAAAGAAAAACTCCTAGGAACATTGTAGCCAAATTCCAGAGTTACCAGGTCAAGGAGAAAATGTTGCAAGCAGCTGGAAAGAAACAATTTCAGGACTGTGGAAATATAATCAGGATAATGCAAGATCTAGCAGCTTCTACATTAAGGGATTGAAAGGAGTGGAATATGATATTCAAGAAGTCAAAGGAACTAGGATTAAAACCAAGAATCACCTACCCAGAAAAACTGAGTATAATACTTCAGGGAAAGAAAATGGTCATTCAGTGAAATAGAGGACTTTCAAGCCTGATGAAAAGACCAGAGCTGAATAGAAAATTTGACTTTCAGACACAAGAATCAAGAGAAACATTGAAAGGTAGACAGGAAAGAGAAATCATAAGGGGCTTACTAAAGTTGAACTGTTTACATTCCTACATTGAAAGATAATATTTGTAACACTTGAAACTTTTTTCAGTATCTGGGTGGTTGGTGGGATTACACACACAGACACACACACACACACACACACGGAGAGAGATTTAGCACAAGGTGAGTTGAGTAGAGGGGATCATATCTAAAAAAATAAAATTAAGGGGTGAGAAAGGAATATATTGGGAGGAGTAAGGGAGAAATGGAATGGGGCAAATTATTGCTCATAAAAGAGGCAAGAAAAAGCTTTTTCAATGGAGGGGAAGAGGGGAAGTTAGAGGAAAAAAGTGAAGCTTACTCTCATCATGTTTGACTCAAGGAAGGAATAACATGCACACTCAATTTAGTATGAAAACTTATCTTACAATATGAGAAAGTAGGGAAGAAGGAGATAAGGAGGGTGGGGGGGATGATGGAAGGGAGGGCAAATGAGAAGAGGGAGCAATTAGAAGTAAACACTCTTGGAGAGAGGGACAAGGTCAAGAGAGAGAATGGAAGAAAATGGGGGTAGGATAGGATGAGGGGAAATATAATTAGTCTTACACAACATTACTGTTATGGAAGTCATTTTCAAAATGTATATAGCCTATATTGAGTTGCTTGCCTTCTCAGTGGGGATAGATGATGAGGGAGAAAGCAAGAGAAGTTGGAACTCAAAGTTTTAGGAATAAATGTTGAGTATTATTCCTGCATACAACTGAGAAATAAGAAATACAGGTAATGGGGTATAGAAATTTATCTTGCCCTACAGGACAAAAAAGAAGATGGGGATAAGGGAAGGGAGGGATGTTAGAAGGGAGGGCAGATTGATGGAATTGGCAATCAGAATG
>CM053770.1:374906071-374918060 GCA_028658325.1 Potorous gilbertii | reverse complement strand
GCCTTTTGACTGAATCTAAACTTCACTGAATAAATTCTCTTAATAAAAGGATTTGTTCTGTGAAGTTTAGATTCAGTCAAAAGACCACATCCAAATACCTAGAAGGCTACATGTGGCCCCAATGCTGCAGGTTCCCCACTCCTGGGATAGAGCAATAGACTTATAGTTAGGAAGGCCTGAGTTCACATCCCGACTTACTTATTAGCTATGTGATTCTGGTCAATTCAACTAACGTTTCTCAGCCTCAGTTCTTTCATTTCTAAAATGGGGATACTAATATTAATAATAATACCTTTTTACAGGGTTGATGTAAAGATCAAATGGGAAAAGGTATGTAAATATCATATAAAGTTAGCTGTTATTGTTATTTTTGCCCTACTAATCCTCCATGCTAGTCCCTCTCCCCAAATTGTCTACTCAAGGTCTTCCACACCTACTATATACAGTCTAAACTTTTACACAGTCAATTTTCTCTCTATTAAAACACTCTATCACATGTGTACTTGTGAAACCTGTTTTTAAGAACCAGATCATGCCCCTCTCCCATAATAAATCCTTTTCTGACTACCTCACAATACTATAGAATAGCATACTATAGCATTTATGCCATGCTTTAGTTATATGCATGTATATATGCATATACAAATGCACGTAGCATTTGTAGCACTTCCCTTGTGTCATCTTTCTTAGTGTATTCCATTCAAGAGTGTGGATTCCCTCATACCCTTTCCCCTTTTGGACCATCCACAGATATCCTTTGCTTTCTTCTATGTATGACTCACCACTGGGTTGAGTCATTTTTGATTACTGAGCTACTTTTTCTCCTCTCTTAGCTCAGCAACCTGTGGGGGTACAGTAAGAATTGAATCTACTAATGATGAATTATAGTTGCTGGAAGCAGTCAGAGGATATCTGTACATGCCAAGGTTTCCACAGAGTTCCTAACGGGTAAGTTGAAAATATCTATACAGATGCCTAAATCATGGTACTCCTTGGGGAAGTAGATGTTCAGGTCACTGGAAGCCCTACGTGTGTGGGGTAGTGGCAACGGGACACGAAGAGTATCACCAAGGGGTGTTGTGTTACACATTTATTTACTATGTTACTAATCTGGTGTGTATTATATTATAGGCATCAATCTATTCATATATGTATATATTATTTGTATCCCTGGGGCTTTCACATAGTAAAAGTATAATAAATACTTCTATCACCTTCTATCTTTCCTTTTTCTCTCCCTTACTTTGTCCATTCCTCCATTCCTTTCCTGTATCTATCCTTCCTTAGAGTTTTCCAACTAAATTGTTGAGGGATAATACCTCACACTTCTTGAAATCAGGAGACAAATGCCATCAAATCAAATGTATTAGCTTCATTCATACTTTTTATATAGCACAGTATTTTGTGCATAGCAGATATTCAATAAATATTAGGTCATTTGTACTATACCACAACCTCAGATTACCCTTAGTTTTACATAGATAGAAATGAATAAGTAGAAATCAGGGAACCTAAGATTCAATATCATTTTGCACAAAGAAAAACAGTTAAATTATTTGTATTTGTCCTAAAATGTCTCTCTGAAAAACATCACTATATTTAGCATCCTACTTACCAGCTCAAAATAAAAGCATCAGTGACTGATTTATTTGCAGAAATAAGTACAAAATATTAAGACCTTCCCTACTATTGCCTAAGCCTACCTCTACAACTTTTATCTCACACTTCGCTCTAGCAAATCTGTTCTTCCCCAAATATACCATCTGTGTCCCCAACTTTTATCCTTCATTGATGCAGTTGATCCCACTTAAGATGCCCTATAATTCTCTCCACATATGAATGTTCTCTGTATTATTGTCTATTGGCACATCTGAGCTGATTGCTCTCAGGGATTAATTGATGGAAGAATTTAATCTTGGCAAGCAGTCAGAGGAGACTGATACTCCAGCTTAAAGTCAGAAGAATGACATAACCCTGAAATTTTGTAAGTTCAACAACTGCAGTTCTACAAATTGCGTTAATTCCTAAAGTTCACCTTCATGTTAGGTGATTTGCTCTTGTGTAAAGAATATTTGTATTTCAATCTATTTCTCTACTGACATATGGGTCTACTATGCCTTAATTCTCCTAAATAGCTATAAATCTAGGTCCTTCTCAGGCCTCTTCAACCAAATTTTGGTTAACTTGATCTTTAATTCTGAAATTAAACAATTTTCAAACTTAGTGGATTTTCACAGATGTGTCTGTGTCCCCAAAGCTCCTGATTCATGGCCTATTAATAATTTTGCGCGATCTATGAAAATAATATGGCACATTCAAAAAAAACTGAGTCAAGACAACCAGAATTAATTCCCACATTGATTGGTTCCCATGTGATTTTAGGTAATTCCCTGAACCTATTTTGATCTCAATTCCTCAAGTGTAGAAACAAGTCACTGGAGCTAGATGGCCTTTGAGTTGAAATCCAGTTTTAAATCTATGGTCTTGTGCATTTTTTCACAATTTCTTTCAAATCTTATGTGCACATTTTTAAATTGTTCATTTCAGAAACATATCTTCTTATATACAACAAATACTGAGGCACTAATGTTGGTAATGTTACCTAAAGTTAATAATTACCCTGAGTCTTACAAGTACTCATTCTTTTATATTTGTTATCTCTTTTATCTTGGTTTTTTTATATTCCTAATAGCTAGGAAAGGCAAACCTCCAGATGAGGTTATTGCTACTATCAGTTCTATTCCGCTGAATCATCCTGCTTAGATTCTGCAGGAACGGTAAGGGCCATGGGCTTGCTGCCAATACAAGCTTGTGTCCAAGGTAGAGTTCGTCCCACAATCCATCACCTTGGCCTCCATTTGTTGTAAGGCAGCTCTTCAAAGAAAACGCATTTTCACTCAATATATTGCCAAGCCTCAGTAATTTATGGGGGGAAAACCTCCCCAAATATTCTGTCTATCATATTTAATGTCAATCTTTTTCTCAGTTTGCTGTAACATGGCATTTAAATGCTTCTGACTTTTAATGCATAGTCCTGATAGCATTTATTAAATACACTACAAGTGTGCACTTACCAATGGGAAAAAAATGGAATCAAATACATGCTTGATTTAGAAGAAATGAGAAAAAGTCATGGATAACCAACCACTGTACAAATGACTTTAGTTTAGGTTAAAAGAAAACCTAATAAGCCATTTGGAGAATTTTTTAACATTTGCTTTTTAAGATTCATTCTCTTTAAAGAGAAAATTATTGCAAATGGATAAAGGTACCAGTTAAACAAAAAAATTAATACTTTTTGAATGCCTATAGCAATATAGTTTAAAGACTTTAAATCATAAGTTTCTCATAATAAGTTATGAATGACATTTTCAATCTTCATTTATGTAACTTTTTAGAGAAAAGGTGTTACATAGCTTTCTAATAAATTTAACTTGTGCTGGAGACCTGTATTAGACCATTTAAGGAAGCAGCACAAAGCATACTAGATGAGGTTTATTTCCTAGCAAAATTACCAAGAGGATATCCTTCCAAATGTCTGATGAACTACTTTGTGGGGGGCATTTAACCAGTGCTATGGAAACCTAATTTATAGCTGTTTATTCCCAATCACAAAATATATTCATCAGTCTCATAGTACATAATCATTCAGCTAGTGCCTTCCAGTGGCTATGGTACACCTGTATGGTGACAGTCTCTCTGTCTTAGATGAGGTAATTCAGAATAGAAAAGTTATACAAATAAACAAAAGTAGCATGTATAAATTCACAATCCATAAAAATCCATAAACGAAGAAACTTTGAGATTTAATGAGATAAAGAAAAGTGAGCTATTATTGGGAGTATCAATCTTCCATCACTCACCCCTCAGTTGATAGGGATCTCTTCATTGGTTGAAATTTTAGCTATGCCCACCAAAAATGTACATATGACAAAATATCTAATGAATTTTATTCTACTGAGGTAGTCATTAGGAAACTTAGAGATTCACTGTAAACAGCAATGTTGTCCAGTCAGTTCAACTAGATAGATAACAGCTTTTTAGGGTAGTTTTCAGTAGAAAAATAACTCCTCATTATAAGAGGTACTTGACCTCTAAGAAGCTTTTTAGTTGAACTCTATCTGTTTAGATTGGAAGAAAGAAATCTTTCACTCTCAGAAGCCCTGAAATGCCAATGTAACTCGCTACTAAATATTTTGCCTTAAATTCTATTTTTAATCCACATTTCTATGCATTCTCATTCATCCATGCTCTGTGCAATAGTAAAAAAAAAAGGGTTTTTTTGATGCCCTTTGTTTTTATACCATAGTTATTTCCATCTTTCCCAGTCCTCAGCATAAAACTCACCCCTCTCCAAAAATCATCTGGACTAACAAAGAAAAGCAATAAAGTTAAAGCTGACACTACAACGACCTTGTCTTTCAGCATATGCAACATTCCATGCCCATAGACTTATATGTCTCTCCAGAGAATAGGTGAGTGTGTTTCACCATCTGTCCTCTGGGACCAAGATTGGTCACTGCTTTATGAACTTTTTTGTAAAGCCAGCTGATTCCAGGTTCACTGTTATGGTAATGTTTTAGAAAGGTAGTACATAGAATATTTTGAAAACCACCTTTCCCTGCAATTCTGGCATTTAGGGAAAAAATATTATTTAAAATAATAGTAAAATAAAAGACTGAAAAAAGTAGGAGAGGGCTAGATTATGAATGACTTTAAAGACCAAACGGAAGATTTTATATTAATCCTGGAAATGATGGAGCCCTGGAATTTATTAAATAGGTGGGTAACATGCTTGAGCCTAGATTTTAGGAAAATCACTTTGGTAGTTAAGTAGAGGATGGATTGGAGTACAAAGAGACTTGAGGTAGACAGGGCCATCAATATATTGCAATAGTTCAGGGGTGAGGTGTTGAGGGCTTGCATCAGCATGGTGGCAGTGTTAAAGGAGAGAAAGGGTGTATCAGGGATGTTGCAAAATAGACTTTAGCAACATATTAAATGGGGTGGGTAAGAGATAGTAAGATGTTGAGAATGATTCAATGGTGATAAGAAATTTGAGAATGTGAGAAGTTTCAGGGAGAAATTTAATGAGTTCAGTTTTAGACATGTTGAGTTTAAGATGTCTACTGGACATCCAGAGATGTCTGAAAGAGATTTTGAGATGTGAGATTAAATATCAGCAGAAAGAGTGGGATTTGAGAAGCATTAGCATAGAAATGGTTATTGGATCCATGGGAACTGATGAGATCCTCAAGTAAAGGAATATTGGAGGAGATAAGAAGAGGACCTAAGACAGAATGATCCCCATGGTAAGAGTATGTGTGAGTATGTTTCCTACATGGGAATTCAACAAAGGGGACTGAAAAGGAATATGGCATGAGAAGTATAAAGAGCATGGCATGAGAAGCATAAAGAAAAAGTGGTTTATTGAAAACCTAGACAGAGTATCAAAGAGAAGAGGGTGATCAGTGTGGAAAGCTTCAGAGAGGTTGAAGGGAACTAGGACTGAGAAAAGGTCATTAGATCTGGCAGTTTAGACATCATTGGTAACTTTTAAAAATTATCTCTTTTTTTTTTCTCACAACAACCCTGTCATTCTTCTCAGTTTACAGTTAAGTAACTTGCCTGAAGTCATACAGTTAGTGTCTGAGGACAGTTTTGAACTCAGGTCTCCTGATTCCTGGCTCAGCATTTTATATATTAAGAAAACTACTTAGCTTCCTGGATAAGTGAGAATCTATTCCTCACTTGTGCATACAATGCTTCTTGAGAAGGAATTTAAATATTGGTGATCAAAATCTAAAAATAAGAATCCAAGAGAAAAATCAAGTATGGTTGGCAGAAGAAATCACATTAATTCTTCTAGCCCCAGGTTTCACCAAAAGAGAACAGTAGTTAATTCTCTCACTACAGAGGAGGTGAATGAGACCTGAGCAACTCTAATGAGTGCTTCAGATTGACCTAGATGACAAGTGTCAGAGCTGGGAGCTGAATACAGATCATCTCGTTCCAAAACTAATGTTCTTGTCAATACAACACGGTATCTCACAAGAGAAAGAGAAATTATAACATCTGTCCAAACACCACAGTTATATCTGGAGAGGATGTTAAGAGCCGAGTAGTAGAATAAAAAGTATATTGAATTTGAAATCAGGAGGTCTGGATGCAAATCCTGTCTCTCCAACATTTGAGTTGTGGGATACTAGGTAGGGCATTTTACTTCTCTGGGTCTCAAGTCTCCTCCTTGGTAAAATGGGATGCTTAGTACAGATAATCTCTGTGGTTCCTTTTACAATCTGTAAGTCTATCGTAATATTTTTAAGTAACAAATTAATCAGAAATTTATTCATTCAATTTAAGGAGTAAAAAAAAGTAAACACCCTTGATTCAACTCATTTCCATGAATAAATTAACAAAAGTTTATTAAGGACTCTGTGCAGAATACCTGTTAACTGGGCTCAGAGAAATACATGAAGATTACATAGGCAGCCTCCTTCCTCTTAATGAAAGTAACTGACTAGGAGGGATGAGGTAATGCTGAAAATAACCAGTACTGGCATCATAAGGTCCAGGAGAGGACTTTTTACACTGAAACTGTTGGCAGCATTCCAGTATCAATCAAATTGATCTAATTGGACCACTGATTGACATCTGAAGGATATTAATGTTTTGGAAAATATTATTCTGGTATATAATTATTCTGGTATATATGATGTCTTTAAATCTGAAGATACTTTGATTAATCATCTAATGCCTATTACAAGCATATAAGAAATTTTACATGGATGGTTCTTTTATAAACTCTTTACTTAGGTGTTAAAGATGGTTTATAAATAAGATGATATGAAGAGGATTATATTGATCTTAAATATCAAGCTATGAAGTTCTCCTTCTTTATTTATAGTAGAGCATCTCCATCATTTTTCTAGCAAAATATAAATTCCATTGTACTTTGTAAGTATGATATCAGACAATCATCATGATGGTAGCAAGAGCTCTTCTTAGTAATACACTGGAACACAAGCCAGTTGCTCAGCTGTAGTCACCAAAAGCTACTCTTGGAAAGGGTGAGTTTTAAGTTACTGAAATCTCACATATGAGGAGGCCGCGGAAGGTGTCATTGATAGCTTAAGCTTATGTCTATATGGATAATATAAATTAAATCCATTGTAAAGCAGGAAAAGTCAAAATAATTTTCTGACTGCTTCACTTAATAAATTTATTTTAACCAAATTGACCATCACAATAGCAAAAGCATTAGTGTATATGGTTGATC
The DNA here is from genome assembly GCA_028658325.1 of Potorous gilbertii. NCBI lineage: Eukaryota > Metazoa > Chordata > Mammalia > Diprotodontia > Potoroidae > Potorous > Potorous gilbertii. The sequence continues at coordinate 374,910,781 of CM053770.1, read as the reverse complement.
AATATGTCTCCCCCAAAACAAAATACAATATCAACAATTCAATATAGTTCTGTTAATGCTAGTTTCCAAGAGTTTGCAAAGATTTTGTTGAAAATATCCTCTCTTTTTTTACACAATAAATTGGAGTATTTTTTATTCCAAATTATTACTTATGCTTTCTGTCTACTTATGTGGCACTTGATATGCATATGAAAAGAATGACCAAGAATGAATTTCTCATGAGCCACCACTACTTCAATAACTGTAAATGTGTGACATCATGATATAGACTTCTAATCTTTCCTATCTTAATTATGCCTATTCTGAGTCCAAAGTAAATAACACCTGGCCTTATGTTATTATAACTTTGTAGAAGTAGAAGCAATTTCAGCTCTGCCATGTTGTCTCACAGTGTGTGTTATTAAAAAACTTAAGGAAAATGGAAAATAGAGGCTCAAGATTAGATCTTTCACAAACGAAACTGAAAAATTAATGAAACTATACCCTTCAAGAGAGAAAAGAAAAAATAAACACAAATTTCATAGCTATTATACAGAAAGATGACAATAGGCACTGGTAGGATGCCATCTAAAGACATTTCAATATATCATCTAATATCTACCACTAATGTATGAGAAACTTTAGAAGCACATGTTGCTATACAATATTTTGTTTATTAAATGGAAAAAAGTATTCATTCATAAATGAAGTCATGAAAATTTAATTGCAGCTTGAACTCCCAAATATGTTCTCAGAATTTTTCTGAAATTTAAGTACCTTCTCAAAGCCACCTTAATGTCAATCAAGAGTCAATTACTTTGAAGTTTTAGTTTCTGAATTATAAGACAAAGACTTCTTTTTGTCCATGATAAATGTGTGAGTTGTCACATATGTGTGACTGGGTGTACATAAAGGATTGAAGCGAAATGAGAAATCTTGTAGCTTTAAAGGATTAATGCAGCTAACTATCATCCCACAGTTTAAAACAATGTTAGAACTTGGTTGGATATATATACATATACGTGTGTGTGTGTGTGTGTGTGTGTGTGTTTGTGTGTATATATATACATATATATATATATACACACACACATATATGTGTATGTATGTGTGTGTACGTGCATGTGTGTATTTAACAATTAGTCCAAAATATTGTCCTGATGCCTCACTGTGAAGGTTATCCTGGGTTTCTGAAGCTATGCCAGTGGGGTTCAATCTCTGATAGATGATGCCAAGCTACAAAGTCCTGGGGATGGCCTGTATGTCCACTACACAAAGAACAAACTAACTGAGATTCATTGTTGGGTTAAAGTGGGGGTGATGGAGTTTTCAGTCAAAGCAATAATCTGAATCATGGAGGACTATATATGGCAAAACTGCATATATATATATATATATATACACATATATATAAATATATATACACATATATGTATGTGTATGAATATATTTTATATACATATACAAATTTATGTTATAGTTGATGAAAAAGAAGTTTGACAAAGGATGTAATAAGAGGAATCTCCTGTGCATAATTTATAATCATTGTTTAAGTTCTAGTAGGACAGATGCACATCTGCATTATAGCCTGCTCATCCAGTCACTTTGGTAATTTCTTCCTATAAGAAGCATCAATGAATAGAATACTGAACCTGGAGTCAGGAAGAATTGAGTTCATATTGAGCCTCAGATACTTATGTTAAATGACTCTGACAAGTGCTCAATTTCTCCCTGCCTCAGTTTCCTCATCCTCAAAATAGGGGCTATAAAAGCACCTATCTCTGTGCCCAAAGGGCTATAAAATTGTACATACTTTTTGATCCAGGAGTACCACTACTAGGTCTGTATCCCAAAGAGATCATGAAAAAAGGGAAAGGACTAAGTATCAATTCATATAGGTCTCTCCAGGTTTCTCTGAAGTTTACCTACTCATTATTTCTTACATAGCACAATAGGATTCTATTTCATTCATGTACCACAACTTGTTCTGCCATTCCCCAATTGATGAGCATCTCCTCAATTTCTAGTTCTTTGCCACCATAAAAAGAGCTGCTAAAAATATTTTTGTACATATGGGTCCTTTTCCCCTTTTAATGATTTCTTTGGGATACAAACCTAGAAGTGGTATTGCGGGATCAAAGGGTATGCGGAGTTTTATAGCTCTTTGGGCATAGCCCCTAATTGCTTCTCAGAAAGGCTGGATCAATTCACAACTCCACAAACAATGCATTAGTTCAGCAAACTATTTTTAAGAAGTTATGAGTTTTAAGAAGTTTTAAGTTATAAGAAGTTATGAGTTATAAGAATTTTAAGAAATGTGTAAGACACTGTGCTAAAGGCTAAATATATGAAGATGAAAAAGATAGTGTTCTGGCCCTCACAGAACTTATAACCATAGACATGGTTATTAAAAAGCCACCCAAAGTTTATCTCCACACTAACCTCCACACAAAATCATATCCTTCAGAAAGGACATAGTTTTATGACACCCACCAATCTAAGCTCTTCTAAATCTGTATCCCAAAGATATCATAAGAATGGGAAAAGGACCCACATGTACAGAAGTATTTATAGCAGCTCTTTTTGTGGTGGCAAAGAATTGGAAATTGAGGGGATGCCCATCAATTGCAGAATGACTGAACAAGTTGTAGTATATGAATGTAGCATAATACTATAGTTCCATAAGAAATGATGAGCAGGCTGTTTTCAGAAAAACTGAAAAGACTTACATGAACTGATGCTGAGTGAAGTGAGCAGAACCAGGAGAACACTGTACCTAGTAACAGCAACACTGTGCAATCATCAACTTTATACACTTAGTTCTTCTTAACAATGCAGTGATCTAAGACAATTTCAAAAGGCTCAAGATAGAAAATGTTATCCACAACCAGAGAAAGAACTATGAAGTCTCTATATGAAGAGTGAAGAATACCATTTTCTCTTTTTTTGTTTGTTTCTTTTCCTTTCTTGTGTTTTTTCCCTTTTGTTCTGTTTCTTCTTTCACAACATGACTAATGTTGAAAACTGTTTAATATGATTGTTCATGTATAGGCTATATCAGATTACATGCCATCTCAGAGAAGGGGATCTGGAAGAAAATTTAGAACTCAAAATCCTATGAAAGTGAATGTTGAAAACTAAAAATAAATAAATATTTTTAAAAGAAGTAATCACCTGTAGGCAAAGTCACCAGATTTTGTTCATAATACATCCTATCTACTTTGTCATTGTTATATCTACCAGATTTCTACCATTACCCTATCTCTTTATATACATTTACAAAAAGTCTCTTCTATCTCTCTATTGTCCCTCTGTTGCTGTTATGTCCTTGCCAATATCATTTATTCACTCCTCTTCAGTATTTGGGAGGCAAACAATCTCTTCAGTTATCTTTTGTCCTATATGGTTAAAGTCAGGGTAGGACAGGTCACCCTTGGGCTGCACCCTGAGATCCATTGTTATCGGATGCCAATGTCTGAGTATGGATAATATCTCCAGAATGTTCATTCAAATACCTTCAACTTATGTATAGATGATTCTCAGAAAGATATATAAATGGGAGAATAGGCATCTAGTTTGGTAATTAACAATGTTTTTTCCATCATCACCTTTTGGTATTAATAAGGTCTGATATTATTTTCACAAAGAAAATAGCACCTACATCCCAGGGTTGTTGTGAGGTTCATATGAAATAATATTTTTAATGCACTTAGTATGTGCTTGGCATATAGCAAGTGTTTAATAAATTATTGTTTCCTTCCTTCTTTCCTTTTGCAAATTTTCAGATAATAGATGGGGTTTTATGCTTCTTATCACTTTCTCAATTAAGTGTCTATATGTCTATTATTTTCTCTTTTTTTGTAATCTTATTCATATTGATATTTTTTGGTTTTACATCACTTTCATTTCTGAATATATCCCTCATCCTATCCCTTACCCAGGGAACAATTCTTTGTTAACAAAGACTATAAGTGAAGGAGGAAAAAATATCTTAGCAAAACTAAACCATAGATCAAATGTGACAGGCTCCAAATCTTCAACTTCCCACTTTGCAAAGAAGAAAATATAGAAGTTTTCTTATCCTCTTTTTTTCACCAAGTTTAGTCATCATAACTGAACAATCTTCACTTCCATTTTTTTCTTTTTTTTAAATGTTCTACAATCACTTCCTTAAAATTAAGATTTTATCCCCCCCACACCTTCCCCCTGCTACTCCCCTCCCTCCCCATGACAGCATACGATTTTGTATAGGTTCTACATATACTTTCCTATTGAGCACAATTTCACTGTAGTCATGCTACGTAGTCGCACTAAAATAAATGGAAGAAATCATATAACAAATCAGAACATAATACACTAAAACACACACACACACACACACACAAACATGATCTGCTACATTCTGTGAATGACTTCCATATTTCTTTCTCTGAGTGTGGAAGGCATTTTGCCTTAGAAAATCATCATTGGGATTTTTTTTTTCAGTAAGTTCTTGTGTTATTACAAAGTTCCAAGTCTACCAGAAAAAACTCTCGCACACTGTGGTCGTTGCTGTGCACAAAGTTCTCCTGGTTCTGCTCCTTTCATTCAGCATCAGATCATATAAGTCTTTCCAGGCCTCTCTGAAGTCTTCTTATTCATCATTTCTTATGGCGCAGTAGTACTCCATTATATTCATATAACATAATTTATTAAGCCATTCCCCAATTGATGGGCATCTCCTTGATTTCC
>CM053770.1:374886929-374905571 GCA_028658325.1 Potorous gilbertii | reverse complement strand
GAATTTGGCCACAATGTTCCTAGGAGTTTCTCTTTTTGGATCTCTTCTAGGCAGTGATTGGTGGATTCCTTGAATACTTATTTTGCCCTCTGGTTCAAGAATATCAGGGCAGTTTTCCTTGATAATTTCATGAAGGATGATGTCTAGGCTCTTGTTTTGATCATGGCTTTCAGATAGTACCATAATTTTTAATTTGTCTCTCCTGGATCTATTTTCCAGGTCAGTTGTTTTTCCCATGAGATATTTCACATTCTCTGCCATTTTGTCATTCTTTTGCTTTTGTTTTGTGATTTCTCGGTTTCTCAGAAAGTCATTAGCCTCCATCTCTTCCATTGTAATTTTGAGAGAACTATTTTCTTCAGTGAGCTTTTGCACCTCTTTTTCCACTTGTCTAATTCTGCTTTTGAAAGCATTCTTCTCCTCCTTGGCTTTTTGAACCTCTTTTGCCAATTGAGTTAGTGTATTTTTCAAGGTGTTATTTTCTTCAGCATTTTTTGGGTCTCCTTTAGCAAGGTATTGACTCATTTTTCATGCTTTTTTGCATCTCTCTCATTTCTCTTCCCAGTTTTTTCTCCACCTGTCTAACTTTATGTTCAAAATCTTTTTTGAGCTCTTCCATGGCCTGAGCCCATTGAATATCTATTTCAGATGTTTGGGACATAGAGGCCTTGACTTCTACGTCTTTACCTGATGCTAAGCATTGGTCTTCCTCACCGAAAAGGAAAGGAGGAAATATCTGTTCACCAGAAAGTAACCTTCTATGGTTTTATTTTTTTTTCCCTTTTCTGGGCACTTTCTCAGCCAGTTACTTGACTTCTGAGATTCCTCTCTACACCTGCCTAGATCTTCCCAGCTAGTGCTTGGGGTCTGAGATTCAAATGCTGCTCCCCAGGCTCAGGGCTTTTGGCGGCTGGCCTGGCTACTATTCAGGGTAAGATTAAATCAGGTTTTTAGGTCGGGGCAGGGCTGCCTCCCAGGCTCAGTTCCCTCAGGGATTTTATGCAGAGACCTTCTGTAATGGAGCTCCCACAGAGCCCCTGCCTGTTCTGGGAGCCTCTGGCCACCCGCTGCCTCTGCTGCTGCCTTCTAAGGGGGCCCGAGTCACGGAGACACCCCGATCCCCTCTCAGCCCATCCAGATGTCTTTCTCACTGATCTGTGCATCTGTGGGTGGAGTGACCTTCGGGGCTGCTTGAGATTCCGTCCCTGAAGCCTGCTCGGATCTGCTCACTCTTCTCAGTGCCACACGGCTAGGGCAGCACTGGGCTCTGCTCCCATTCGGTGCGTGATGGACCTTTGGGATCGGTTTTTCAGGGCTCTCTGGAACGGAAATCTCCTTCACCCCATTGCTGTACAGCTTCTACTGTTCCAGAATTTGTTGTGAGTTATTTTTATAGGGAATTATGAGCTGTGGGTTCGGAGCTAGCATATGTGAGTCTTTCTACTCTGCCATCTTGGCTCCGCCCCCCGATGAATGAAATTTTCCTAATGATGGCAAATAAGAGAATTTGAGACTTCAGTTGGGAAGAAGGAAAAGCAAGACTCTTTCAGGCAGCATGATATAGTAAACAACACTGAAATTGGAGTTACGAAGAACTGAGTTCAAATTCTACTTCAGGAACTAAACTTTGTGACACTGGATAAGTTTTTTTAAATCTCCCTAAGACTAAGTTTCCTCATCTTTTAAGTGAAAACATTAATAACATCCCCCTAAAGAATTTTTGCAAAGAATAAATGAGATAAGGCATATAAAATATTTTGCAAACTTTAAAGGTCTACATAAATGAGAGATGTCATTATTTCTGAATGTTAATTTTTTCCTTATGTTAAATTTTCTGTTATACATTTTTGAGTTGAAAGGCCAGGAAATAGTTTGAAGTTTAGTAATATCTCCTGAACAAAGAAATTATATCCTAATGAGGTACTTTATTGTCAAAACCTTTGTTTCAACAACAACAACAAAAAAGAACACAAGAATCACAGGGGTGCATTTTCAGAAATCAGTAAAGGGGACTATGTTAAAAAACATTTAATTCCAGTTTGAAAAGAGATGAAATTTCTGTGAAACAAGATTATAAAATTTCACATGAACCTTATCTATTCCAAATATTTCTAAAAGTAAAATAAAATTTAAAAAAATTAGAAGAGATAGAAATGGATCCTCTTTCCCTTTCCTCCCACCCAATTATTCCCTTTCAAATGAGACAAGCTGAAGTCTTTCATTCTTCCTAGAAAGCCTGGGGAACAATCCTATCCCTTTCAAATTAGTCATATATGACTGACTGCCTCTAGGTGAGCAGCTAGGGGGTACAGTGAATAGAGTGCTGGCTTGGAGTCAGGAAGAGGTATCTTCTTGACTTCAAATCTGACTTGAGACACTAAGCGTATGACCCTAAACAAGTCATTTAACTTCATTTGCCCCAATTTTCTCATCTGTAACATGAACTGGAGAAGGAAGTAGAAAACCACTCTAGTATCTTTCCCAAGAAAACCCCAAGTGGGGTCCCAAAGAGTTGGATATAACTGAAAATGACTGAACAACAAAATCTCCACGTAAAATGATCTACAATTCTCCCAGTTTTCTCAAACTATGGAGGGAATGTTTCCATCTCTTGGGAGTTGTACTTTTGGAGTGATGACAGTAACAGGTAAACATAGCTTGAGGAGTGTCTGCCCTGAATTCAAGCAACTCTAAGTAAAATTCCTTATAGAAAGGAATCCCAACTGTAAGTGAAATTCCATATAGAAATCTCCTAAAAAGATTCATATACAAAATGATGCTCCATTGATTATTGCGTAATCAAAGTAATTACCCAAATAATTAGACAAGAAGATTTCTTAGTTGAACTAACCAATCAGAAACTGTGTGAACAGAATTATACAATTCCTTGAATCAATCAAACCCATTGCTTGAGAAAATTGTTCACACTCTAAGGAATAAGATAGAAGAGCTCTCACAGAACCAACTTAGAGTCTAGAAATAGATGAAGAAGGAAAGGAGTCATATAGAGCTAAACCAAGAAATGGAAATTCTGAAGCAATCAGAAAAGGGAGAAAGAGAATAACAAGAAGAGACTTGGCTCAACAAGAATCTTAGATTAAAAGGTCCAGACTGACTCCACCAGTGAACCGACTGATTAAGGACAAAAGATAGTACCAAGAAAAGGCCTTCTTCCTCTTAGCTTCCCCTGTACATGCCTGTCTATACATAGGTAGCAGCAAGATGGCACAGTGGATATTGTGGATGTTGGTCCTGGAGTCAGGAAGACTCATCTTCCTGAGTCTGGTTTCAGGCACTTATTGGTTGTGTGACACTTACCAGGACACTTAACCCTGTTTGCCTCAGTTTCCTCCTCTGTAAAATGAGCTGGAGAAAAAAAAATGTCAAATTCTTCCAGTATCTTTGCCAAGCAAACTCTAAATAGGGACACAAAGAGTGAACAACAACTATACATAGATATTATAAAATAATTTGATATGTTGTTACCCAGATGCCTTAAGTAATTTGAATTTTGCCTCAATCAAACGCATTGAGTTAGAGCTGGTTATAAACATAAATTTAGAGTCTAAACTCTTTAAAAATGTTAAGAATTGTCCTAACTACTGACTCAGAGTGATTGTGATTGAACTCATGACATTTTGTCTAAAATAAATACCCTGGTGTGTTCATCCTTCATTGCTGAAGAAGACCATGCCATCAGAGAAATGATGACACGACTTGCACTTGACTTTGTTTTTAGTGAGGGAGGGCTGTGCAGGTTACCAGCCTCACTTCTCCTCCAGAGTCATCTGAATGCAGTGATCAGATATTCATTAGGATTACTGGAGATGACCCAGGATGAGGCAATTGGGGTTAAGTGACTTGCCCAAGGTCCCACAGTTAGTGAGTGTCAAGTATCTAAGTTGAGATTTGAACTCAGGTCCTCCTGACTCCTGCACTGGTGCTCTATCCACTGTACCACCTAGCTGCCCTCATAAAAAAAAAATACCCTAAAGATGTATAGGAGGGAATCACATGGATCTTAGGTATAAAAAAAGCTTAAAAAAAAGATCTATTTATTGCCACAGAATGTTACATATCTCATTTTCCCCCAGACAACACTTCATCCTTCTCTGCTTCTTCCCTTTAGTTCCTGACAACAGGAACTTGGGGCTGAAAAAAATAGGAATATAGTTCCTATGGATATGCAGTGGACTAGTTGAACCAATATTTTCTGATTTTATTAACCTTTCCCCAACACAGACACCAGTTTTTGGATTTATAGAGTTTTGGATCTGAAAAGGATGTTGGAAGTTAAATTCCATATTCTTTATTTTACAGATGAGGAAACTGAAGCTCAGAAAGGTAAAATGACTTGCCCAAGATCACATAGCCAATGAAGGGCAAGTTCTTTACTAAAGTAGCCCTCTCTGTACACTGTGCTACATTTCTAGAAGCACAGACCTCTAGGAATGCAGTTTTTTTTGTTTTTTAGATGCAACTTTCCCTCCTATGGCTACTGCCTAAATATCATTCACAATTTTCAAATAGGGTCCACAAGAGGTGACAGATAGCCCAAGTTCAAGGTACTCTGTAAATTCTAAAACTATAATTTAAAAGCCCTCACTATTGGGCTTATTATATAAGAAGGCAGGAAGGCAGGAAGGCAGGAAGGAAGGAAGAAAGGAAGAAAGGAAGGAAGGAAGGAAGAAAGGAAGGAAGGGAAGGAGAAAGAAAGAAAGAGAGAAAAGAAAAAATGGAGAGAAGACAAGGGGAGAGACAGGGAAGAGAGAGAAGAATAGAGAGAAAGAAAGAGGACAGGAGAGAAGGAATGGTAAGAAGAAAAGGATAAAAGAGAGGAGGGAGGAAGGGAGAGAGGGAAAGAGAAATGGAGGAAGGAAGGGAGGAAGGAAAAATGAAAGGGAGGAAAAATAGAGAAGGAAAGGAGGGAGGGAAAGAAGGAGTAAGGCAGGGAAGAAGGGAAAAGGGAGAGAGGGAGGGAAGAAAGGAGGTAAGGTGAGAAAGGGAAAAAGGAAGGAAGAGAACAAGGGAAGAAAAGGGAAAAATGAAGGAAAGGAGGAAAGGAAGGATGGAGGAAGAGAGGTAGGGAGGAATACTAAGGAGGAAGGGAAGGAGGGGATGAAGAGAACTTGTACTGTATTTATTAATCATTTATTGTGTGCTAAGCACTATGCTAAACTCGGGGGATAGCATACAAGCAAAAAGAAAGACATTTCTCTTCTGCCCTAGAGGAGCTTACTTTGAGGAGAAAAGACAACAAAGAAAACCTGGAGGAGAAGGGTAATTTGGAGGGTGAAACTCTGGAACAGGGGCAGGAGGGGAATGAAGGCAGGTGAGCCTGGTCCCCTTCAAAGAAATTCACCCATTCCTCAGCAAAAGCTTCCCCTTTCCATTCAGACAAAGGGAAGAAAAGAGCCCTTACAGAAGGAAGGTCATAGGAATCGTAGGATAGAATGAGGAGTCTCCATGTGATGAAGGGTGTTCCAAGATGAAACAGTATTAGTGGCAGGATTTTGAAAGTGAGTGTAGAGTGAGTCCATACCTAAAACAGATTAATAGTGAAGTATACACACATAATAAACACATGACCATGGCAAATAATTCTGTCCCTTCACTTAGAATTTCTGTAATGTAGATCCATTCCCTGACCTTTCTCTTCTCTGCAGTTTAACTTTCAAGGACCAAAACCAATTCTCACTCTAGTTTGCTGCCAGTGGTCACCATCTACACCGAATACCTCTGATTGCTTGGGCTCCTTCTTTGTTGAATATGGTGCCTTCCACTGGACGAATAGTTTCACTGAAAACACCATGTCCAAAGGTAGGGAGAAGAGACAAATCCACCCCCAACTCTCAACCCCAACCCTGTCCTTTTTAGAGATATAAAGGATACAAAAAACAATACCCTTTTAAGATCTAGATTCTTCCTATATAGGTAGCTATCTCCTCTCTACCTTCAGGGATCCGACTTCCAGATTATCACTGGGGAGTGTCCTATTCTCTCAAAGGCCTTCAAAGGTCTGACCTATCTTTGGCCAGTAATACCTTAGTTCTTCTTAACTTCCATCAAAGAGAATGTCTTTACCTTTCTTCAAGGTAAAACAGAATATATCCATGTCTTTGCATTTAACTGAACAAGTTTAATATCTTATTATCTGTATTACCTGCGTCTTCTGTGATTTCATCAACTGGACTTAGGGGACAATGAATTAATCAGATTTCACCTCACTATAATACATATATAGAAAGCTAGATTCTTTGCAAAAGTGTTTGAGGAGATATATGAATATTTCTAAACATTTTCACTTTTTCTTTAAATGTTTGGAATTAATCTTGACATTCTCAATTTAAAATACCTTAAACAACTGCTAGTATTTGCTCTGTGCAATCCCCAAAAGACATAACAATTTCCAAGTATTACAAAACACTTTAAGATGCCAAGAAAACAAACAAAAATCCCCCAAAGCATAAATATTTGGAAGTTTTATTGTTATGACTCATTTAATGAGATTTTTTGTGTGTTAAAGAAAATGAAGTTCTTAAATTATACTCTCAGGTAAAAACGTTGATTATTTAACTCAGCTAATATTGACTAAAAGCCTAACATACATAAGGCACTGTGTGATATATGAAAATACATAAGACATTTTCCTTACCTTTGGTTCATGTGGATTAAGGATATTCTGTTGCATCCTGGTGCTTACTACCAACTCCTCCTTCTTTAACAGTAAGGGATCAAGAGATCAATTAATATTAAGTATATCCCATTGTGATAAATGCTGGGGATACAAAATGTCCCTGCCCTTAGGAAGCTCATAATCTAATGGAGAAGACAATAAACATACACGCACACACATATGTGTATGTGACTATACATATACACACACACATATATACATATGTGTACACACTCATGTATATATATATATATACATATATATATATATATACACACTCATGTATATATATATATATACATATACATATATATATGTATATATATATATATATGATAAATAGGAAATAATTAAAAGAAAGAAGGCACTAGAATGAAGAGGGGTTGGGAAAGGTTTCTTGTAAGGTTTTCCTGGATTTTATTTGGGTCTTAAATGAAGCTGTAAAAGCTTGACACATCTAGGATGGCCTGCTGTCATAGGTTCTTTGATCAGCTTTTCCAAAAGGAAAGACAACTTTTGAGGGGTCAAGAAACACTTTAATGAAATACACCTATCATTCACTTAGTTCAGGGGAAAAAGTCAGCAACCTGAACTTCAGAGAAAATACAAATAGAGAAATAAAGATCAACCAACAGACAGGGCTTCCAACTGTCTGATTATTATATACGTACATAGTTACCAGAGAGAAAAGCAGCAACGTCTGGGTTTTCAAAACTGGGGGACTCCTTAGGGGCTTCCCAGAGTTTCCTCTGGCCAAACAAACACTTCCAAGAGTAAGCCCTAACTTAAAATCTCACCTCAAAGTATTTACACATTTTTCAGAGCCAGAGGGCATCACAACCCTTGAGAACTAGTGCCCTATTAGAAAATTAACAAAAGGTGTGGCTGGCCCTAATCCAGCTTCCCTTAATGGACAGGACCTTTAATGGGTGGGGAATATCTTTAACTCTCCTTAGCATTTCAGAAGCCTGGGAAGTCAGTGGAAATTTCAAGCAGTTATCAATTACAAAGAATAATTTAAGGAAGATCTCACAACTAGACATATAAATTTGAGACCTATCTACTTAAAGAAGATAATAGAACCCATAGGCAGGTTAATCAACCATGACAAAAACGTATATAGATAAAAAGAGGAGAGTATCATCAAAGCTGTCTTAAGGAAAAAGTAGTCAGACAGGTAACCCATGAAAGCCAGGGGGAGAATAGGCCATGCAAATATTTACATTTCTTTGGAACTTCACTCCAGAATTTGAAGGAATCCTAATGACTATCTAGCACAATTGTTTAGCCTTCTAGGCTAGAGGGGCAACCAGAGAAACATCTGCAGCTCAGATATGGAGTGTCTTGTTTGTGGAATGGAAAGGAAGTCTGTGGGGATTGAGGAGGACACGGTGGGGAATAAGGTGTAAAAGATTGAATGGCTATGAGGGGGTTAGATTATGAAGGAATTTGAATGCCAAAGGATATTGTATTTGATCTTGGACGTGATAAGGAGCCACTGGAGTTGAGGAGGAGGGGGATAGGGGAAAGAAATGACATTCTTGGACCTGCACTTTAGGAAAAATAGTAGTTGAAAAGTGGATGGGTTGAAGTGAGGAGAAACTTGAGACAGACCTATCAGCTGGCAATTGTACTAGTCTGGGCATGAGAGGATGAGGGCCTGCATCACAGTGATGGCAATCAGAGAAAAATATTTGAGAAATGCTATAAAAGTAAAATAGGCAGGCCTTGGAAACATATTGGATATGGAAAGTGAGAGATACTGAGGAGGAGAAGATGACTCGTAGGTTGTGAGCCTGAGGGACCAAGAAGATAGTGTTTCCTTCAACAATAATAGAGAAGGTGGGGAGGGAGAAAGGGGGAAATTTAGGGAGACAGACAATAAGGCCAGTTTTGGACATACTAGGTTTAAGATGTCTAATGAATATTTACTTTGAGATATATGAAAGGCAGTTGGATATCTGAGATTGGAGATCAGCAGAGATGCTTGGGCAGGAAAGGTGTATTTGAGAATTATCAACAGAGAGATATTAATTAGACCTCTGTTTAGGAAGATCAGATATACAGACATAAGCTAAATCTATGACATGCTTCATCATGAGTCAGAATTCCTATGTCTCATCTGTAGATAGAGTAGTATAATTTCCAAACACAGATACTTACAGACATGCCACAGAAACACCTAAATGAATGTAATAAATAGCTGACATCTGGGTTATACAGAACAGATACAGAACAATATCCTGGAATACTGTTACAACCAAGCCCCACAAAGCCTTAGCTAGGTGATTTTCCTACACTGTTCCACAAGTTCATCCACTGAATGTTGCCCAAGTCTGGCCTCTGATTCTCGCATACTAGGGATGTTCTCCAAAAGTGAAACCAAGTATGTAATTTCTTCTCGGTATGACAGTTAGCCTGTAACTCCGGTCAACATTCTTCTCCATGAATACCCTGATCTAATTTTTCTCATTTTTGTCTTTGCCTTAAAAACTGCAAGCCTGAGACAAGAAATTCAAGCAATTTCACCTAGGCCATTGAATTGATCTGGGATTTGAATTTTCGACTTGCTTTGCTCCTAATAGATCTGCTATTGAACTGAGCCAGAGCTAGCCTCCTGTCTCTTTTGGCCAGCAGAATTCAGTTACTTCTTGAAGAGTGTAGGTTTTCATTGACCTGAAACAAGATCCTAGAAAATTGAGGAATATTGACTCACAGCAATCACAGTCTATGAAAATGTTAGTGAAAATGCTGCCCAGTACATCTGCAGATCAACATGGCTGAGCAAGCTATAACTCAGAATCCAAACTATACTTCTGTTTAATAGTCATATCTAGCAAAGCAACTCTTGGTTAAAGGTTTAGTCTGGACAAATTTTTGCTAATAAAAGCTGAGTTTATATAACATCAAAAACACTCAATCATTTCAGAAGAGAGAAATAGAAAATACTCAAGATATTATGACATTCAGAAGAGACATTATAAAAATATAATTGAGAAAATGTAGAGCTATCTTAATGGAAAGGACAGAATATTCTCACTGCTTTTGCCAATAGGTCATTTTCTGATTGAACTTGTATTACCTAGAAGAGGGGAACAATCTTTTTTTTTTTTAAATAAATTTATTTATTTAATTTTTTACATTCATTTTCACAAAATTTTGGGTTCCAAATTTTCTCCCCATTTGTCCCCTCTCCCCACCCCAATACATCCAGCATTCTAATTACCCCTATCAACAATCTGCCCTCTCTTCTAGCATCCCTCCCTCCCCTTGTCCCCATCTTCTCTTTTGTCGTGTAGGGCCAGATAACTCTCTATTCCCCATGACCTGTATTTCTTATTTCCTAGTAGCAAGAACAATACTCAACAGTTGTTTCTAAAACTTTGAGTTCCAACTTCTCCCCATCCTTCCCTCCCCATCTATTCCCTTGGGAAGGCAGGCAATTCAATATAGGCCATATCTGTGAAGTTTTGCAAATGACTTCCATAATAGTCATGTTGTGTAAGACTAACTATATTTCCCTCCATCCTATCCTGCCCCCCATCATTTCTATTCTCTCTTTTGATCCTGTCCCTCCCCAAGAGTGTTGATTTCAAATTGCTCCCTCCTCCCATAGCCCTCCCTTCCATCATCCCCTCCACCCTACTTATCCCTTTCTCCCCCACTTTCCTGTGTTGTAAGATAGGTTTTCATACAAAAATGAGTGTGCATTTTATTCCTTCCTTTGGTCAAATGTGATGAGAGTAAACTTCATGTTTTTCTCTCAGCTCCCCTCTTTTCAAGAGGGGAACAATCTTAATAAGAGTCAGGGGAACAAGAACTGACATTACCACTGGTCAGCAATTCCAAACCACAATTGCCTTTTACATTTTATATTTAAATATGCTTTTAAAATCTGAACCCTCAGCATCAGCATCAACAAATATTTATTGAGCATCATTATACATGTAAACATATTATGTATGCAAACCAATTCTACCCTTATAGGGGTTTCATTAAGCTCTTCTTTAACTATCTTCTTCACATTTGCCTTTGTATTTCCAAGATATCCAAAGTGGGTGCTTAAATTATCCTAGCTGTAATTAACCCACTCATTTTCCTTTGTTTCTCTGTTCTCTTTATTAATGATTCATCTGTACAGCTTATGGCTCCTACTAAATCTATTCATTGGCAGTTTGAAGGAAATAATCATCTTCTTTGAAAAATGCAGCAGCCACCTCAGATTTTCAAACAAACAAAACTAATTTGGTTCATTTTCAGGATTCAGGTTTTCAAGATACTACTAGACCATGGAACTTGCTTTCATCAATTCTGCATAAGGTTAATGTTTTGAAGCTTATAGAAATATTATATTTCAAGTATTGATTTGAGTATGAGAAAGCCATTTAAATAAATTGAATTTTACTTCTTTTTGTGCTAATGATTAAACTGTGTCATCTCACATGAACAACATATGATTTTTTAAAAGCTTATTTTAAATAATTTGAAAACCTTTTAAAAATATGCATAGAAATCTTAGAACATCAATAAATCAAGTAAGTTCTGTAATGGATTTAAAGAAATGAAAATCAGCTTTTGAAAAATCATTTTGGTGTATGTTCAAATGTACAATGGACACTATGGCACCATTCATGATACAGGTAAATTTGTTGTAAAATAAATTACTTATAATAACTAGCATACACCACACACACATCACTTCCTATGTGCTAAAGCACTTTACAGTTATTATCTCATTTGACACTCATAACAACTCTAGTAAGTAGGTATCATCATTTTCCCCATTTTGCAGATGAGGGAACTGAGGCAAACAGAAGTTAAAGTCCTTTGTCCAAGGTCACACAGCTAGTAAGTGTCTCAAGTCCCATTTGAACTACAGTGTTCCTGACACCTAGCCAGTTACTCCATCCATTGCACCATGCAGCTGCCTACAGTTGAAGGCAAGAACTGTTTAATAAGCAATATTTAAACTGAATAACCTAACCTTGAAAATTTAGTTACTGAGGTTGCTATTATTAGCTGCCAAAAGTATTAACTATAAAAATTATTCCAGTAGACCATAAGATTTGGCAGATCCTACAAAGATGGAAAACTATAAGCAAGGGTTCTGTGATGGGTTGTATATGCCTGCCTTTTGCCTAGCTAAGTTCAGAGGGTCCTATCATTAGGTTGACAGTTGAGTCCACAAGAATTTGTTATGCACCTACTACCAGGCACTGCAATACATCTAGAGATAAAAAGACAAGCAAATATAAAACAAGAACAATAAAACAATTCTATCTCTGAATGAAATAGCATAATGAACACAGAATGATGATTTTACTTTCAGAGGGAAAGGCTATAAAAGACTCTGGAAGACTATCTACTAAATCCCATAGAAGTGGATATCTTTTTTACTAGAATAAATATCCATTCTGAGGAAGAAGAGATCTTTGAAGATTAAAGCAAATATTCACTTGTAAAGCTGTCTCACCAATGGCATGAATGGATGCTTAGTCACCATAATTAATTTTCACTCATATATTTATTTCTTAGTTCACTGAAAAAGTATTTGTTGAACCTCTATTATAGTTAAAGTACTGTAAGAAGACCAAGTCATTTGAATCTTAACTAGGGTAAAGGGGCAAGGACTTTAACCTTTAATTTAACATATGTATATTTTCAAAAGTATGGGAGTCATATGAGGAAATCTATCTATCTATCCATCACCCTGTTTAATTTATTTTTAATAATTAATTAGTGCCTGTCTTATTTTCACATCAAGTATTACAATCTGATCTGAAGAAGCATTTCATACTACTTCCCTTGGGAATCAAAATTTCTGGTAGAGTTCTAACAAGATTCTCTTTAGATGGATATAAGATTTGATTCCTGCTCTCAAGTAGTTTATAATATAATGGGGGAGATAAGACACATGCAAATGATGACAGTATGAGATAGCACAGCAATAGTGCCAAAAGTGTAGTATTGAGTATCAAGACATATTTAACTGACATTGAATTTATGAATGTAAGCCCTGCATGTGAAGTAAATGAAAATATATTATTCAATTTTAATAATTTTAACTGCTAAGCTTTTATAGCCATGTAAATATTTCACTGGTTAGCTGTACCATACAGTTTTCTCAAGTGTGTAGGAAGAAATTTCTCATTTCCTCCAGTAAAACTCTTCTATTGAAAAATAATTTTGCAGGGCACAATGTAGGTTAAGTGCTACCAACTGATAAATCTTCAATATTTGATTAGATCCACTTACCCAACATGCCATTAAATAAAAATCAAATCCTGTTGAAAAAATACTACTATGGCAAGAGAAGACATCTACTACTTTCCTTAAGGGAAATTAAAGAAAGTGACTTCAATTTAGTGTAGTGGTAAATGAGTGATCCAACATTATGTATTCAGAAAACCATAATTTTATTTTTAAAAAGGAAAGTATGTAACTTTCCTGATGTACAGCTACATCTTCCAGCTAAGAAAGTCCAATATTTTTTTAAAAAACAATTGGTAGATCTGTCAGCAAATCAATAACATTTAAAAATACTTGTTGTGTTCAAAGCACTCTACAAGACAGGCATAAAGCCCATGAGCCCCACAGAAGTCAGACTCTGTGGTTATTCTTCTCTAGCAAATTTTTTTAACATGGTATGCATACAGTCAAAAAAAGATAGTAATATTCAATTTAATTGGTTACCTTCATAATCTTGTGTATTTTATTTTATTCATTTAAAAATAATATTCCAAAAAGAGGTCCATAAGATTCATGCCAAAGGAATCCATCATGCAAAGAAAAGTTAAGAATTACTGGTCTCAGGTATTTTTGTGAGTAGGTTCATTATTAAAAATACTGCCCAACTATTAAATAAAAAGTATTACATTATGTTCCTTCCAGAGACAAATATTTATATTTCATAGGTCTGTAAATAGCTGTCCAAAAAGAATTTTAGAAAATGTCAGGCTGGTGAGGGTCTATTTGGAAAACATCTCTGGATCTTTAAAGGGAAGAACATTTTAGGTAGGATTTTCCAGTCATCATTTTCTTTTTCATATCAGAAATAGTGACTAAAAATAAATCCAGCTTCTACCCAGAGGTAATTTTACATCTTGCTGCATATTTGTTGCAACATTCCACCTTAAAATAATATTTCTGGCTTTTTACCTTAACTGACCCATTAATAGTCTTCTTCCCCAATTTCATGCTTCAGTATGATCACTAACAATGCAGTCAACATTTCTTAGCTGGGAGGTAATAGCATTTCGGAATGACCTGAAATCCTTTGGAATTGTACTCTACCTGCTTTTCAAGGGTGTTTAATCCATTTGTATGCTCCAAATTTCCCATTTGAATTTGCATCAGGTCATGTAATATGGGTTTCTTCTGTGTCACCTGACGTAGCTATAACTTTATATAACGTGACACTGTGTAATTTAAAGTTTAAAAAATAGTACTTTTTCTTCTATCTCAGTTGGATCTATCAAATCTAGTTTTTGTCCTACATGACTGATAAACTTTCTGGGTTTAACTATTTTATGTGTAATTGCGAGGGAATCAAGTATACTTCCAATGTACTTTTCAGATTTTCCTTTCTACTTGCTAACTAGCCAAAGAATAGTTTATTTAAATATTACACTTTTCTTATAGGAGCTTCCCAGATTGGAGAAGTTAGATTATAAAAATCTATGTTCTTAGTGTCATTTTGAAATTTTTGCATTAGTCAATGAGAGTTGTCCAGTTAGAATGCTGGGAAAAGCATTAGAACATCCAAGAACATTGACTTAAACAATAGTCTCAGAAAAGGAATATGAAAAGAACTATCTTGGGATGATTTGTCAGAATATTTTGAAAATAAAAATATTAAATTAAGAAAGCTGCTTTGGATCTCAGATAACATATAAATATGCACATGTATGTGTCCACGTAAATGCACACATATATATATCAAATGAGATAATGTTTGCAAAGCACTTAGCACAATGCCTGAAATGTTAGTTATTATTCCTGTTATCATTTGTGTGTGTATATGTATATATGTATGTATACAAACGTATTCAAAACAATTGGAATTTTGTAGATTTCCCACCCTTCCCTCAATTTATGTATCATACTCTCCAGTGTCCTCTAGTAGTGAACTTGGAGGTCTTTGAGGTAGGTAGGGAGCTCCTGAGCATCTACCAGGCCCTTAGGAAAGAATCCATCTTCTTCTAAAGGAAGACTAAGATAAGGCACAGTTAATGCTGAGTGAGTAAATGATGGGAGGATATAGAATGACAGAATGAGTAAAAGTTATTAAGTGTTTACTATATGCAAAGCATACTAAAGATACAAATAAAAAAGTGAAAGTAGTTTGTTCATCAAGGAATTAACATTCAAATATGGAGAGAGTAAATTTGCATATTATTTTCAGTAGGATGGAAAGATTGCAGAGGCGAGGAGGGGTAGTGGATAGTGTATATGGAAGGAACAAAATGAGACATACATAGCTAGATCTGGCCTGGGCTAGTCTATTAGTATACAAGGTGAGGCTCTTACCAAACATGCTATCAGGGCTTCAGAACATAATCATGACAAATTAAAAGGTTAAGTACTCTAGATTTTTAAATCCTCTAGAAGCATACCTTAGTGGAAAAAAAGCACGGGACTGGAATTAGAGGTAATGGGTTCAAATCTCATTGGGAATATTGACTACCTAGGTGACCTCAATATAGCCATTGAAACTCTCTAATCCTCAGTTTCTTCATCTGTAAAATCAGGGAGGTAGACTGAATTCTTCCACCTCCAAATCTATGGTTGTAGTGATATAGAGAGTTATTTGGTAAGGAAATGTCTTCCATTTTTTAATTAAATTTTATTTTTCCAGTTTAAAAAAGTTAATCTTTATTTCCCTTCCACCTATACTCATTTAAAGCAAACAAAAAACTTGTGATTAACATTTATAATCAAGCAAAATAAATTTTCCCCCTAGCAAAGTCCAAAAATATTTGTGAACATTTCCTCTATCAGTGTAGATCATGACATACCTGCTCTGCAACTCAGAGTCTTAGAGAATTATTTGGGTCACTGAGAGGTTACATCACTTTCTGAGGGTGAGACAGACAGAATGTCTTAAGAGATATGCCTTGAACCAGGATCTGCTTGACCCTGATGCCAATCTTTCCCCTACTATCTTTTATTATTTATTCTAGATCCTTAGTATCTGATAGTAACAATCCCAACAACTGTAGTAAGTTTGACTGACCATACCCTCAAGAAGTGATCCACCTTTAAACCAGTCAAATGGTTTATAGAAGCACCCTCAGTTTTGGATTACTATGGCAATGAATGATATTGCTTATATCTCACATGTAAAAAGCCTTGAAGTTTTACAAAGTATTTTACATATATTATCTTGCTCAAGTCTTGCAAGAGCTCTATAAAATAGCTGTTGTCATTATCCACATTTTATGGATGAGTAAAATGAAACTAGGTGAGATTCAAACTCAGGTCTTCTTGACTCCAAATCCAACACTTCATCCATGGCTCTCTTAGCTGTTATTACTGATTGCATCACAGGGAAAATTACCACATTCCTCCCTGAGAACTACATAACTTCCTTTCTTCATGATTTTCTTTGTTACATTAGGGAGTGGCTGGGGATGTGGTACATTCACAGATCATTGTAATATAAAAATTACAATGGTTTAATTGTAATTTATCCATGCATTGTTAAAAACAGTTTTTTAAAGTAACACTCTATTTCTTTATACTGAGCACAAAACCCAGTACCAAAAAAAAGCCATTCATGTGTCAGTATATTCCAGAAGTATATTCTCTCTATTCATGCTTCTTTACCTAATTTAAGTGACATACTTCAAAAGCACGTCCTTTGAGTGCCTTTCCAGACATATACAAAACCCTGTATTGAAAAAGGAAAAGGACCATGAAAGCATCTGTTCTTGTAGGACGTTTAAGTGCACTCCATATACATAACATGAAGCACTGAAGACGCTCCCAGAAAAATCAAGTGTTTCCCCAGGAAGCTATTGCAACTAAAAAGCCTCAAAACATGAGTTTCTATGGAGCAGCTGTTAGAGTTGACAAAGTCAGTCTTTTCACCTTAAATTGAAGAGACTAGAAAACTATTCTCTCTTTTCTCCCTTTCTCTCCCCTTCTCACATTCCTATATAGAAGGCATTTGAGAACTCAGCTGAGATTTCTTAGACATTATGAGTTCACATGGGGATCTCCCACCTTACTTCTATCCTCACTCAAATAAAAGTCAACTGTAAGTGATTCATTATCTTAATGTCATGGTCCTCTTCAAGAATGAAGGACAAATACAACAATCTAGTCTTCACAAATTATTTCTAGAGTCTTGAACTAGAAAGTGAAAAAGATACAATGATTTTGGAGTTTGAATTTTATTGTACCACTAACAATCTCATAACCCAAGGTAATGCTAGATGTTGCGGTCATTTCCTAAGGAATAAGTTATGTATAAGAAAGTGTAGTGTACATTTAGGTGGAATATGGGCACCAATCAATTACTCAGCAAGCATTTATCGAGTCTACCCTGTGTCAGGCATTGTGACACATCTTGAGAAAACTATCAAGTACTTTTAGAGGTAATTTACTGTCTCAAAGAATAAATATGATTGTATATTTGGAGGAGTTTCTTAAACTCTACAGTTGTGTAGATTTTCATGTAGGCAAATGAGAGAACCCTTGTCTGGAAGACGGTGTATTTCAAAAGGGCATGAATGTAGTACACCTGGCACCCATGGCCTCAATTAGAATCTAAGAGCCTGAAATTGTAAATACCTAACTTTATCATGAAATATTAAAGAAATGAGGTTAGAAACACACCAAAACTATTACTGCCATTTGTCAACTTAGGAAGCAGACTGTTCATATCAGAAGGAAAAGTGGATTTGGGGTCAAAAGACATGTTAAAATCTAAACAACTTCATTTCTTTGTGGTTACTAATCTATTAAGAAAGGGAGGGGCAGAGCCAAGATGGCACAGTAGAAAGATTCACATTTGCTAGCGCCGAATGCACAGCCCATAATTACCTATAAAAAGAACTCACAACAAATTCTGGAACAGTAGAGCCACACAGCAATGGGGTGAAGGAGATTTCCATTCCAGAGAGCCCTGAAAAACCAATCCCAAAGGTCTGTCGTGCACCAGTTGGGAGCAGAGCCCAGCCATGCCCTGGCTGCACAGCACCAGGAGGAGCAAGCAGATCCAAGTAGGCTTCAGGGATGGAATCTCCAGCAGCCACGAAGGTCCCTCCACCCACAGACACACAGGTCAGTGAAAGACATGTCTGGACAGGTTGAGAGGGGAGTGGGGTGTCTCCATGACTCGGACCCCCTCAGGAGGCAGCAGCAGAGGCAGCAGGCAGCCAGAGACTCCCAGAACAGGCAGGAGCTTGGCAGGAGCTCCATTATAGAAGGTCTCTGCATAAACCCCCTGAGGGAACTGAGCCTGGAGGCGGCCCTACCCCCACCTGACCACCAGAACTTAAGCTCACATTGAATAGAAGCCAGGCCTGCCTCCTAAAGCCCTGAGGCTTGGGAGCAGCATTTGAATCTCAGACCCCAAGCATTAGCTGCGTGGACCTAGGTGGGGGGAGAGAGGACTCTCAGAAATCAAGTAACTGGCTAGGAAAATGCCCAGAAAAGGGAAAAAAAATAAGACCATAGAAAGTTACTTTCTTGGGGAACAGATGATTCCGCCCCTTCTTCTTCAACGAGGAAGAAAACTATTTATCATCAGGTAAAGACATAAGAGTCAAGGCCTCTGTATCCCAAACATCTGAAATAGATATCCAATGGGCTCAGGCCTTGGAAGAGCTCAAAAAGGATTTTGAAAATCAAGTTAGACAGGTGGAGGAAAAACTGGGAAGAGAAATGAGAGAGATGCAAGAAAAGCATATCAACACCTTGCTAAAGGAGACCCAAAAAAATGCTGAAGAAAATAACAC
>CM053770.1:374820529-374886429 GCA_028658325.1 Potorous gilbertii | reverse complement strand
AAAAGAGAAGATGGGGACAAGAGAAGGGAGGGATGATAGAAAAGAGGACAGATTGGTGACAAGTGAAATTAGAATGCTCAGTGTACTGGGGTGGGGGGAGGGGACAAATGGGGAGAAAATTTTGGAACACAACATTTTGTGAAAATGAATGTAAAAAGTTAAATTAATAAATTTATATTTAAAAAAAGGGAGCATTGTATAGTGAAGACAGAGCAGAAATTGAAGCCAGAAAGACCTGGGTATAAATGTCACCTCAGACAAGACCTGACTCTATGATCCAGAGGAACTCAAGTTCTCTTTGTCTCATTTCCCTTATTTGCATAATGAGGAAGTTAGACTCCATAAACTCTAAATTCTAAATCTATGATCCTATAAATAAGCATTGGACTAGGTGATCTCTAAAGATTCTTCCACCTTTAAATCTTATGAATCAATGGAGTCCTATTCACCTTGTATTTCTAATCAACATTTATGAAGAAAAACGACTTGTTTCTGTCAAGAACAGAAACAAATTCATATTTCTATATAATTAAACTGAATCCTCTTTGGCACTGCCATTACAATCTAAGGATTGTTTTTTTCCTAAGGTGAGTATTTGCACTTTTTTCCCCCTTTCCTTTCCTTTTTCCTTTCCCTTCCTCTCCTTTTCTTTCTTTTTCTTCTCAGTTTCTGAATATACTCTTGAACTTCACATTCCAATGTGATCCTACCCATCATGCCATTAATGATCACTAAATATTTTAACCATTAAGGCAATAGAAACATAAATACAGAATAGTTCTTATCTTGAAATAAGTATATTATTGATGATTTAATTTTGAAAGACTAATTTTAAGAATATATTTTCTCATTCAATTTTATGACTCATAGAACAAAATCAATCTATGAATTTGATTCAGTGCATATGTTTATTATAAGAATTAGAGATATGGGATCATCTGTATAATTGAATATATATTTTAAAAACTAGTATGATTTTTATTTTTGTTTTGTTTATTTTTTTATTTCTGAAACAGAGTAAATAGTATCAATGAACTGTTCAATATAGAATGCAACATATGCATCCAGATTGGGGGTGTGAATTTTAGAATGATACTATTAACAACTTGACATTTCTATTTGATATTTTCAGTATATTTTAAATTACAAATGATCTTCTAGGGTGTTGGAGTAGATGACCTCTAAGGCCCCCTTCAACTCTAAATCTATGATCCTATAATCCCTACTGACCCCATTTTTTAGTTTGTATAAACAAACATATGAACTGATTTGAGATAAAAAACTATATTCAGTCATAAAGTAATTTTGAAAAACTACATACTAAATTTGGTTAAGTTATACACTGATCTGTGTGACTTCATAAAAATGTAGCAAATAGCTATTCAAAATTACTTCAATTCTTTGATAAAACTTTGATCTCCATGTGTATATTCTCTATACTTTACAGATAGAGACCCATCTATGACTTCAATCAATACAATAGAAACCTTCACTTGGGCTGCCCATTTATCATCACTTGAATTTGATACATGACTGGCTCTCATGCTTTTGCACTCATACAAATCTTGGATAATGTTTTTTATGCCACCTCTCTATTATTCATTCTCATAAGTAATAAGTTACTCTCTTGCATCCTGAGTCTTTCCCTTGCATCATCTATATGGTTTTTTCTTTAGAAATCAAAATATTCCCGGATTCATGGCTTTATAACATCATTTGATGTTTCCAAAAGGACCTTTGACTTAAGGTAATTTCTTCAAACTAGTTTCTATGTATAGATACAGATTGTATTTACATAACTCTTAATCTTCCTTCCATGAAGAAAGGTTAAGAATATAGCAAACTACCATGGTATAGGCTAGTATACAGTAGATGTTGAATAGAGATGTGTGTAAAGACCATATTACATACCAAGAAGAGAAACAGAAACCCAAGTTGTTGGTTCTTAGGAGAAAGATTCAAGAAATTTAAACAAAAAAGGAACCAGAGCTAAAGATAAAGATGAGGATTCAAAATAATGGGAATCATGTTATTTATCTCCACTTCCCAAAATCCCTTGCTCCTTTCAACTTTGTACAAGTAATACATTTTACACAAAATTCCCTAAGTGCTAGTGCTCTCCTATACAACAATTTGCCTTTTATTTTTTTTGCATGTTTTGTAAATACATATGTACATATTCTCCACCACTACCCATCCCCTTCCCCACTTCATCTAACCCGGAAAATGTGATATAAGTGATTCCAGAGCCAGTATCTTCATTTTAGGGTGGACATCAGCAGACCAGAGAATGCAGCTATTATCAAAATATTATGTAACCAAGACTGAAGGTATTTTGAATTGACAGTGCTTCAGAAAGAGGTATTCTTTCTGGATTGATTTTTTGAAGGCATGTTAGCTAACTATTGTGAAGCAATTTGCAAAGGAAAACTTACATTTCCATACATAGTCATCAACAAATTAGAGAAACAAAAGATCAATGAACTGAGTTTTTAATTATTATTAAAAAAAAAACAAGAAGAAAGTAGCAAATGAAAAACATTCAAGTAAATATGAACCTAATAATTCTAAAAATCAAAAGTGAAAACAAAAATTCAATTAAGCAAATGCTAAGAAATGCGTTTTAACCACCAAAGGTGCAGGGCCTTCCTCCCAGTATTGTCAGCTGTAACAAGAAAATGAAACCACTTGCTAAGAGATACTATAAGCAAGGCTGGCATTTTGTATTTTGAGGCTATAGCTCTTTAGAGAGAGGTACTACTCTCTGTGGAATGACAGTCCTCGAAGGCATGTAAAATATGAACTATTGAAGCATGTTGAAGGGGAAAATGTACATCTCCACACATATTTATCAGCTGTTGGTTTATTTTTCCTCATAAAATAGATAATCCATTTATTTGGTGGCATAGTAGAATTGGAGGCATACTGGACTTGAAGTTAGGAAGACCTAAATTAAAATTACATTTCAGACACTGACTACCTGGAAACTGAAAAGATCCCTTAACCTTTCTTGTCCTTTTTTCTTTCCGTTACAATAATAGCACCTACCTCACAGAAGTGTTGTGAGGATCTAATTAGACAATTTTATGTAAAGAATAGTTTACATGAAACTACACAAACTCATAGTTCATCCCAAATATTTTATCCCAGAAGGTTAATTCTGTCTATTTACTTCTGAATGTGTTAAGAAAAAACCTCACTATCCTGGTATCACTCAATTCTTTGTCACTATGTCTAGCTTGATTAGAATTTAACACTAGTAATTTGAAACTTTGCCACTTAAATGGCTCAATTTTGTACATTATTTTGAATTTTTGATTTTGACCCTGCTTCTGCTCCTAACACTTCTGCTTTCATTGATTTGTATGTATATGTGTGTGTGTGTGTATATATATATATATATATATATATATATATATATATACATATATGTGTGTGTGTGTGTACACATACACATATATGGGTATGTATAAAATACAATCATACTTATATTTAAATGTCTTGAAAACATAGAAGCTAGATGGATTCAAAGGAGAATTCTGTCAAAGTTTTGAAGAAAAATTAATACCTATACTACATAAACGATTCTTGAAAATTTAGAAAAATATATTCTACCAAATGCCGTTTAGGAGATATAGTCCAAATTGTTGTTGTAGTTGTGTTTGTCCTTTGTTTTCAAAGAGAACCATGACATGAGACAAATGATGACATGACTTGTACTTGACTTTGTTTGGAGTGAGGGAGGACTGTGCAAGGTCACCAACCTCACTTTCTCCCTTTGAGCCATCTGGGTCCAGTGACCAGATATTCATCAGGATGATTGGAGATGGCCCGGGATACAATGGGACACCTTGGTCTTTTAGGGTAAGGCCTTTTCAGGTACTCATTTAAAGTGAGGTAATGCCCATTCAGTGAATAGGCCTCTTTAAAAAGTAGTCAGGGGATGGCCTCTGTAAATAGAAAATAAAAATAAATAAATCAAGCTGTGAGGGGCAGGAGCCTCTCTCTATATATGGTCCAAATATTTAAAACTAAACGAATAAGGCAAATAAAGATAATTATCGGTGTCATTAGTGAATACTGATTAGGTAGATAGACAGATAGCTAGACAGACAGGTAGAGAGAGAGAGAGAGAGAGAGAGAACCCTAGAAAAGACTAGAAGAACATTTTTAAACCATTCACTATTACCACATTTTATTTTTACCACAGGAAAAAAAAAGATGTTCCAACATTAGAAAATCAGCAAAGCTTATCATTTTAAAAATGAAAATGCCCACAACTGTATGTTTATATCAATAGATACTGAAAAATATTTAATAAAGAATTATACTTTTAGGCTAAAAATTCTCAAATGCACAGGAATAAAAGATTTTGAAAAATACAACCAAATAATTACCTCCCTAAAAATTAAATATAGTATTATGGGGCTTGTTGTTCAGCCTTTTAAGTTGTCCCCAACTCTTTGTAACCCCATTTTTGGGTTTTCTTGGCAAAGTGATTTGCCATTTCCTTCTCCAATTCATTTTTATACATGTAGAATTGAGGCAAACAGGCTTAAATGAGTTTCCCAAAGTCACTTACAAAGTAAGTGTCTAAGAAACCATTTGAACTCAGGAAGATGAGTCTGTCCTGGAACTCTATCCACTGTACCACCTAGCTGCCCATTATGAGGATACATTATAAATGTGGCAATAATTTCAAGAGTAAAGAAAGGATAGTACCTTTTCTCTTTGTTATCTAACATGGATCTGGATATGTAAGCAATATCACAGGAGTAAATTAAAGACATTAAGAGAAGTAAAGAAGAGGAAATATATATTTTATTTATTTATTTTTTGACTACAACATTCATTTCCACAAAATTTTGAGTTCCAATTTTTCTCCTCATCCCTCCCCTCTCCCCATCCCATAGCACCTTGCATTCTGATTACCTCTTCCCACAATGGGGCCTCCCTTCTATCACATCCCACCTTTCCCTTATCCCCATCTTCTCTCTTTTCTTGTAAGGCAAGATAGATTTCTATACCCCATTACCTGTATTTCTTACTGCCTAGTTATATGCAATAACAATTCTCAACATTCTTTTCTAATACTTTGAATTCCAACTTCTCTCCCTCCCTCCCTTCCCACCCATCCCCACTGAGAAGGTAAGCAATTCAATACAGGTTATACATATGTTGTTTTGCAAAAGACTTCCATAATAGTTATGTTGTGTAAGACTAACTATATTGCCTTCCATGCTACCCTTCCCTCTTTTTATTCTATTCTCTCATTTGACCTTGTCCCTTTCCAAAAGTGTTTACTTCTAGTTACTCCCTTCTCCCATTTGCCCTCCCTTCTATCATCCCCCTCACCCCACTTGTCCCCTTCTCCCATACTTTCCTGTAGTGTAAGAGAGATTTTCATACCAAATTGAGTGAGCATGTTATTCCCTCCTTAAGCCATACATGAAGAGAGTAAGATTCACTTTTCCCCTGTCTCCTCCATTAAAAAAGATTTTTCTTATCTCTTTTATGAGTGATAATTTGTCCCATTCCATTTTTCCCTTTCTCCTCCCAATATTTTCCTCTCTCACCCCTTAATTTAATTTCTTTTATGCATATCATCTCTTTGGGTTCAGCTCAACCTGTACTCTCTGTCTATATGTGTGTGTGTATGTGTATAATGGCTCCACCTATCCAAATACTGAGAAAAGTCTCAAGAGTTACAAATATTATCTTTCCATGTAGGAATGCAAACAGTTTAGCTTTAGAGAAGCCTTTATGATTTCTCTTTCCTGTTTACCTTTTCATGTTTCTCTTGATTCTTGTGTTTGAAAGTCAAATTTTCTCATTGCTTCTGGACTTTTCACCAAGAATGCTTGAAAGTCCTCTATATCACTGAATAACCATTTTTTCCCTTGAAGTATTATATTCAGTTTTGCTGGGTAGGTGATTCTTGGTTTTAATACCAGTTTTTTTGACTTCTGGAATATCTTATTCTAAGTCTTTTGATCCCTTACTGTAAAAGCTGCCAGATCCTGTGTTACCCTGATTGTATTTCCACAATATCGAATTGTTTCTTTCTAACTGCTTGCAATATTTTCTCCTTGACCTAGGAACTCTGAAAATTGGCCACTATATTAGTAGGAGTTTCTCTTTTTGGGTCTCTTTCAGTAGGTGATTGGTAGATACTTTCAGGGTTTATTTTGCCCTCTGGTTCTAGAATATCAGGGTAGTTTTCCTTGATAATTTCATGGAAGATAACGTCTAGGCTCATTTTTTGATCATGGCTTTCAGGTAGTCCCATAATTTTTAAATTGTCTCTCCTGGATCTATTTTCCAGGTCAGTTGTTTTTCCAATGAGATATTTCACATTATCTCCTATTTTTTCATTCTTTTGGTTTTGTTTTGTAATTTCTTGGTTTCTCAGAAAGTCATTAGCTTCCCTCAGCTCTATTCTCACTTTTAAAGAAGATTTTGTTCAGTGAGCTTTTGAACCTTTTTTCCATTTGGCTGATTCTGCTTTTTAAAGCCTCCTTCTCCTCATTGGCTTTTTGGACCTCTTTTTCCAATCGAGTTAGCCTCTTTTTAAAGCTGTTAGTTTCTTCAGCATTTTTTGGGTCTCTTTAGCAAGCTGTTGATTCCCTTTTCAAGCTCTTGCATGGCTTAAGCCCATATCATATTCATTTTGGAGGTACTGGACTTGAGAGGAAGCCTTGACTTCCTCTGACAGTATGCATTGTTCTTCCACATCAGAAAGGATGAAAGGAGATACCTGTTCACCAAGAAAGTAACCTTCTATGGTCTTATTTTTTTCCCCTTTTTTTGGCATTTTCCAAGCCAGTTACTTGATTTCTGAATTCTTTGTCAAGAGGAGGGTCCTAGTCCTCCTCCTCCCCCCAGTACTGTGCTCAGTGCTGAGATTCAGATCAGTTGCTCAATTCCCCTAGAGGCTTTAAGCTGAACTGCTTCCACAATGAAAGCTGCTGATCCACTTGGCCTCTGCCATACAGTGCTGTTGCCCTGCTGCCATAGATGGCTGGGGCCCATGCTGAGGGAGACCCTGCTCCCCTCTCACCCAGCTGGGAAAGCCCTCTCACTGACCTTTGAAGCTTTGTTTAGTGCTTGAGGGTTGAGGGATCTGAGACCCTCCCTGCTCGGGATTCTGCCTCAGAGGTCTGTTCTTGTCCCAGTGTCATGTGGCCAGGGCTGGACTCTGCTCTGCTTGGTGTCTTGAGGCATAGACCTTTCCTGTTGGACTTCAAGGTTACCCTTGGCTGGAAAGCTCATTCACTCTGTTGTTCTGTGGCTTCTGCTGCTCTAGAATTTGTTGAAAGTAATTTTTTATATATATTTTATGGGCTGTGGGGGAAGAGCTATAGTATGTGTGTCTTTCTACTCCACCATCTTGGTTCTGCACCTGAGGAAATATATATTGCTATCTACTTGACCCTATATGATGACATGATAGTTAGGAAATCCTAGAGAATCACCAAAGGAACAAATTGGGACAATTTATACCTTCAGTAAATAGCAAGATACAAAATAAAATCACATAAATTAATAATATTTCTTTGTGGGTAATAAAAAAAAGACATTAAAATATCTCAAATATCCTAGAATCAATTTACCAAAGCAATTTCAAGATTTACATAAATACAATTATAAATTATTCCTTTAAAGTAAAGAATTATTTAATTAACTATAGCATATTCATTGTTCATAGTTAATTGAATATATTATAGAAATTAACAATTTTTTACCAATATCAATCAAATTATTAATAGGATACTTTCTAGAGCTTGAAAAAATAAAAACAAAATTAATTAAAATTTAAAAAGGAACTAGAATATTAAGGAAAACAATATGAAGCTATCAATGAAGAGGAAAAGTACCACCAGAACTTTACAGCATAAAATAATATATCAAAATGGCTTATTACCAGTTAAAAACTTTATAGATTAACAAGGAAAAATCAGAAATAATTTAACTCAATAATCCAGTGTTCAATAAAATGAAAAACAAATTATCTGGGGAAAAATTCCCTATTTGACAAAATGTGCTAGGAAAACTAGAAAGAAATTTGGCAGAAATTACATACAACACTTTATACAACATGTAGCATTATGTAAAATGGATATGTGATCTACATATTAAAGGTGAAGGAAACGAGGGGATATAAGGAGGATAGAGAACCAGACCTGGAGACATTTATAATCCTATGTAGGTAGTGATATGAACAGTTTCTGAAAGGAATTGCAAACTATTAATGATCATATGAAATAGAGTTCCAAATGACTAATAAGAGAAATGCAAACCGAAACAACTCATGTTTCAACTAATTCACCCCAACCTGGAGATAACAAAGAATAGAAATAGTCAGTGTTAGAAAGACTGTTGAAAGACAGACAGACATATTAAGCTACTTAATGTGTCCCTAACACAGCTGGAGATATGATGTGATCCAATCATTAAGGAAAGTAACCTGTGATATGATGCAAAAGTAAAGAAAATATCTATATCCTTTGACTCAGAGAGTTAACTTCTTGGTAAATTTTTCAAAGGAGCTTATTGACAAAAGAAAGTGTATACACATGGCACAATATTAATAGAAGCATTTTTTGAAGTAGCAGTGATCTGGGAAAAAGCAAATAATCATTGGTGGAGGAATAACTTTTAAAATGGTGGTTATGGAATATGAATATGTTGGAATATCACTACTCTAAGAAGTGCAAGAATATCACTACTATGTAAGAAATGATGAATATGATGAATACAGAGAAGCATGTAAAGACATAAGAATTCATGGAAAGTGAAGTTAATAGAATGTGGGAAACAATATAAAATAAAGCAATGTGAATGGAAATGACAATGGAAATTTAGCACTATAGAATTAATAACCAAGATCAGTCCAAAAGAGAGATATGCAAAGGCAACTCTCCTCATTCTTTGCAAAAGAAAAGGAAGAGGGTATGGGTATTTGGATCAATCATTTATAATATCAGGCTTTTAAAATGTGTTGATCAGTTTTGCATTAATTACTTTTTGCTCTCATTTTATTCTCTGTTAATAGGGATGACTCTCTGGGGAAAAGAGGGAAGGGATATACTGAGAAACGTAGGTGATGTGAAAACAACATACATTAATAAAAATGTATTTTAATGATATGTGCAAAGTTACATATAGAAGGAAGCAAATTTAAAACAACACTGAAATTAAAAGGCCAATGTATAATCAGGCATATTTCTCACTAATCTTCCATTTTTATCATTACACTTAAGGCAACTTTGACTCTCTAAGTTTAAATAGAAAACAACTTTATCACTCTTAGACTAAAGGTCCCATTTACTCTTCTAGTTTCATTGATTCCTCTTCTTCTAGAGGTTTAGCAGAGACAAAAATCATTTCACAACTTGATGCCACTTGTCTGCATGAAAAATCCTTGACAGTCATTTTCCTATCAGCAATTTCCCTGCTGGCCAGCTTCTAAATCACCCCAGCTCCCACTATCATCAGATAGCTAGCTGCTAGATGTTTACTGATTAATTTGCATTGAATGTTTGCCTACCAGCCAACACTTTAAGACACTGTGTTGTGTTAATGTAATATATGTGTGTATATAAAAATATATATATGCATGTATATATGTGTATGTGCATATGTATATATACATATATACACACATACATATATATTATGTCTATACACACATACACATGTATATTGTATATAATACATTTGTTTATATATATTATATATATCAATATCAATATATATATATCACATCCAACATTAAAATTTAAGAAAAAATAAAGTTCTGAATAAAATACGTGAAAATGCAACTTGTTCATAGTTGGCCTTAGGATCATAGATATAGAGATGAAAGTGACTGCTGGTGCCATTTAGTACAGTCTTCTTACTTTACAGTTGAGGAAACAGGGACACAAACATTAGATAACTTTCTCAAGGTCACAACACTAATAAGTAGCAGAGTTGAGAGTCAGAGCCAGGATCTCTGACTTCAGTTCTAGCATTCTTTCCTCTAAACTGTGCAGAGAAAAGTACATGTTTAAAATCAACCAATTTACCTCAATTTCTTTCTTATATTTAAAAAAATGAATCCAACCTAAAATAATGTATGCATTATGTATATGTATATGTATATGCAATCTTGAAAACTCTTTCTGATTTCCAATAATTTAATTAAAGCCCATGACAGGCGAAGTAAAATGCATTCTTTGTAAAGTATGGATAAATTTCATAAGCATGTAGGCCTTTGAACATTGAAAATAAAATTTAAAACATTTAGGTGTTCCAAACTGGACATTTATTTATTCACTATCCTTTATTAAACACCATTTTATTCAGTAGAAATTCTTTTTTTGTCAATCATGTTTAAATGATTTTTCATTTTAAATTCATAAAAATGAAATTCAGATGTTTCCACTATTGTTTACATTTGCTGTAGAATTTAGAAACTTATTTCTTCTTTGACTTCACTGAAAGTATAGCTAAGATACCTGCTATGCAGCAAGTTGAAGTAACAAGCAATCTCAAAGTACTATTTAATAAAAGAGAAAACAAGATAAAATATAAACTGTATTTTCATATATTATCTCTAATAATTTTAAACAAACTGGCCAATAGTTCAAAGCCATTATTATTACCGTAGCATGTTTTTGAAACAAAAGCACAAAGCATAGTTTATCATACTCCATTAACATGTTAATATAGCACAGAATGGTACCAAACATGCAGTCAAATATTTTGGCAAGATCAATAGTAATTATTAGGTAATTAGAGTTATTAAAATTAAATGTGATATGCCCAAGACAGTGACATTTTACTATCTAAAAAATCTAAGATTTTAAAATAAAACTGTATAATTTAATCATTTGGTTCAGATATTAGAATTTTTTTCCTGGGGTGAGACTACAGGTATAATATTCATATAAAAAATAGATCATCGCTTCAGCCACAATGGCTATTATAAGTAGAATATTATAGTCACATTATTTCTGCAAATTACTTGTTCAACTAATAATTGTTTTATATATGGACCTTTCTCAAATCTCTCATATGCTTTTAAGATATCATTTCCAATGTAAACACTAACCACTTATTTTAGACTTTTCAGTCTTTTTATTCTTGGAGTCTATTGAGAGTTCTATTTTAAAATTTGAAATTCATGTTTTTAGATAATGGAACTCTTATTGCACATTGATAGACCAATAGAATTCATTGAAACACATTATTTCCCAAGTGTCAGAAATGCAAAAATTGCTACAAACATAAGTGGAATGCTAGGTTAGTCTCCATAAAACCATACAGCAAATTTCTTTGTCTTTTTTGGGGGTTGTCTACATTCTTTGCTGCATTTTTCTCTTTGCCAAAGGGATGCCCTTTTCCTTCCCTTTTTTTTCCTTCATGATGCACAGTAACTTCAAATTTCTTCCTAGGCATTCAGAATTTCCCAGTGCAGAACCCCATGTAAGCCTGCAATTCTCAGACTCTAGCCATCTCAAAATTATCTCATTCTTCTCTCTACTACCCTGTCAAAATTCTTATCCTTTCACTGCACAAATCTCAGGTATTTGCAAGGGTTTGAGGGGGGAGAAGAGAAAGAAGAAGTAATAAAACTGGATTAAGATATGAATTCCTAGTAATAAGCTTAGTGTGTATACTCTCCTAAAAGTATTTTCAGTTTTCACTGTATTCAAGTAGCTTATAAACCTGAAAGAATGAAATGTAAAATTTCATCAGGGAGATTCAAGGGTCAGGTGTCTTCTGGGCACCTGGGTTTTAGATAGAAAAACATCTATTTTATCTACACACAAGTTCTAAACACAGGAAGATTCACCACCAATAGATTGGCCAAATGGTGAGGAATTCTTTGGCCATGTCAATCCAAGAAACAGAAAGTTAAAAATTAGTTTTCAGTCCTTTGAATCCTCTATTGTCTTAAAACAATGCATTGATGATAATGGCAGACACAAGGTTTAAGGTAGAATATTGAGAATCCCACACTTTTAAAACTGCATACAGATATTAACTTGAAATATGAGGTCCCTATCTAATGACAAATGAGATGACACTCTATAGGAGTGATTGAATTATGTCAATATTGACACACCATAAATTAAACCAAAA
This sequence comes from Potorous gilbertii, assembly GCA_028658325.1. NCBI lineage: Eukaryota > Metazoa > Chordata > Mammalia > Diprotodontia > Potoroidae > Potorous > Potorous gilbertii. Next base: position 374,874,297 of record CM053770.1, on the reverse strand, counting down.
GACCAAAGAAAGTTGAGTTTAGGTAGAAGAATGTGTTACATATTCTCTTAAATATTTCAAACACAGGATTTGGGCAGATTTGGGGTTTGGTTATGTGTGTGTGTGTGTGTGTGTGTGTTTACTAGCACCACAATGGGACTCATAGGATATGTGTCCTTCCCACATTACCGTTTTGATGATCAGCATAAGCAAATTGATCACTTTGATGATCATAAGATCGTAACATTAAAGGTAGAATATACCTTAGAGTTCAAGTGGTGGCCAAAGAAGCAGCTTGGGTCCATTGTCCAGTCAGCTCAGATTAAAACCTCTGGGGAATTGAGCAGCTAATCTGAACCTTGGTCCTCAGTGGCAGCCCCATTCCCACCCAAAATGCCTGGGGGAATTGAGCAGCTGATCTGAATCTCAGCCTTGAGCATGGTACTGGGGAGAGGAGGAACACTAGGACCCTCCTCCTGACAAAGGATTCAGAAGTCAAGTAACTGGCTGGGAAAATGCCCCAAAAGGGGGAAAAATAAGACCATAGAAGTTTACTTTCTTGGTGAACAGGTGTCTCCTATTCTTTCTGATGAGGAAGAACAAGGCATACTATTAGAAAAAGTCAAGGCTTCTGCCTCCAGTATCTCCAAAATGAATATGAAATGGGCTCAGTCCATACAAGAGCTTGAACAATGAGTTAGCAGCTTGCTAAAGGAGAACCAAAAAAATGCTCAGAAAAATAACACCTTTAAAAAGAGGCTAACTAATTGGAAAAAGAGGTCCAAAAAGCCAATGAGGAGAAGGAGGCTTTAAAAAGCAGAATTAGCCAAATGGAAAAAAAGGTTCAAAAGCTCACTGAACAAAAGAGTTTTTTAAAAGAGAAAGTGGAGTTCAGGGAAGGTAATGACTATGTGATAAACAAGAAATTACAAAACAAAATGATTGAAAAAATAGAAGATAATGTGAAATATCTCATTGGAAAAACAACTCACCTGGAAAATAGATCCAAGAGAGAGAATTTTAAAATTATGGGACTACCTGAAAGTCATGATCAAACAATGAGCCTAGACATTATCTTCCATGAAATTATCAAGGAAAACTACCCTGATATTCTAGAACAAGAGGGCAAAATAAACATTGAAAGTATCCACCAATCACCTACTGAAAAAGACCCGAAAAGAGAATATAGTGGCCAAATTTCAGAGTACCCAGGTCAAGGAGAAAATATTGCAAGCAGTTAGAAAGAAACAATTCAAGTATTGTGGAAATACAAGCAGGATAACACAGGATCTGGCAGTTTCTACAGTAAGGGATCTTGGAACAGGATATTCCAGAAGTCAAAGGAACTGGGATTAAAACAAAGAATCACTTACCCATCTAAACTGAGTATAATATTTCAAGGGAAAAAATGGTCATTCAGTAATATAGAGGACTCTCAAGAATTCATGATGAAAAGATCAGAAATGAAGAGAAAATTTGATTTTCAAACCCAAGAATCAAGAGAAGCATGAAAAGGTAAACAGGAAAGAGAAATCATAAAGAATATTCTAAAACTGAACTGTTTACATTCCTACATGGAAAGATAACATTTGTAACTTTGAGACTTTTCTCAGTATTTGGGTAGGTGGAGAGATTGTACACACACACACACACACACACACACACACACACACACACACACACATACACACACACATAGAGAGTACAGGTTGAACTGAATCCAAAGAGATGATATCCATAAAAAAATAAAATTAAATTAAGGGGTGAGAGAGGAAAATATTGGAAGGAGAAAGGGGAAAATGGAATGGGACAAATTATCACTCATAAAAGAGATAAGAAAAATCTTTTTTTAATGGAGGAGAAAAGGTAGGAGGTGACAGGGCAAAAGTGAATCTTACTCTCTTCACATATGGCTTAAGGAGGGAATAACATGCTCACTCAATTTGGTATGAAAATCTCTCTTACACTACAGGAAAGTATGGGAGAAGGGGACAAGTGGGGTGAGGAGGATGATAGAAGGGAGGGTAAATGGAAGAAGGGAGTAACTAGAAGTAAACACTTTTGGGAAGGGATAAGGTCAAATGAGAAGATAGAATAAAAGTGGGGAAAGGGTAGGATGGAGGCCAATATAGTTAGTCTTACCCAACATAAATATTATGGAAGTCTTTTGCAAAACAACACGTATATCCCCTGTATTGAATTGCTTACCTTCTCAGTGGGGATGGGTGGGAAGGGAGGGAGGGAGAGAAGTTGGAATTCAAAGTATTAGAAACAAATGTTGAGAATTGTTATTGCATATAACTGGGCAGTAAGAAATAAAAGAAAGGTAATCTAGTATAGAAAGTTATCTTGCCCTACAAGAAAAGAGAGAAGATGGAGATAAGGGAAGAGTGGGTGTGAAAAAAGGGAGGATACATTGAGGGAAGGGGTAATCAGAATGCAAGGTATTATGGGGGGGAGGGAAGAGATGTGAAGAAAAACTGGAATTCAAAATTTTGTAGAAATGAATGTCAAAATCAAAAAATAAATTTAAAAAATATGAATATATATGTATAACCCATATCAGATTGCATGCCATCTTGGGGAGGAATAGAAAATTTAGAACACAAAATCTTAAAGAAGTGAATCTTGAAAATTAAAAATAAATAAGTAAAAATTTTTTGGAAAAATGTTTTTTCCAATCCTACTTAATGCTAGTGCTTTCCCTCTGAGAGTACTTTTAACTAACACTCTTCAAATCTTGTTTGTCTCCATTAGATTGTGAGCTCCTTGAGGGAAGAAACTGTTTTTCATTTTCTTTGTATTTTTCACATTTAGTACAATACTTGACACATAATAAGAGTTTAAAAATTACTTATTGATTTATCTTGAATAAGATCATGAAAATTAAGTCAAAATATGCATTAATACTTGGGGACTTGAATGAAAAAGTGGAGAAAAAAAAGGAAATGTAGCTCAAGCTCAAGCAATGAAAGATGCAAAGGCTTCCAAATTACAAAGAAGTTCCTTAATTCTTCATTATTGCTACTTTATTCAAGGGGAAACTCAGGAGGAACTGGAAATTTTAAAAAAACTTCTTATGTGGAGGGGGATGGGAGGAGAAAAGCAAAACCTTTACAACAAATAGGCATACAGAAGAAAACCAAGTCCCCAGATTAGATGGGTACGAAAGTGTGTCTCATTTTTCTATAAAGAGTTGAACAGCATTCTTTGTCATCAGTCCTCAAATTTTTCAAAGCTGTGCCTTTTCACAGTGTGTTATTGTATAATTTTTCTCCTGGTTCCACTAACTTTTGTTACACTTTCAATATTTTGTATTTATATTCATATCATTCCTTTTAGAATGAACACTCATAAGTGTTCATTATTTCTTTAAGAGTAATGGTATTCTATTACACTGATACATCATAATATGTCCAACCTTTCTTCAATTAATGGTCACCAATTAGTTTCCATTTTTTACCACTTCAGAAAGAATTGTTCTAAATGTTGGTTGTTTGGGGACATTTTTCTCTTTGATCACTTTAGGTTATAGGGCTAGTTATGGCACCATTGGATAAAATGGTCATTGGATAATCAGATCAAAGGTTGTACAATTTGCAACTTTATCAGCAGTATTCCAAAATGCTTTCCAGAGTAGCTGCAACAATTCATGGTTATACCAAGATGATATCAATATGCATGTTTTCCCTGTAGTCTTTCCAATATTTACCATTTTCCTTTTTCTTTATGGCTAGTTTGTTAATCTGATGGTTATAAAATAGAAAATCTGAGTTGCTTTAATTTTCAATTCTCTAATTATTAAGTATGGGCAGCTTTGTGTCATGGTGGATAGAGTATCCAGCCAGGAGTCAGGAAGACTTATCATCCTGGGACCAAATCTATCCTCAGATACTTAGTAGCTCTGTGGCTCTGGGTAGTCACTTAACCCGGCATGCCTCAGTTTCCTCATCTATAAAATGAACAGGAAACAGAAATGGCACACCTCTTCAGTATTTCTGCCAATAAAATCCCAAATGGAGTTATGAAGAATCAAATATGACTGGAAATGACAGAACAAAAATATATTTTACTTATAACTATGAACTACCTGTTCATATCTTTTGATTGCATTTTTTGTGTTCTGTGATCTACTTTCCTCTTTGTTTTGACATGCACTCTTTCCTTGTCCATTCATATGAAAAGTAATTTCTTTCTTGTTACAACAATGTGCTTATATCTGTCAGACCTGTACTAACTATATGATCCTGAGTTAGTCACCTAACTCTGTTTGCCTCAGTTGCTTCATCTGTAAAATGAGCTAGAAAAAGAAATGTCAAAGCACTCCAGTATTTTTGCCAAGAAAACCCCAAATAGGATCCCGGGCATGATTGAAATGACTAAAAGACAACTACAAATGCCATATATCCATTTATATGTTTGTTATACACGCATTTCTATTTTATCATGACAGTGTGAATTTCTGGAATAAAACTTATTTCTGACAAACTACTGTTGAGTTTTCCTACCATTTTTCCCCAAATAAGGAAGTCTTAACTTCAGTAGCTGGGTTCTTTCTGTTTATCAGCATAAGGCTACTGTATTTATTTACTTTTGTAGGTTCTTTACTTAATATGTTCCACTGATTGACCTTTCTATTTTTTTAAGCCACTAACAAATTCTTTTGATGATTAATGTTTTGTAATGTAGTTTAATATCTATTACTACTATATTCCCTTTCTTCTAACTTTGTTCAGTATTTCACTTGAGAATCTCTATAATTTGTTCTTCCAAATAAATTTCATTATTCTTTTTTCTACATAGATAAAGTAATCCTTTGCTGGTTTGAATGGAATGGCACTGAATAAATAATTTAGGTCATATTGTCATGTTTATGTTAATGACTCAGTGATTATATTATAATGACCTGAGCAATTAATATTTCACCAATTATTTAGGTCTGTTTTATTTCCATAAACACATTTTTGTAGTTGTACTTACATAGTTCTTGCAAAGTTATATTCATATAGTTCATGTTGGTAAATAGACTCCTGAATGTATTATTTAGTCTGTTATTACTTTAAGTGGAATTTCACTTTCTACTTTTTCTGACTGAAATTTCTTGATAATGTACAGACATGCTGAGAATTTATGTGTTGTTTTATGTACTACAGCTTAGATGGTGACTCGTTATTCAATTACTTTTAGATGACTTGGGTTCTCTCTCTCTGCTCCCCCCCCCCCCTGTGTGTGTGTGTGTGTGTGTGTGTATGTGTGTGTGTGTACTAATATCATCTACAAAATGTGAAATGTATTCCTTGCCTATGTTATTCCCTCTATTTTTTCTTTTTTTCTTATTATAATTAACACTAGAACTATATCAAAAAAATAGTGGGAAATGGATATCCTTACTTTAGCCTTGATTTTATTAAAATAAATTCAAGCTTTTCCATAATACACAAAGCTATCATTTTAAGAAATATTTTTTATCAAGTTAATAGAAGTTCAAATCGTTCCTATTATTTGTAGTTGTTGTCGTTAACAGAAATGGGTGTTATATTTTGTCAAAAAAAGCTTTCCTGCATTTATCCATTGATATTGAAATCCATTGATACAACTGTTATTCTTGTTTTTAATGACTTTAATTATATTTATAGTTTTCCTAATTTTAAAGGAATGTGGCATTTATATACACTAGTCACCGTGTATATAAAATCTTGATATTTTAATGTAGCCTCTTTGGTAACATTTTATTTTATACTTTTGCAACTATGGCACAGCAAATAGAATGATAGGCATGGAATCAGGAAGACCTGACTTCAAACACAAACTCAGATATTTACTAGATGTATGTCGCTTGACAAATCACTTGAGCTCTATTTGCCTCAGTTCCTTTATATGTAAAATGGGGATAATAACAGACGTTACCTCCCAGGGTTGTTGTGAGAACCAGTTGGGTTATTAATTAAGTTCTTAGCACAGAGCCAGGCACATAAAAAACACAATACAAATGTCAGCTATTGTTATTATAATAATTTTCTTTACTTATTTTTATGCTCTTTGATTAAGGTATCACGTTGTAAAAGGAATTCTGTAGTATCTTTTCTTCTGCTATTTTTGCAAAGTCAATGTAATATTGAAATTAATTATTCTTTGAATGTTTAATAGCATTCACTTGGAAATCCATCTGATCCTGGGCTATTTTTCCCCTTTGGGAGTTCATCCATGACTTATTAATTTTTCTTCTGAGATCATGTTGTTTCAATTCTCTATTTCGTGTTTTATTAACATGAGTATTTTATCTTTTACATATTCATCTAACTCATTTGTCTTTTTACTTTCATATATAGTATTTGGGAAATATTTCTAATAACATCAGCTATTTCTTCATTTGTTGTGAATTTTCAGTTTTCATTTTTGATATTAACAATTCATTTTTCTTATTTCTTTTTAAAAATAAAATGTTTTATTTATTATATAATTCTAAACAGCTTCCACTTTTATTTATTAATTGCTTGCAATTTTGTTCATTTTTGTTAATCCTTTTGTCTTATTTTTTAGGATTTCTTTTTAGTGTTTAATTTGGAGAGTTAATTTATTGATTTTCTAGGCATTGTGTTTTTGCTGCACATCTTTCTTGCTCTGTTCTTTCTTTTTTGTTGATAAAAGTTCCAAAATTTTCTTAAACGCAGTTTTGGTTATATCCCAACACAATATTAGTATACTGCTCTTATTGTTATTTTTATATTTGATCAATTGTCTATTTTTCTATGACTTTTTTCCTGTAGCAAAAAAATTTTAATATTTTATTTTTTCCAATTGTATATAAAAACAATTTCTAACATTACTTTTTTTTTTTCAGATTTTGAGCTCCAAATTCTCTCACTCCCTCTCCTCCTCATTCGCTGAAGAGAAAAGTAGTTTAATATAGCTTATACATGTGCAGTCATGCAAAATGTATTTCTATATTAGTCATGTTGTGAAAGAAAACACAGACCCCCTCCCCCCAAAAAAGAAAAAAAAGGTTTAAAAAAGGATGCCTCAATCTGCTTTCAGACTCCTTCAGTTCTTTCTCTCGAGTTAAATAGCATTTTTCATCCTAAATCCTTTGAATTGAAGACACAAATTCTTTGGGATTAATTCCTTAATCTCTAGTTAATTTTTAATCCTTTCTTTACCAACACTTCATTGAATATAATTTCACTGATTTATAGTATTTAAAGGATGTATTCAATATGACTGCTTTTCTATCTTTGTGAGGTTTGGATGCCTTAATGTAAAGTCATTTTCTGGGAAGTTGGATAGGTGAATATTATATAGTCCTTTGAAATCCCATTAAATAACCAGCAGAGGATTTTTATACCTAACTTTTCCCAAGATTCTATTCAGGTCTTTAATTCTTTCTTTCTTTTGTTAGATTTGTCTAGATGTGAAAAGGGCACACTAACTAATCCCTAATATTGTAATTTTACTCTTTCTTCCTGAAATCATTTAGTTTTTTTCCTAATGTTAAGCATTAATTTATTCCTAATATTTATGTTATTTCATTTTAATATTTTTATTAAATATTTTTATTTTGATATCTGTTACCTTTTAGCAAAATGTAGTTTCCTTGTTCATCCCTTTTAATTGTCTATTTTTATGATATCTTGTCTGGAATCATGATTCCTATCCCTGCTTTTCTATTTTCTATTTTACTTCAGCTTCTTATGTTAACTGATGGTGAGTCTTTATATTTCAAATTTATATAAACAACACATTGTTGAATTTTTCTTTCTAATAACTATATAATCCAAACCCCTATGCTTTTCCATTTTATGGGTTAGTTCTTCCCATCCACATTCTCAGTTATGATCATTAATTGCATATTTCCTTCCAACCTGTTCTCTTATGTTTTTTTATGTCTTTTTTCTCTACTATCCATCTCTCCCAGATTCTTTTCTTATCTTATCTTTCTTTCCTTGCAATGCATTCACCCTTTTCTGAACTTAGGATGTGTTTTGTTTTTGACTTGAGCTTCTGTGAATCTGTCTTCTCTATGGCTCTCCCCTTTTCCTTTCTACCTGTTTCCTCCTGTTTTGCCATATAGTTAAATATATTTCTATGTCAAGATCTTTGTGTATATGTGTATGTATGTATATGTATACACACATATGTGTATGTGTGTGTGTTTGCACCTTCTCTGGTCAATTCAGATAAAAATGCTCACCTTTTCAGGTTAACGCCCTCTCCTTTTACTCATTCATTTGTGCAGACTTCTAATTGCACATCCTGATTAAGTTTACCTCCTCTTCCTCCTCTTATCATACCTCATATATTCTTTTCTTTTCATTTTCTATTCTTGTTTTAAATGATCATCAAGTAATCCCTAGTCACCTGTCTTGCTTGACTCCCTTTATTATTTTGGAGGACATCACTGTTCTTAGGGGTTTAAAAATTAAGGTGACTCTGAAGTTTTCACTCACTCCCAGAAAATCAGTAAAGAAGATAAAGAATGAAAGAGTTGACATGGAATATGGGTGCATAAATACACTGTTGGTGGACATATCAATTCTTCCCAGCATTCTGAAAAGGCTATACCCTTTGACTCAGAGATTACACTATTAGTCATGTGTATTGAGAAGTTAAAAAAAAGAAAGAATGTCTGATATACATCACAATATTCACAGCAGCAATTTTTGTTTGTTTTGTTTAGTGTGGTAGCAAAGAGCTAGAAACAATGTTAAGTTGTCTGGTTGGGGAGTGTTTAGCAAATTTTAAAATGTGAATGTAATGGAACATTACTTTGTCATAGGAAATGATGAATGCAAAGAATCCAGAACAATATGGGAAGACATATGAACTCATAAAGAGTAAAGGTAGAAGAACTAGGAAAATAATTTATACAATGTCAATAATAGAAATGGAAAGGGGAAAAAAAGAAAATGAATGCAGCGAAATTGTAATGACCACATCTTGACCTTGTTAACAGTTGAGGAAATGTACCTCTCTACCTTAATTGCAGAAGTGAAGTTCTCTGGGTAAGGAATGTGGAATACACTATCAGGCATGATAGCTATATGGGTTAGTTTTTGTCAAACTATTCTCTGGCAATTTTATTGATTTATTGTGTTTTTAAATTTCCCAATATATACTTTCTGCTCCTTTTCCTGAAGAGGCACCTCTCAGTATAAGAAAAAAATAACTATACAATGAAATAGTCCCAAAAGTATGTAGTGGTCATACCCATAGTTCCCCACCACTGCAAAGAAGAAGGGGAGATGCCTTCTTATATATATAGCTTTTCTGTGAGGCCAAACATGGTCATCCTAGTTCCACAGAATTCACTTTTAATTATTTTGTTGTTTTGTATTCCATTTATATTGCTTCATTCACTATGTTCATTGTTTTCCTGGATCTGATTACTTCATTTTGCATGAGCTCTTTTTATGTTTCTTTGGGTGCTGAACTGTTTTTTTTATCTTTTGCTCTTAAAACTTTGGTTAAAAGGGATGATTTTCAGGGTGAGGGAATAGAAAGAAATACATTAGGAAATTAATGTGATATAAAGACAAAAATGAAAGATTTATAGGCAATTCTGATACTGGGGTGAAAAGTAGCCTTAAATGTTTTCTTCCAACAGGACGTTTCTCATGCCAATCTTAATATCTTATGGGTCCTCATTGAACCACACCCTGATTATTAATATCAAGCAAGGCATAAAAACAGGGAAACATATTCACCAGAGCCATTTGCCGCTGTCTTGGATGACATCCAGGGAAGACTCCAAAAGGAAGATGAATTCGTCATAAAAAGTGAGATCATCTAGTTGCTTCAGTTTGCGGATGATATTGAGTTGACTGTTTCAGGCTTTAGTACACTGTGGAATCTCTGAATTGAAAGGAAAAGGAAAAGAATAGAAATTTATTGCCTATAATGTGCCAGGTACTGTGCTAAATGCTTTATAAATGATACCCTATTTTCATCCTCACAATCCTAGGCACTAGAAGCTATTATTGTCCTCATATCACAGAAAAAGGAAGTAAGTCAAACAAATGTTAAGTCTCTTGTTCGTAGTCATAAAGCTATAAATGTACAAGGCCAGAATTGAACACAGATCTTCCTGACTCTACTATGTCATCCAGTTACATACTAATGAGGGCTAAAATTACTTTTAAAAGGTTGTCAATCAAAGAGAAATAGCTATTAGATGAAAAATACATAATCTAAAGTTCCATATGAAGCTGGATAACTGGTCCGTTGGTTACTCAATCATGATATATATCCTGGATAACCTTGGAGAATGTGCAATCAGTGGGACTCAGAACTGAACAGAAGGAACTCAAAGGGATATGTTGTATATATTTTCAGTGATACTAACAATTCTCTCTGAAAGAAATTGTGATCTTTTCAATGACAACATTCATCTTTGAATGAGTTTATGTGGGTGCAGTTTCTGGAATACCATAATGCTCCAGCAGTAAAAGCTATGATAATGGAGAGATTCATAGTGGCCTGTGACAGTAAAAACAATTAACTCCTCAATGTTGCATGAACTCTATCATCAAAGATACATGGCTCAAAAATGTTTTGTTGGTTATATAGTGATAGACAGCTGAGCAAGTCACATGTTCTATTGCTGCCCATGGTATGTCAAGACCAGGGTGGAGGGGAGATGGAGAGAGAGAGAAAGAGAGACAGACAGAGAGAGAGAGAGAGAGAGAGAGAAAGAGAGAGAGAGAGAGAGATATTGAGACTCAGTCCCAACACAGCAACATTTTCACTGTGGAATATTTATAAGAGAAGAACATGGAACAAAATGCACAAGATTGGAAGGCATAGGTAGAGTTGCAGCTCTGAAGAGAATATTCATATCCATGAGACCCCAGATCAATTGAAATATAACACTAGCCTTCAAAGTGTGATTTAGGAGCCTTTGAAAAATCCCTCCATCCCAGATTTTACAATTACAGAATATTAGAATATTAAAGCTAGAAGGGATCTTAGGGACCATATCATACAGCTTGCTCATATGAATGATGAGGCAACTGTGGCTCATTTTTGATTTGCCCAATGTCTCACAAATAACTTACTTTAGAAATTCTTTCTCCTGACTATCAGTCTTGTGATCTTTCCACAATAAACATCTTCCTCATTGGGCTTCTTTTGTAGCTATAATTTTCTCATTGGAGACCTATTGCTTTGGCTTAAGGCATTGTTTTTTGATTAAATTTTAGTCTTGTTGAAAAGAATCGGGTAAATGGGGGAAAACAGTACTCATAAATATTGTGTTTAGTTATCCTTTTGATATGCTTTAATTTCCCTCTGGGTAGCACTGAGGGAGAGATCTTAAAATGTAGGACTTTGTAAAATTGATAGTGGAGTATACATGTGTTTAATGATGTCACCCACATTTTGAGAGCACATCATTAAGAAATATGAGATAAGCCTTTACTTTAACAACATTGACAGAAAGATAATGATAAGCTAGAGGGGAATGCAACATTGTACAATAAAATTATATTTTATATATATTCTTCATATCAAAAATGAAAGGCAAAATAGACAGATAAAAGTTTTACAGAGCTGAATATGATGTTCTTACTGTAGGAAGAAGAGGAAAATGACACCTAGAGGGAACAGTAAAGGGAATGAAACCTACTAAATATGTACACATACACATATATACATACACACACACACATATATATACACACATACATACACACACACACACACACACACACATATATGTATATATATGTAACAGCAAGAACCCCAACATACACAGCAGGCCTGCTATACAGGTTCTTAAATCTGCTTTTCTAAAAGGAAAGCAACTTTTGAGGGGTCATCAATCTATTTTAATCAAGCACATATATATCATTCACTTAGTTCAGGAAAAAAAAGTCAGCACCTTGAACTTCAGAGAAAATACAAATAGAGAAATAAAGACCAACAGACAAGGCTTCCAACTGTGTGACCATAAGCAATACGTACATCACAGATCAACAAACAGACCAAGATGTCTCACCATATATACATAGTTACCAGAGAGAGAAGCACCAGCATCTGGATTTTCAAAGCCAGGGGGACACCTTAGAAGCTTCCCAAACAAAACACTTCCAGTGAGTAAGCCCAAAACAAAACCTCACCTCAGAGTATATGTACACTTTTCAGAGCCAAAGGGCAACACAACCCTTGACAACCAGTGTCTCATTAGAAATTAACAAAAGGCATGGTCCTTCCTACAAATCTCCCCCAATCAATCTTTCTTTAATGGGCAGGCCCATTATTGGGTGGGGAAGGTCTTTAACTCTCATTAACATTACAACTACACACATATGTCATATACATACATATGCATATGCACATATTCTAGCCAACTTGTAACAATGCTGAGAGGATAAAGAAAAAAATTAAAAATTCAATAAGAAAAAAGTAAGTTGCCCTCTTTATGAATACCAAAAAAACCCAAACATATATATATATAAATGTATATATATATAAAATGTAAAAATGTGTATAATGTATATAATGACTTACAGAGACTGAATAAATGAGTGAGAAAAAGTAAGCCTATTTATAAACAAGTCCCTTCACCACCAGCAATAACTGGCACAGTTGCCACCAACACATAAAAAGACACAGGAAAGCTGAGAGTGGTAACACTGCCATCCCAAAAAACCACCTGCCCTGCTTCCAGCCCAGTCTTCATGGCCTTCATTCGGGAAAGAAACTCTCTTTAAAAAGGGTCCATCTATCCCAAACAATTGCCAAGCAGCTGTCACCCACAGAGTAGTCAAGGCAACCTAGGTGATGCAGCAAGACAGCTGAGGGAGAGATGTGAGGCAGCATATCCTAGGCAAGTCTACCTGACCACCTTAACCACTTTCTTCCCTCAAGACCTTGATGGAGACATTCCATAACTCTTAATCCAAGTGCCTTGGAAATTGCAATGATTTCAGCCCAGTGCCCTCAGTCATCATACTGGGAAGTAACCACTGTGGATATGCAGCCTGGCAACTGTTCCTGATATTTCTACAGTCATCACTCCTGAAGGACTAGAAAATAAAGCCCCCTCTTTGGTGATTCAATATTAATGGTTCAATATTAGAAATAGATAGGATTTTTTTCAGTGAAAATTATATTAATGAAATGTTTCTGACACCACACCCTAAGGATGATGGGACCTTTTCATTTGACTTGTAGCTAAAACCTTTCATTAGCCTTGTCTCCCTCCTTAGAATGTGAGCTCTGTGAGAGAAGGGACTATCTTTTTTCTAATTGTACCCTCACTGCATAGAAGACGGCTTTCACATAGTAAGTGCTTAATAAATACCTCATTCATTCATTCATCTTTCTACTTAATTCACAGTCTTCATCCTCAAAGAGCTTATAGTTTAACCAGGAAGAGAATTCGTACATAAATAGCTACATAAGAGACATATATAGTCAGATGCAAGGTAACCGTATGGGGGAATGCACTGGCAAGTGAGGGAAAAAGGAGAGGCCTCCCACTGAAGGCAGGCATTAAGTCAAGACTTGAAATCAGTCAGGGATGTCAAAAAGCACTTGGTAGGAATAAAAGCATTCCAGGCATGCAGGATAGTAATTGCCATGCATAAAGAACAGTGTGGCTAAAGCACAGAGTGTGTATAAGGGAGTAGTATGATAAAAACAAAATGAGGCAAAAAAAACCTAGAAAGATAGGAAGGAATCATGTTCTGAGGGCTTAAAATGTCAAACAGACTGATTTACACTTAGTTCTAGAGGTAATATAGAGCCACTGGAGTTTATTATGGGCAAGTTGCAGGAAGTGGCAATGTGACATAAACGGACCTCAGCTTTAAGAAAATCCCTTTGAGAACTGGGTGGAGGATAGAGTATAGTAAATAGAGATTTAAGGCATAGAAACCAATTAAAAGCTTACTGTAATAGTCTGCTTGATAGGAAATGAAAGCCCAAATTAGGGTCTAGACTATGTTAGTGGAAAGAAGGGGACTTATCATGATTTTATGACAATAGAAATGATAAGATCTAGTAAGTGATTGGATTAATGAGAGATAAAAGAGAGTGATAAATAAGGATAAAATGAGTTTGCTAATTTGAATGACTGGAAACGTGGTGGCAACCTTAATAGTAACAAGGAAATTTGAAAAAGGGGAAGTTTTGGGGAGAAAGATAATGAATTATATTTTAGTCATGTTGAATTCGAAGTGCTAAAGGAAAGATGTAGCATCTCCTAGTCCAGATTATTTGTTGTAGTGAGAATTAGGCATTTTCCAAGAGGTCCTTTGGATGCTCTGAGTCACACATGTTAGATGTGTGACTGGTATGTGCCATAGAAATGTGACCCCTATTATCCACAGGCCGATGAGGATAGGCGTACTTTTTTCCTCTTTTGTTGTGGACAAGTAAATGTTCACAGACATCATTCAATAAATTTTTACTTTTGTTAAATGAGAGAAGATAAGTACATGTAGATCCATTGATATACATATACGTTTGGGCACTTAAAGCCTGTATTTTCATGTATATCCCTTAGCTACCTATAGAATATGTGTATATGGGGATATAACAGAATGTTGAAACAAGCTGCTGCTAGAAAAGAGTATGCAGGAGAAAAATAAATATTCATTCAGAACGATTCACCAGTCACTTCTTGACTAAACATGAGTGCCAATAATCTGTCCTATCTTCAGTACGATTTAGTTCTCCTGAGACACTCTCCAAACATTAAAATATGTTATACATTATATACATAGACATATTCATTTGCTTATCAGCAGAATGGACCTGTCAGTAAATGACTTTTTGATGTGTTGGTCAGTTAGCAAAAGGTCAAGCTAAGGAGTTTATATTTTGACATAGATGCAACAAAGAGTGTCTCGGAAGGTCTTTGAGCAGGAAAGTGACATAGCCAGCCCTCTTCTTTAGGAAGACTATTTTGGTAGCTTTGGTAAGAAACATTTGGAGTGCAGAGAGAAAGAGATTAGGGGAGAGGGCATTTTAATAGTCTATACAAGAGATTATGAAGACTGAACAACGTAGGAAACAGTCTGAATGGAGATTACATGACTGATGTGAGAAATCAACAGGATTTGGCAATTGATTACAAAAGTCTGTGTGTGTCAGGTGGAATATGAGAAGGGAACAAGTCAAAGATAACTCCAAGTTTCACCTTAAGTAACTGGAAGGCTGACTGTGCTATCAACAGAAATGTAGAAATTGCAAGGATTTCCAACTTGCAGATCTCCATTTCTAGCAGTCAATAAGCACTGAATTTGAGTGGATAATTTAGGCTGAAAAATATGGATATGAGAATATAGAAGTTTCTTGAAACCATGCCATAAGATGATCAGTTTTGTCCTTATTTTTAAAAGGCATTTAGCATAAAAAAGGACAGGCTTACGGGGAATACATTAGCTATTTTGAAGTATTTGACATACCTGTCTAAAGAAGAAAGGTTTGTTCCAAATCATCCTACAGGGCAGAGTTTTATGAACAATGGGGCAAACAGAGGAAGGAATGGGGCAAGGGGAACCAGAAATCTGCTCAATGTGGTGTGGGGGGGAATTCCTAATATTAGAGCTGTCTAAATGTGGAATGGGCTGCTTTAAGAAGTAATAAGTTCTCTTATCCCTGGAAGTCTTCAAGCAGAAGCTAGATTCATACTAGAAGGGATTAGTGTTCAGGTATAGATTGAACTACAGGTTCCTAAGTTTATATCAGTACCAGAAAAATTGCTAGGGGTCTTCAAATTGAACTCTTAGTGAAGATTTCCCTTGGCTATTACTCAGGCTTCATTCATTCTATTCTCTTCTTGCTTTTGAACTATTCACCCAGCCTTCCCTGCTAAACCATGCTGTTGCAACTTTCCACAAATCTGTATCCCCTGTAACTAGTGCTTCCTATACTATATCCTTTCCAAAATGTTAGAAAAGCTGAAGAAGACATATACTCTAGCCCTGATTTCTGCCTTGCGGTTTCTTTTCAGAAATATTCACCTTCTGACCAAATTCTACCATTACTGAAGCTTCCATGCATGCACTCTTCCACTGGAACAGTGCTTAGCTTTGACTGCAGATCTTGACAGTTGTGGATTGTGTCACCATACTTTAAAATTAAAAATTTTCTGTGGCCAGAAGCACTTAAACACAATATTTAGTCCTCTGGGAGGGAAGCAGTAGGGTGGGGATGGGCCCTTCCTTAGAAGATGGAATTTGAGCTGAGTCATGAAGGAATAGAGAAGTTAGGAGGGGAAGAGAGAGGGCATCCCAGATATAGGGAACATTCAGTACAAAAGACTGGAAGCAAGAGATGATGTATTGTGTGTGAGGAATAGAAAGTAGGTGAATTGACTGACTGGAGAATGACTAGAGAGGAGTAAAATATAAGAAGTATGGGATGGTAGGAAGCATCTAAAATGTAAAATGCTTTAAATGTCACACTGAGGAATTCATATTTGATCCTGGAGTTAATGGGGAGCCAATGGAGTTGTTTCTTTGTTAACCCTAATATGGATACTGCTACTAATCTTTATTGCCTCAGTTAACCTCTTGAATTGTAGGCTCCCCAAGGATAGAAGACATTCAAACAACAGCACATGAATGATTTTGTTCCTTTTTTCAAGACATTTTTAAGCAGAAGTGTCCTTTTTTTAAAACTAGGATTATCTGGATAATTGCCTCAGTTCTACATTTTGCTCGAGGAAGAAAATAAAAGAATAATTAAGGGAAGACCCTTGATTCTTTGAAGAATTAGGAATGGCTGTAAAACTTTTGTGACTTAAATAGACCTCAGTGATGAATGACCTTCACTTTCTAGTAAAATATACTACATATAAAATTGCCTGCCTTAACTTATGCAGATCAACCAATTAGAGGAAACTTTGCAGCTTCCTTCACAGTAGAATAAAATGCTGAACACATACACCAAACACCAATCACTACTTTAGAGATAGCTTAATGTGTATAATTAAGTGAGACAGATGAGTGTGTATGTTTTTCATAGCAGATTGATTGGAGGGTGGATTATTGGCAGCTGTCATATTCTCATCTACATTTTCAATAAAAATACACCACATACCATGCTTAATAGTTTCATAATATGTCCTAAGTCATCAAAGGTTGGTTTCATTCAGATACCCTGCACACAAAATCATCTGCTAACTAATGGTATTTCTTTAACAATTTTGTCTTGACCTGTCGGTGAGATTTTTTTTCCCTTGACCCCTCGTAATTCAATAACCTGAATTCAGGAAAATGGTTATTTCCATCTGTTCTGTTCAGAGTGATCAATACTTAGTTAAGTTCATGCATAGCAATAGAGATGTGGCTCCCAGAACGTGCTTTGCAGAATTTTGGCAAATTATTCTGTCCGGTAGCAGGACCTTGACAGAAGGGTATCTGCATTCTCATTATATTTTATAAGGGATATGGGAGTACTGGCTCTCCACTTTCTACTTTTATTCCATATGCTATTTTGTTAAGGGGCACCACTCTGCTATAGAGAAATGGTTGTGTGGTCCAAGTTTGCTCTTCTAGGAAAATAAAATGGACATTGGTAGCACAAATAGTTTATCTCTAAATAATCGGAATGAATCAATTTTCTATATCCCATCAGATTTTTAAGATGAGAGAAAAAACAGGTGCAAGAAAATCACCCTCCTAGCCTCAAATAAACTCCTTTCCATGGATACTTTCCATTTCTTTTGCATTCCAATTCCACTAAACCCTAGCAACAGAGTTACTGGCAAGACTGCCCTTTTGGAGTACTTTCTATCATGGAATGACTCAGCAGAACCTACTCACTGGTTGCGAATGCTCAAGTTCAAGTTATCAACTTCTCTTTCTGCTTTTGTACCAGCTGCTATTCCTCTTGCAGGAAACATTTTCCAGACAGCATGAGAAATCAGCTGACAAACCTCATTATTGATGGCGTCAGGTGGCAGATCAATGCTGGAGGAAAATCAATGGTAAAAATATTTTTCACTGGTGCATACAGATGAAGAGGCTCAGCAGTGTTTCTTGATGGAGACCACAGAAATGATATGACCACCCATGAGAGTTAGTGCTTTAGGTAATGCATGGATTTGTCTGGTTCTTGAGAGATACTGATTGACCCTATGCATTTGTACAAACCATAGAATCCATATTTTTAATAATATATGTGTTATACATTTATGAATTCCTAAATATGTGTACATATAAAGAGAAAGAGAAAGAAAATCATAGTTTATTGCTGCAAAACTATAGATAGTTCTTCATAAAAATTTTGCTTAGTTTCTAAAGCCATTTACCATTTATATGACCATGAATTGAATGTAAATAAGGTATTGGCATGAACGTAGGAAAAGAACATCCAAGTTGTAGAATAATTTATGTGAATAAAAACAATAGATGTAGTGAGAAATTATTTTGAGAGCCCCATCCAAGTTCTCAAATGCAACCTGAAAAGTTCAAGGCAATTCAAAATCATATTCTTCAGCTTAAATGTGCTCCATCTGATTCCCTAGGATGCTTATATAGAAAAACAATATGCATACAACTAAAGGATGAAGCAATGTCATAATGACCTAGTTTACTGCTTTAATATTATGATATGTCATGGCATGTAACAGCTTTTTAAAGTTAAAAAACATCTCCCCCCATCTTTGGATTGACTTAAACCTTGCATAACTAAATTCAGACCAATGGACATTTGGGGTTCACTTATGCTCTGAAAAACATGGTGTCCTAAAAAGTGCTACATTCATGGTTGCCCCTGTGACATCCCAGTGAGGCACTGATGCCGATCATTAGAAGAAATTACATTCTAGCCTTTTATTTTGGGATGTTAGAATTTTAAATTTGAGTTCCAGGGATCCTGTAGTCTCCTGGGGATGGAAGGAGTGTTAGGACAAAGGAGAATATAATTTGAGAAGTAATAGCAATCTGCCTTCTAGTTTCTGTCCCTTTTAGAAGGGTGATAATTTTAGATAATAGGATGGATCCTATCAGTATCTCTCAATCGAAGCAACTGTCAATTAAACTTTATTTTAACCAAAGATAATCAATGCAGAAAAAATTGAGAATTAATCAATCAGGAGATTATAAGATTGAGTAATATAGTTTTAAAATGAAAGAATTTATCCTAGGACATACAATGTCTTTCAAAATATTAAGAACTCTTTCACATTCTAGTTCTCACATATTCTTTCAATGATGGAGTAGAGGAGAGTAAAAGGGAAAAGTCTTAGAATCCTGAAATGTAAAATTTCCAGTGAAGGTCATAATTCATTTTGGTACAAAATAAAAGATCATGTAGAATGAGAAATGCATTAAATGTACACTTAATTAGGTCATGTGAAAAACCTTACTAGTAGAGATTGACCTAAGCCTTCATGTGTCTACTATTATATAAAGTACAGAATCCTTTGTAAATCAGAAAAAAATTTGAGATTCTTACCAGCAGTTCCTTATGTTCCTCCAGACTTCTAGGCTTCCTAATATAGCTAACAATCATTTAATATATTGTACCCTATGTTCACAATCACTACTTTTTTTTGTCCAGAAACCATGAGATTGAGACTTTTTTTTTCACTTTCATAATAAGAAATATAAGGCATTGGAAAGAATGTCAGGCTTGGAGTTAGAAGGAGTGATTTTAGAATCCTCCCTCTCTTTATTAATACCTATTAGACTTTGGTCAATTCATTTGATCTTTTTAGATTTCTTTATCTATAAAAAGTAGAAGTTAAACTAGACTAATGCTAAGGTACCTTCAAGCTTTCAGTGTATGATCCTATGTATATGAATATGTAAATATTCAAAAGGTGACACAGAAAATTGTCATTACCTACCATCTTTGTCTTTATTATAGATAATCCTTGACAGAGACAAATCAAAAGAAGTCAAAAGGAATTTCCAAAGGAAAAAAAAAACAATAGGGAAAACTGCAATGCATAATATGATGAATTTTTATTCTGACATAGATCCTTCTTCATTTTTAATATCAATTCTTTCATGAAGTTTTAGGAAATCTCTTTATGTAACAGTTCAAAAGCCTCCTTCATCACCAACCACACTTTTAGAGAACTAGATGTAAATATAGTATTGCTTTTTTAGCAGTTGTGTACTGTTTTTTCCTCACACTATTTACAGATTCTCACTTTTCAACTAGCCATCTGCTGAAAAAAAAAGACTGAACAGCAACAAAGGGGCTGGATTTTGTTAAGCTATCTCTATTTACTCAATAATTGAATAATCTTTCTATCATTCTTTTGTCAATAGCCTTACCCCAAATTCTTTCTTATTAGTTTTTATGGGGATAATTAGGGCTCATTAGGAAGAAGATTCATTTCTTTATCAGTCTTTCACTTTGCTTAAACTAAAATATATTTAATAAAACTTCAATGGCAAAGATTCAGTTTTTAAGTTTTCCATATCCTACACTGAATTGAAGTATTCTTTTAGCTACAAAGGAGGTGGGATATCTAGCCAGCTTTCAAAATTGTTCAACGCTGAAGAGATACAATTTTGAGATCTCCCTGAGCATCCAAAGACTAGCCGTACAGGATTCCTCTGGGGAGTATGGATTTTGGATTATGCCATAACAGATGGCTTTTCTCTTGATTGAGGTGAAAGGTGGAACTAACCTGTGGTAGGAGCTCAGGGTATTTCTATAGATAACAGTTGAAGGGTAGAATTATAAAATGGTGAATCTCTAAAAAAAAATCCAACCAAAAGTTATGAGAAAATCACTGAGAAAGTTAAAAAGAAGACTGCAGATGATATTAGGAAAACATGAATATTAGGAAAGATTGAAAATGAGACTTTGAATAATTTTTCTCTACATTTCATGATCACTCTTACATTTAGGAAATTTCAAAGAAATATCTTAGGTCTACAGAAACACAAAGGGAACTCTATTTTATCATTGACATCTATTAGAAAACCACAATATGAATGCCAAAAAGACTGTTAAAATTCTTTTGCTGGAGTTAAAGTTTATTCTATCAAATATCATACCAATATTAGACCATATGTACCATCTTCTCTGAGTTTTTTGTTAGAGTTTTTTTGTTACAATGGTATTTGTGTTCATACAATTTTTTCCTATGAATCTTTGAAGTCAACTGAGGTTTGATATGTAAATTATACAAAACTTTCAGGATACATCTTAGCAGAGAAGAGTTCTCAGGTTATATATCATGAAATATTCCTTATACATGTATACACACACCTACACACATATATGTATAGGGTTATATACATAAGGTTCATTTTGTCTCTCTCAAGGTATACATGTAAGCACACATAGATGTGTGTATGCCACATGTAAATGAAGGCATTTCTATGTATATGCCTTGACATGTGCATGTATTTATACACACACACATAACGTATAAACATATCCATAAATACACATTAGAAGAGTGAGGAGACAACCTATGAAAATGAAAATTAGGAGAATAACTTTAGAAAAGCTTGTAAAAAATCTTCTCATTCTTTAAAGAAACAAAGACAAAATATCCCACCAGCTTGAGTATCTCAAGTGACTATGGTGCCTTAAAATACATTTTACATTCAAAAGAACTCTCCAGTCCCAAATCAGACTTCTAAAGTCCCATCCGTAAGATTGTAATTATAGAGATTGATTTATGATACAGGATTAAAATATATTACTTTGAAACACACAGATATAATTGAGAATTTTCCTAGAATCTCATGCTTAAGATAACCTTATCTTCTGATAGCATATCATGCTAAGCTCTGATTGAAAAATTAGCCAGTCACCAAATATTCATTAAGTACCAACTATACTAATATAACCATAGGCACTGTATTAAGGCATTGGAAATACAAATAAAAGCAAAAAATAATCTCTACTCTTGAGGAACTCAAAGCTTAATGAATGAGACAATATGCATAACAAAGGTGTACAAACAAAATATGCACAGGATTAATGAGAGATAACCAACAGAAAGAAGGTACATGAAGGAGTATAGGATTGGTTCTTGGTAGAAAATATAATTTTGGCTGGTATTTGAAGGAAATTAAGAGCGATAGGAAACAGAGAGGATCAGAGGCAATATTCCTGGCATAGGGATAATGTAGTGAAAATGTTGAATAAGCTCAATAAACTTGATCTACAATAAACACTAGCTTATCATACTTTAATCCTCACTTTTCTCCATGCTGAATGACTTCCCAGACTGAACTTTAACACTGACACCATTTTCTTTCTCTGGGCTGGTCCTTCTTTGCTTCCTTACAAAGGGTATGATTCCATGGTCTTCTACAAAAATCAAAATAGGAAAAAAACATTTTGAGTGTCAGCTTCTTAAATATTTTCCATATAAATGTGACCTGGAAGAGCCTCTTTGCTTGTTTACTTGTTATACCCTTTAGCTTATATCTTCTTCTATTAATTGATACTATTTACTTTACTATTTATTTAATTTACTATTAATTTTTGGATCATTGAAGTCAGTAAAAAGATTTAGGGATATTCCCAATAATTCCCAATATAAACCTAAGTAGTATAGAAAATTATTATTTCAAGAGGTAGATAAGTGTTCATTGTAAATTCTCTGGAATATAGCATGTTTTTCATATACCGGCATGTTTTAAAACATTAAGTTGTATGCAATAAAATTCATTAATGTTTCAAACCTTATTTACCAGACAGACCAACCATCCACATTTCCTGTCCCCAACACACTCCTCCATCCCACCACCAAACTGGAAAAAGCAGAAATTAACCATCTGTAAGTGCTCATATTAGAAAATCTCATTTGCGCAGCAACACAAGATTTGTTTATTTGGTGGGACTGATTAAAAGCTTTATAAAATATTCATCGGCTCCTTCCTTGCTTCCTTTTCCTGCTAGCATCACTGATCTTATAGTCTCACACTTACATAATCCAATCTGAGCATTAGTATATGAGAGCTCATAGCCATTGGAAAGAGGCATTCAAAGCAACACTTACATAACTAGTTAAGCATTTAATACATTCTTCCCTTTTTTATGTATGCTGTAGCACCAAACTGAAGCTTAAGTATAAGGATAGAACTATTTATGTATTTTATTTCTTTTCGTTTTCTTTGAGGCAGTTAGGTGGTACAGTGGATAGAGCACTGGACCTTGAGTCAGGAAGTTCAAATCCAGTCTCAAATACTATGAGACTCTAAGCAAGTTACTTAATATTTTATTATCTCAGTTTCCTGTTTTCTCGAATATGTGTAATAACAGCACCTACCTCCCAAGTCTACAGTGGGTTAAAATGAATTAAGTAAAGCTCTCTGCAAACCTTGAAGTATCATATAAATGCTAGATAATTTGAAAACTATTCTTTCATTTAAAAAAAAAGTACAGCAAAATATTACTGATTTAATCATAAAGGTGTGGCATGTTTAATTTTGTTTTTAATTCTTTCTTACAACTTTATAGAATTTTCCCTGCAATGGATGAGATCATCGAAGTGGGACTGAGGAAAAGTTACATCTTCATTCCCCTTCCTACAAGGTGACCAGTCTACAGGAACTCTAATTCCCAGAAACAGTGACTCATAGGCTGATCAAGTACATTAAAGGTCATTTGAGTAATGCCAGGAAAGGACATGGCTCTTGGCCATGACTCTTGGTCTCAGTGAATTTCAGGATTCACTGAATCATATATGGAATTGTGTCTACAAACTTTGTATATTATAAAAGACTACATGAAATTGTAACTACAATCTTTGTGCCTGGGCCTCAGGTACGCCTTGCAAATGAGCTGCAATTAAGCTGATTCTGTGGTACCTGGAACATCAGGAGCTGGAAATAAGTGACAATCCACCAATGTATCAGAGGTAGAGCTACATCTGGAGCAATGTGGGGCTGGAAGCAAGAAATTATTATATTATACAATAATCCCATTTTAATGCTTATTGTAGCATTTATGGCAGGGGATGACAAGAGTAGAATACCATTAAGAAGGCACTACAGTTTTATATGACAACAGTCTGAAAAGGAGGGAACATTTGCTTTTGTCACAGTTCCATTAAGTGTACTCGGTTTGAATGACAGATGTGTAGCACGATGCTCTGTTTTTCCTCCTTTAAATCTTAGCAGCAATATGGGGCTTGAACTTTTGAACTTGAGAAGTCCACACCCATTTCCTGAAAGGTAAATCTCCCTTCCCAGCTTATGAAGTTTGACCTCTTGGGATGGATAAGACCAGAAGTTGATGCTACAAAGAATGGTGAGAGGCTGAATGGCTTGGTCAGCCCTATGTATGTAATAACTGCCAATTCCCTGTTTCACCCCCACCCATACCAACCTCACCCTCAAAGAAAAAAGACAGGCAGCCTGAGAGAAAGAGAGATACAGATAGAGGATAGCGAAAGAAACAGAAGTTCAGAGAAAAAGGGAATGAGGAAGGAAGGGAGTGAGAGAGGGAGGAGAAGAAACACAGAGAGAAACAGAGAGAGAAAGAGAGAGAGACAGAAAGAGAGGGAGAAGGAAAGGCAGGGAAGAGGAGGAGGAAGAGGAAAAGAAATTGCATCTTAGTGAGATACAGTTTGATAGAGTGAATAAAGTACCAAAAATTAGGAAACCTAGGTTCAATTCCCAATTCTGCCACTATTTTTGTGACTGTGGTCAAATAACCTTCTCTTTCTGAGCCTCTATATTATTGTGAGGAAAGTACTTTTGTAAATCTTACAGTATAAATTATAAATGTGATGTACTATGACATCATCCACTGAAATCTACTATCACTGAGGCAGCTAGATTTGCACAGTGTATAGAATGCTGGCCCTGGAATCAGGAAGACCTGGGTTAAAATTCAGTCTCACTTACTAGCTGTGTGACCTTAGGCAAGTCACTTTCCTCCTCTTGGCCTCAGTTTCCTTAGAGGAAGTGTCTACACTGACAAAACACAGGTCTTAGAAGTATGGAATTGAATTATTATTTATATTAGCAAAATGCTTAGAGGTCCATTCAGGCGAACTTAATAGAGCACAGGAGTTATTGTCAGGAGGATCAGAGGTTCAGATCTCACCTCTGATTCCAACTAGCTAAGTGATCCTGGGTAAAACATTTTACTTTCATACATCACAGCAAACTCTCTAGGATTTATCTATTAAGTCACGAACTTTGCCATCTGAGCTACCAAGCCTGATCCTTTGTCAGCATTTTATCACACTTAAGAAATCATAAATGTTTCATAGAAAGATGACTGCCACTATTCTGATACACCTATTTTCACTATATATCTATATTCTTCTCTTCTTTTTCAACTTATCTCCTCCTCACATTTTTTTTCTTTTTGGTGAAATCTCCCTAAGTGAGACACAGCACAGGGTATCAAGACTTCCTCCTGAATCAAGAAGTTGTTTTCCCCTTTTAGATCTTGCTATAAGAGCATTTATATAATTATCTATATTCTTTGACCAATTTGGATTCAGTTCCTAATTCTACTCCACCATAAGCTTGTTTAACCTTGAAAACAGGTTCTAAAACCAAAATGCTTAAAAAGAGTTTTAAAAGTCGATATGCCTGGTCGTTTCGGACTTTGTATCCCTCATGTAAAGGGCAGTATATATATGCTTGGCATATAGGAAACATGTGTTGAGTGACTGATTCTATCCATATTTTTCCACAATGCATTTCTGTTTCCTCCTAGGTTGCCCACTTTCTCCAACTTCTACTTCCAGATAGTGGCATTGATGAGGTCACGTTATTGCCTACAGCCTGACATATATTTTCACCTTCAAAGGGGAATCCCAGAAATTTCTGCGATTCCCCTTTGAAGGTGAAATGATTTTTTTCAGCAAATGGAAAATTTTAAAAGGAACCTGAAAAAAGAAGAATTTAAAAGGATTTCAGCAAAATATTGAAAATGTCTCACAATAGGATCCATCATTTGGAAGGGAAGTGAAGAAGAAAAAGGAAAAGAGGAAAGAATGAAAGGTGGAGCTCCTTAGCACAGGGTCTACACAGAGTAGGCATTTAAGTTCTTACTCAAATAGAGATTACACTTGTAAAGTAACTTAAAAAGTGCCTGGCACATCGAAGGCATTTAATAAATGCTTATTCTTTCCCCCATCCCATTTCCCTTGACTTAGAAGAAAGAAAATATCAAGAATAGAGGACAAAAGAAAGGACAAAAATCCCTGAGTAAACGTAAAGGCTTGTCAGCTGACATTTTTAAAGTATGTATTGCCTTCTCTAATAAGTAGAATATCATCATATGCAAATATAGAATGGCAATATTGTAACATGCATGGTGCTGGAAGGTAGAAGAAGTGGCCAATGAACCATTTGCAGTATAGGTAGAATAATTCTTTACTTCTCTCGTACAAGATTTGCTAGTGTCTTCACTGACAGATGTTTTAATATATCATTTTTCCTTCTCCTTTAAGT
Source organism: Potorous gilbertii (assembly GCA_028658325.1). Taxonomy (NCBI): domain Eukaryota; kingdom Metazoa; phylum Chordata; class Mammalia; order Diprotodontia; family Potoroidae; genus Potorous; species Potorous gilbertii. The sequence continues at coordinate 374,847,964 of CM053770.1, read as the reverse complement.
AAATGACACAGGTAACTCTTTGTGAATACAAGTGAAAAGGCTACTAAAATATAAGCATTTTTTTTCCAGAATGAGTGTGTGCAAACATTGTGCTTTGATTTGTAGCTATTGACACTTTCTACGTTCTACCGCTGTTGATGGATCTGTCTCCCTGTTCTGTGCCCTGCATAAAACCTTGATGGAAAAGAGCTATTCCATTCCTGATGACTTTGGGGATTGGTTGGATGTTATCACCTCCTGGCTTTCAATAATTATGACTCATCATTTGAAGCTGAGTATAAAAATGACCTTACAACATCTCTTCTGTCCACATTGTTTGGAAATATTACATTTGTCTTATAGTAATTGTTTTGGTGTCTTGTAATAACCATTCTCACATGGTTTTCCTATTGGACCAAATTGGTAGGTTCTTGGATTTTATTGGCACTAGTAATACTACCTTGTTCTTTGATTTTAAGCCTGGCTAATGTATTCAATAAACCTATATCAAATGACCTAAAGCATTCCAGGTGTTGGGGGTGATTCATCAATAAGCTTCATAGAAGAATGAAGTGTCAGAAACAGTAATAAGTTTGCATTCACAGGACTTGGATTCAAAGTCTGACTCAGTTATTTACTGTGTAACCTTGGATATAACTTCACTGTTCCAGACTTGTTTCCTTCATGTGTTGAATGAGGTAGTTAGGTCAAATTGTTTCTAATATAACTTTGGGTCCTAAATCTTATATTTCTATGATCATGTCAGACCTTAAAGAGTTTACAATTTAATAGTATAAATAAAATTCATACAGAGAAGACTATTATACAAACTAGAATATGATAAATGAATGAGTAATATAAACAAGTGACTACAGAGAGAAGAGGGAACTTCTAACTATGGAGGTAAGAAAAGATTTCTTAGAAGAGGTGATATTTGAGCTAGACTTCAAAAAGCAGATTTCAACAGAGAGAGATGAGCTGTTTAAGAATGGGGTAGATAGGGAAGGAAGATATTCTTAGCCTACAGAATAGCATAAGCAAAAGCACAGTGGTGGGAGATAATGTGAAAATTTTTGAATACATGATAGAAATATTGATTGGCTGGATATAAAAGGAAAAAATATGAAAAAAAAAATTAGAGATCTTGGCCAGAGACAAATTAGAGAAGTCTATGAATGCTAGATACAGGAGTTTGAAGTCTTTGGTAGGCAATACAACGTCATGGAGATATGAGAGAGAGACACAAGATGTCTAAGCCCACTCCTAAGCCTACTAAGGCTTTTAGGTTAGCCTGAATTTGCCATTATGTGTTCGTGCTGTACAATGAACTGGGCCTAGAAATGAAAAGCAAGAGAGCAGGTTAGATTGCTTTCAGGAAATTACAAAGTTCTTTTGCTGACCAGAAGCTTGTCATGAAAACAAAAACCCTTCTTTCTAATATTAACATTTTATCAGTGTTGCAATATGATGGTGAGATATGGAATACCACTCTCTGGGAACTAAAAATAAGTATTAAAAAAAGGGTAGTGAAGGACCATACAATGGGCATGATCAGGCTGCAATGGATAACTGAGGATTTATACATAAAAAACAGGAGTGAAGGACATCATATAGGTACCATATGATAAGAAGATAGGTTGATCAAGTACAAAGGATGACAAGTGGACAACCAGAGTGATTCACTGATACCTACCCTGATGACGTTGAGAGAAAATGAGCATGGCCTCCAGCAAGTTGGACGAATCCCCATTGGGGAAGTCAGGCATGGACCAGTTACAATCTGCACTCCTGGAGAGAACTTTTGAATCAATGAGACTACATTCATTTGAGTATTCATGCTATAATTAGATACCATTTATTTCAAAAGATGTATTAAGTTTTTTTACTATTATTTTAATAAAAATGCTATCATGTAGTAGAATTTGAATATGTTGATCAAGAAGAGACTATGATGAATAATCCTTTTTTAAAGATTGTTATAAGACTAGCATTATCAAGGGAATGATTATCTAGATTTTTAGCAAAGTCTTTCTTGCTTCTTATGCACAATAAGAAAGAGAGATATGGGCTAGGTAAGATTATATAGTTAAATGAACTTAGGACAGGTTGAATAATCTGGAATGAAATAGTCATTAATGATTTAATATCAACATGAAAGCAAATCTATGTGGCATTCTCCCCAGGGATCTATAATTATAGCTGTCCTGTTTTTGTCATATTTTTATCATTTTGATAAAAATTAAATTTGATCATGTTTATGAAATTTGCAAATCACTCAGCAGTGGAAGGAATAGTAAAGGACAGTCAAGTTCCAAAAAAAAACCAAACAGATTTTGAATGGCTCAAATTCTGAGTAGAATCTAATAAGATAAAATGCAAAGTTCTACACTAGCATCTACACTCTCAATTTCATAAGAAGCAGAAGGTAGGACTGGATTAGCTAGATTAGTTAGGTTTGAGCAAGATCTGGAGATTTTAATGGACTGAAAACTCATCATGATCCAACAGTTAAAAATGGCTGAGAAAAGCTTATGAAGGACATTAACTCTGAAGGTGAAGAAACTAGAACATATGCCAAATGAGGATGAAATTTAAAGGAATCAGCAATACTTAACCTGCAGAAGAAAAGACTGGGGGCAGGACACATGGAAGTCTTGTTCTGCTTGGCATCTCAGAGATGAACTAAGAGAAATGGGCCAAGATTAGAGAGAATCTGATTTTAAAGAAATACAAAGAAATATTTTTGTAACAAAGAGAGTGATCTCTAAGCGACCTGGGTCACTTGAATGATTAACGTTTTTATTGTCTAGAGACTTTACTTCATGTCTGGATGTCTACTTTTTCAGGTATCTTGGAGAAGACATATGATAGATAGACTTTGAAGCTCTTTTTATGAGACTTATTACCTCTCTCCCCCAACCCCCAGTGTTTCACAAGAATAAATTGAGGAATGAGAGGGAGGGGTTGATAAACCATACAGAATGACAATATTGTCATTTGGAGTAAGGCACCTCCAGGAATGGTGGGAAGAGGCTTTGAAAAAGGCTGGGAGGTACACTAGGCCTTGAGCTGATCATTGGTCACTCCTGACATGGGATTCCTGATTGCCTCCCCATCTTCAATCAATTCTAGAATACAAATGGACTGCAGTGTCCTTTTTTGAGAAGATGCAATGAACTTTCTTCTTATGATGCATTTTGCACTAATATTTCTGTTTAATTTTGTTCACTGACATGGTTTTTGGTAAAGAAACACCTTGATTTAGTATATTTATAAGAAAAATAAAATGCTCTCCTGAAAGATATAACATAGATGAATTAAGAAATAACAGCCATTCTTGGGCATGGATGGAGAGACCTAAATATTTCTGGAAGAAATAGCAATGTCACTTCTGGGTTATAATGCATGTCACATCACTAGCAAGTAAAATCTTTGGAATTTACCATACTATTAGTGGTTGGAGAGCAGAGTAGATCCCTTGCAATTAAGAGATTTTGTGAGAATGACCTGAAACATTGGATTATATGATTCAGACCTGGAAGGTACAACCCAAGCACCATGTAATAAATGAGGGGGCAAAGGGCATTATTGATTGGATGGTCAAGGAAAACTTTGTAGAGCGTATTGTATTTAAGTGGGACTCTAAAGGAAGAAAAAGGAATAAATTGGTGGGGGTAGGGATTTGAGGCACATGAAAGGGCCATGGTGAAGGATGCTAAAAAAAACTTCCAGACCAGGACTAAGAATCCATGGAGGTGAGTAGTAAGGCAGAGAGCTGACCAGATTCTAGAACACATTTAATATCACCCCAAGGAATGAAAGAAAACATGTCATCTTCAAGTTTTCAGTAGCTATCATGTGGAAAGAGATATTAAACTTGTTCTATTTAGCTCAAAATGAAAGAACTAGGAATAATGAGTAGTAGTAACAGAGAAGCACACTTCAATATAAGGAAAAACTTCCTGAGGATTAAGACTATCCAAAAGGAGAGAGGGATGCTTCAAAGAGCTAAAAAATTCCCCTTCAAGCAAAGGTTGGATGATTGGCTGACTATCCTGTTATTGCCTAGGGGATTCTCAGTCAGGTCTGAGTTAGATTACAAAGCCTCTGAGATTTTTTTCACCCTAGAAATTTAGCGACTCTTTAAACCTCATGTATTCAATCCCCTAATTTTGTAGTTGAGAACAGAAGACTCAGAGAGGATAACCGACTCCTCTTTGACTACACAACTAATGCTTATCTAGATATATGGGATGTTCGAGGTCTAGCACTTCTAATATGAAGGCTTGCCAAGCCCTTTTCAGGATTACTCCTCCTTCTTTGTTCTCCACCTATCGCTCAACTCTCATCTGCTACTCCAAGAAGCTGTAGCATGTGCAGCAGCCACACCCTGGTAAACTATCTTGGCAGATGGGCTAAACCAAGTTTACAGCAACCAACAGGGCTCTAACCCACTGGTGAGTTAGGGGGGTATTTATCCTAAGCATGTGTAGATTTCCCCTGATGCAATGAGTGGATGAGAGCAATGTGTTCCAATAGCCAAGAAGGCAGCTGAAGCAGGCACTGCTGAGGGCTTAGAGCTTGGTCAGACATCCAAGACGCCAAGGTCATTTACTCCATCCCAGGTCCTCTTTAACTTTTGTCTTGCCACTGGACTAGAAAAGAGAGTGAGGTTGATTACTTTGTGTACTCTGCCTCACTTAAATCCAATTCAAGCATGACTCAAGCCATTACTCCATGATGTGACTGGTCTTCTAAAAGAAAGGACAACAATGCTTATCAGTACCCAGGATTTGAATCCGGGTGTCTTGCTCCTTAATCTGATATACTGCTTTATAGACACATATTGTGGAAAGCAGGAAAACCAGAATGACTCATATGAGTAGAAAGCAGTAAAAATTGTTCTTATTTTGAACAGGTGAGTAATTTTTTTAGGGTATTGAACAAATGTCACCACTGATATTATCTCATGTAGAAATGTTTGTGTGTGTGTGTGTGTGTGTGTGTGTGTGTGTGTGTGTGTGTGTGAGAGAGAGAGAGAGAGACAGACAGAGACAGAGACAGAGAGACAGAGAGAGACAAGGAATTTATATAGTGATTTTTAAGTGTTGAAGTGGGGGGACAGGAAGCATGAAGAAGCATGAAAGAGATAGGAATTGAATATTTTATTTCAATGGCATAGGGAAATCCTTTGCAAGAAAACTCCTTCTTAAGGGCAGGTCTGTATCTGCAATTTATGGTCTTACACAGTAACCTTCGACACTGAGAGTTTAAATGACCTGACCAGCACCGTAACGATTCTGTCGAAGGTGGAACTTGAGTCTTTGCCTTCCTTACTGTGGGGCCAGCTCTGTGTCCACCATACTACACTGCCTGACACCCATCCAAAGAAGTGAGGAAGATTAATATTTCACTGTATCATTTGATAATCAGTATTAGTCTGTAATTCCCCATTTTGCCAAACCCCAATTCTCAGGTGAAAAGACAGTCTCCCAGTCTCAACTAAAGGCTTCCTTGAATAATTTGATCAACCAACTGGTTTAAAATGAAACCCTTGCTTTGTTCATGGAACAAAGTTCTTTGAAACAAGTTCTTTGTTCAAGAACTAGTTTGGACTGGGCCCCTCCTCTGGGTACAGCTCTTCTGGTCCTTGCCTCTCCTAGTCAGTTAGTAGGGATTTGGTTTCCAAGGGGAAAGGGGAGGGGAGGGGGAAGTTCCTGATTTGGGTGGTTCTGATTTTCTAGTCAAGATTACTAGAGGGGGCTGTTCTGCGGATTAATCCTGTCATTTGATTATTCCCTCCTCCCAACGAGAAAGTAATAGAGAGGAGCTGAGGTACTTAAGTCACCTCAGTAAAATGTCTACCAATAGGATTGTCTTACCTTCACCAGCGGAGGTAAAATGAGTCAGGTCACTCAGAAGGTAGACACTCCTTGATTTAAAAGACCCTGGTGGCCTTCATGAGGGAGTTTGATCATTAAGAGAGGCCATTGATCAATTTTTTGGTTATTGCCAGTCTAACTAATAGATCATGCTCATATCCCTGACTTAACTGAAGTGCTCAGAGTGACACAGTAGCAGCTATAAACTGTAATAATAAACTGTAATTAATAAACCATAAACTTGCCTTGGAGAAAATCAAGCCTCAGTTTTCCTTAGTGTTATTTTACTCATCAGAGAAGTAACCTGAGTGTTTCATACAGTTTTCAGTAAGTTATTTAGCCTCTCTGAGGCATAGTTCTGCCTTCTGTAAGAAGTAGGTTTGGCTCCAGTCCCCCATGAAGTTCCTTCCAGCTCTAAATCTATGAACGTATGTATAGGATAGGAAACCTGCAGCCTCGAAGCCACATGTGGTCCTCTAGGTCCTCAAGTGGGGCCCTTTGGCTGAATACAAACTTCATAGAACAAATCTCCTTAATAAAAGGATTTGTGCTGTAAAACTTGAACTCAGTCAAAATGTGGCACCCAAGGATCTAGAAGGCTACATGTGGCCTCAAGCTCATAGGTTCCTCAACCTCAGGTCTACACCTAAGCAAATCAGACAATATTCACTCTAGGAGGCTGACAAAGAGGTAAGGGTGGCAAGTGGAAATGGAGTTATGACAATACTTTGTTTTGTTTTACTAATTGACTTTTAAAGCCCTTCCATACTATAGCCCCTTTTTATCTTTCCAGGCTTCTAACACCTTCCTTCCCTCTTTGTGCTCCATAATCCAGTGACACCGACACCTTTACTGTTCCTTGCACAAGACACTACATCTCGCAAATCCATGCACTTTCACTGGCTTTACCCCATGCCGACAACTTTCTTTCTCTTCACTTTTACCCTCTGGGTTTCCTCAAGTCTCAGCTAAAATCCTGCCTTCTGTAAGCAGCCTTTTCCAATCCTCCCTAATGCTTGTACTTTTTCTCTGAGATGATCTCCAGTTTTATCTTGTCTATAATTGCTTTCACATAATTGTCTGCATGTTGTCTTCTGCACCAGATTGTGAGATTCTTGATAGGAGAAACTGTTTTGGCCTTCTTTGTATCTAAAACTCAGCACAGTATTTGGCAAAGAGTAGGAACTTAATAAATGCTTTGTGATTTGACTTAAGTGTACCTTCCAGTGAAACTAACGCCACTTTTTTTCTTCTCTTTGTTCACTCTAGTCTTATCTGTGGTGCTTCTGACACTTTCCATTATCCTAGACCCAGGTTACTATCTGAGCAGAAACAGCTTTAATATTTTTATACCGCAAAAGATACTGTTTCTATGGCTTCAGTGGCACCTTGATATTCATTTATGTCCACACATTAAAGAGCAGATTATCATTAATGACGTGCTAAAAAACATTCATGGCAAGAGACTCCAAATGACAAAACATTTGCTTTTGTCGCCGTTCTATTCAGTGAACCCCGATTGAACCATGGAGTGGTGTGACACTTTGATCTGTTTTTAATTTGCAAAACAAGGTCCAGGATCATGACAGTGATTTTATTTTGCACATAATTTTCTCGATCACCATGACGATGTTAATGAATTTTTTTGAACTGAAATGTTTTTTTATTGGGTCCACAACCTATTTATTGCATATTAAAAGAAATTTTTTGTTAACATAATTTAATCTACTGTCTGTTCAATAAGACAATAAAAAAGCCCTATTTAAGAAGATCACTGCTTAAATCAGAGTTCAAATAGTCCTATTCTAATACCTTTTCCAACTAATTTGAGTAGGAATGAGAATAAATAAATATAGTACATTGTAAGACTATATACATTTCAATTATGGAGACACACACACACACAGAGCTCTTTACCAAACAATAGTAAAAGTGCCCAGTGACATTCCACTGGAGAAATGACAAGAAACTTACCATCTACCCCTTAATTATGTAGAATGGAGAAGCACCTGCTAAAGATTATTTTCCAGAGATAAAACCAATGAGAATATGCATTGTTAATACAAATAGTACTATAATTTATCTACTGATAATTGACTAGGGGTATTAAATAGAGGCACTTTACTACTATTTGGTGTTACTCTCATAGCTTACAAAAATAAATGATATTCTTTGGATTGATCCTTCCAGAAAACCCTCTAAAAATTGATCCCAGAAAGGCAGCATGTACCAAAATAATTGACTTGATTTCCTTAATTTTCCTTTTTATATGATAGATAATCTGAAGCTTATAGAAGAAGACTTCTGAGGTTTGCTTTCAAGCAGAACTGTCCACTCTCCTTTCCCCTGTTGGCCTTGTGATGCATTTCCAACAAGGCTTGAGGTTTTAGTTCAAAAGAGGCAATATAATTCCTTCTATTACTTGACCCTTACTCTAATTACCATTCCTTTGTGCTATTTAACCTTTGGATGGCCATAACTAGAACACTGACATCTCTGGACATAGCAAGCAATAAAAACAAGCATATACCACTTTCTATTCTCATCAGCGATTTCATGTAAACACATTATTTTCAGTGAAAATAGAAGAGAAATTAGCTACTTCCTTTAACAGTTTAAAATCCTTATAAAATAAGAAATAAAACTTTGAAGCACACATATCACTTCAATATTAAATACTTAAATAAGAATAGAATGAATAAATAGAATCCTGTGCCTTGCACAGTACCTGGTACATTTTAAGTGCTTAACCAAGGTTTATTGATTAATAAGGCAAGCAAGAAGTAATAAATAAAATAAATAAATAATCATAAAATTTTAAAAATAGATAACTAAATATTAAAACAAGCAAAAAATAAGTAAGAATTGCAATTCCAAGCACAGTTAACATAGTCAGATCTGGAAAGCGTCCTTAATGATCACTTAGCCCAATCTTCTACTTAGTACCAAGGAAACTGATGTCCATAAAAACTGTGATTTGCCTATGGTTTATATAACCATAGTTGCTGACAGAGGCTACACAAGAATATATATTTCCAAATACCTAATTCAGTGCTCTTTCTACCACACCAGAAAATTTTGAAAACAATTATCTGAACCTGGTCACATGTTAATGATGATACACCTAAAATAACAAACATCTAACTGGAGTTTTAAAAGAAAGACTGAACTTGGTTCTAGTCCTAACTCTATTACTAATCAGCTCTGCTACCTTGGACAAGTCATTTGTCCATTGATACACTTCGACCTTATTTCTAAAACGAGGGTCTTTGATGAGGTGTTTCCTTCCAGCTTTGGAATTTTAACTGATCACGTTCTAGTTTGGACCATTTACTTATTCATGGGAAAGCAATGTTCTATGGAGAAAGGATCTGCCATTCATGCCACCACCAGCACCCTTTGCCACCAACCAGCAGATATAAGCCCAAGAGCCCCAGGAACTTCATTGCCCACAAGATCACCAACTCTCCCCTCCCTCACCATTCCCCAGGCAAAGCAACCCTTGTGAAAATAAAACCTGCTAAGTGCCCTACCAGGTACTATACCCTCTGCCCTCTCATGAGCAAGAATTACTGAAAACCTGGAAAACTCTTCTCTCCACCAAAGTCCTTGGTGATATCAAATGGTTAAACATAGAAAAAAAATATGGTTTTATCAATAGAAATGATATTAAAGAAGATGTATTTTATATACACATACATACATACATATGCATGTATATATATATGCTTTTCTACTTCATCCTTAGACCCATCGGTGCTTTCTATCCAACTTATAGCTTATTTTGCCTTCTTCTATTACTATGTCTGGCAAATAGCAAAACTTGATCTATCTGTCTAGCTATCTATCTTTCTACCTTCTATTATCTCTATCTTCCAATTCTCTATCATCAGTCTATCTTCTCTCTATCTCTCAACTATCTTCTACCTATCTCCCTATCATCTGTCATCTATCTCTATCATCCATTTTCTATCTAACTCTGTCTTTCATCTAACTTCTACCATCTATTCCTACATTTATCCACTCTTCTATCAATTTAACTATTAGAATGTGAGCTCCTTGAGAGCAGAGACCATTTTCCTTTCCTATATGTGCCCCTAGTGCTTAGCCAGATCTATGAACACAGGGAATATTGAGTAAATGATTTTTCATTAATACATTTTTACCTCTCTGGGACTGTTTTCTTATTTGTATTATAGGAATAATGATATTAGCATTATCTGTTTCATGGGACTAATGAAAAACTGGTTTGAGAATCTTCTAAGAATGCTACATGAATTTAAGCTATTTCTCCAAAGTCATTCCATCTCTTCTGTCCTCTCTATCTCACCTTATATTAGTTCTTAAGTAATCAAAATAGTTACATACCACATTTACCCTGATTTACTGCTAAATACAAGCCACCCATTCTCCTAAATCCATCTGGTCTGAAATTTAAAAAAAAAAAAGCCAAAAAGAAAAATAACTTTTGCTTTTCTGGATCTCTTGAAGTTTCTTCTCTGGCTCTCTTTCTTTTATTTTTCCTCTCTTGCTTTCATCTGTCTGTTTTATTGTCTGCTTATGATTTTTATCAGTCCCTGCTCTTTTTAACAAATTGAGGATTTTAATTTTCTGTGTGAATGTCCAATATGAAGTAGGAACTGTGTTGTGGAAAGACACTGGAATGGAATCAGAGGATTTGGGTTCAAACCCACACTCTGCCATTTATTATCCATGCAGTCATGTATAAATATTCAGTCTCTTGGGACCTTAGTCACTTAGTCTGTAAAATGAGGGGTTTGGAGTAGACAATCTCTAAGGACGCTTTCATCCCTAAATATGTAACTCAAACAGATTGGTCTTTTAATCAACGGCATGGTATTCTAATTCACAATTGTATTTTAAAGTTAAGTAAAGACTAGGCAAAGATCAGACATTTCTTCATAGAACTTTTTAACAGAGTAGAGGAAGGGTGAAGGCATTTCACCCTTTCAAATCCTAGGAGTTCAAAGTTGCTCCCTGAAAAACCAGAATGGGGGAAAAATGAGTTAACCACAAAAGCCTGGCTTTTCAAAATCCAGGCAAGTAGACACAATAAATAATAAGGAAACAGAGGAGCTAAAATTCGTTTTGCTTAGATTCCTCTGCATATGACCTCCTTCAAAGCAGCAGACGCTAGGACTTTCAGTAAAAATATGAAAATACTACCTCAGGTGGGCGTTGGTAGCTTCCAATGGATCTCAGCCCACTATTGAAACTGATTTATTTCTCTGATAGTATTCTTTAAGCAGCATGAGAGAAGCTGCCAAACATTCCATTAGAGTAACAAGTTCAACATGTTAACATGGAAAGAATCACTGATAAAGAAGATACATCGGTAAAATGAGTTCTATTATTGTAATAAATGAGTTAGGATAGCAGACAAGTGTCAAATCTATCGAGGGGAAAAAAGGACACTATTATTAAGATGAGTACCTATAATACATTTATAGATAACCAAATATCATGATAGGAAGTTGGATTACCATGCCAAATCTGGAGCTGGTCATGTGGAAAACTCAGCTTTGTTTATTTCTCGCTATTTCCCTTGGTGGATAGTGAGCTAGATTTAGAATGGTTTTAAATTTTCATAGCTAAGTGATCCTGAGGCAAATCATTTAACCTCTCTGAAACTCAGTTTCTTCATTTATTAAAATGGGACAATGATAGCACTTACTCCACAGGGTTGTTGTGGAGATTCAATGCAATAATATATATAAAGTACTTTCTAAACCTTCAACCTCTATGAAAATGCTAGTTTCTATCATACACTCTCAGGATATAGACTAGAACCATACAAGATAGGCAGACATGAATGAATTACAATCTGTGTTCTTTGAAGAAAGTACCTATATTGATAAGGTCACCAAACCAAGAGAACAATCAAGCATCTACTCCCTTTTCAGCACACTTCTTGTTCTGCTTTTCTACTGGCATCACCCCTAGAGTGATGTATCCCAGTTGGGTACCATAATTATACCATGGACAGGTAGGTGGAATATGTGAGAAAGTGATAGGCACAAACTCAAGAAGATTTGAGTGCCAATTTGACGTCACTTTGTGACCCTAAATAAGTCACTTAATTTTGTCCTCAGTTTCCCCATCTGCAAAATGGGGACAATGGGAGTGCTTACCTCTGATGGGTATTATGAGGATCAAATGAGATAATCTTTGTAAAGCATTTTACAAAGCTATGTTAGCTGTGATGATTATGATGGTGCTTCAGACCTCTCCTACCTTTCTCCTTCCTGCCTCCTCTAATATCTAGTTAGGTAATGACATAACTAACTTCAGGTCCAAAGTGATTTCCATTTCACTGTAAGACAGACCCAGTAAAAATAACTTGGATTAAGTACTTGTTGCAAAAAGGTGTCCCATTTTTTAGTCAATCCAACTTAACTGTACATATCAATAAGCTCTTGTTACATAAGCTTATGAATTTCATGTATTTGGTCAGGCGGTAGATGACCAAAAAACAACTACCATATATTTGATATAGGACTGAGGACTAAATTTGTGATTTCATTGATATAGGGAATTTTCAGGTAAGAAAGTTGCTTCTATCAACGTAAGTCAAACCTTGATCTGCAACTCATAAAGAACTGTCTAGAACAACTTACACAATTTGCCAGCAGGTAGAACCCAAATTAAAATAGTCTAAACTTCTTTGGGTCACAGATAGGTTTTTAGTGGCTCACTTTCCAAGTAAAGGTATAATGAATGATTAAACTATTTTGCAAATAAGCCGCATTTTTATTTAAAAGGGAAATTTCAATGAATATCAATTAATTACACTTATCTAAGATTTTTATTTATCACGAAATCACTCCTCTAAGACTAGAGACAGACTGATGATGGCTGATTGACACAGGTCACAAGACAAACAGGAGAATGTGTGCAGTGGCAACCCACCTGCCAAGTATCTTGATGGCAAAATAGTGACCACAGCCCCACAAGCCATATGTTTAAAGGCCTGATAGAGAACACAGAAAATTAAACAGAGATGTCAACACATTGTCCCCAATAACATTCCTGAGGGGTGGTTAGGAGCAAAGCACAAAAACTAGATTAAAATGTAATTGGGAAATACTTAACAAAAATTTAAAAATACAATCGGACACAGATAATCTTAATTTGTAATTTTCTAAGTTAATAAGCAGTTTGAAAGAATCCTTGTATAAGGCTTAGTGATACCACTGGCCTAGCACCCTAAGAGGTTTGATGTCTTGTTGAGGGTCATACAACCAGGATATGTGAAAGGTGGAATATGAATCTAGATCTTCCAAACTGTAAGGACAACTCTCTAGCCATGATAGCATGCTGCCTTTCTACCTCAAGTATTGTATACATTAGAATGTCCACATTGGGAACATCTAGCATATTAGGGCAAGTCAAAATTTTCCCAGACAGCATCAAAATAAACTATATCTAATATTAACAATTTAGTCATGGTCAATGCTAGCTCTTGTCATGAGAGGCATTATCATGTCTATCACATGCCATCTGACAATCAGCAAAACTTTTCATGAACCCTCAAAAGTCAGGAGATTTATAAAGAAAATGGACAAGGGAGATAGGAATGTTCCCATTGCTTGAATGATATTTAATAACATTGCAACCATCTTAATCAATATTTCCTAACTGGAGATTTGTTGGTTTGCTTATTTTTTCCTAAAAAGGGACTTAATTTCTGCTTCCCATCATAGACAGAGACACCAAATTATCTCCAGATTTGTCCCACTTGACTCAGGCATTCCTGAATATGCCTGAGTAAATGGATCTAGTTTGTTTTCTCTTTAAAGGTACATACAGTTCAAGCCATCCTGCAATAGCATCCCTTTTATAGCATCCCTGACATGAAGCTTTAATTTGAAGATCTTTGGAAAGAGAAAATTCAATTTAATTTGGTAAGCCTTTAATCACTTACTCCAAAGACAACATTCAATGACACAATGATTACTAGTAACAGGGTCAGAGGACCTGGATTGAAGTCCTAACTTTGTGACTTACCCATGTTACATTGGGAAAGTCACTTAATTTGCTTGGGGTTCACTTGCCTGTGAAGTGTGGGAGTTGAATTAGATGATCTAGCTCCAAAATACATATTCAATCACCCACAATTAAATACCTACTATGTACCGGCATTGTACTAAGCACCAGCTAAACTAAGTCATTAATAGGCCCATGTGACCTGCTTAAAGCACATGGAATCCTAAGTCACATATGGTGGGAGGAGCTTGCTGATCAAGTAGAACAGGAAGGATGGAGCAGAACTGGGAGGAAGTTGGTGAGAGCTGTCAGGGGCAGAGGAGGGAGGATACAGACGGGCACAGCTAGTGTTGGGAGTGTCTGTTTGTGGGAAAGCCCCAGCAGTGTTGGGGGAGGCTTGGGAGTGACTTTGTCTCCTGCAGTGCTTATGTGTATTGACTTCTTGGTTACTATGATGGATTTGTTTTTCTGGTGCTGGGATTTGGCTTTCTGGTGTCTGAATAAATGTTTTTCTTCTGTCTTCCACGTGGAGAGGCGTTACACTGTTGCATAGTCACCCTTGGTACTGTGAATATTGTTTTGGCAATAGAAGTACAGAGCAGTACCGCCTGATGAATACCATTCCAATCTGGGAAGTTTTAATTGTCCAATTTTTCCTGACATCTAGCCTATATTTGCCTCTTTGCAATTTACACCCATAGTTCCTATTTTTATCTAGAACTAAGTCATCATTCATATAAGAGAGCCCTTCAAATATTTGATAGATGTTATATGCCCCAGACTCTTTTCTCTAGGATAAACATTCTTATTTTCCTCTTCTCCCTGTGGAACTGAAATTCATATGGCATGAACGTGAGGCTCTTGGGATCATGGTTTTCCTGCTCTGGAGGAGCTTTAGCTTATTCATGTCCTTCCTAAAGTACTATACCCATAACTGAACACAGTATTTCTAAAATCGTCTGATGGGGTCAGAATATAATGAGACCATCTCTTCCTTATTCCTAGAAACTGTGCCTCCCAGTGCCAATCAATATCACGTTAACTGTTGGGGATGCTTTATTCTTTTGATTATTTATGGTAAGCTTGCTGTCCACTAATCCCCCCACTTCTTTTTTAGACAATCTAGTCACATATCCTTCCCCTTTCTCCCAAATCTAGGTAGTTGATTATCTTGAACTCAAGTCTAAGATTTTATATTTATCTCAATTACATTTCATTTTGTTAGATTCTATTTAATAATCTCTGATATGTATGTAGCAAATTCATGCTGAAGTACTCTAGGAGGACTGAGGAAGTTTGTTAGTGGAAACTCATCAAAATAAACCATGATCCCCAAAGATGCAACTATAGTTTTTGCATACATAGATGAAAATGAATATATCTTACAGCCAAAAATAAATGAATTCTAGCTTTGTGCTATAGGAGGAACCAAATAATAACTAGTACGTTAAAGAATTATTGTTAAAATTCATAACTGAAATACAAATCAGTAAACATTTATTAAGTATCTATAAAATTCAATACACTGTGCTAGGCATTATTGGTAGTATAAAAATAAGAAACTCATGGTTCTCACATGACAAACAAAAAAAACCCCACAAATAAATATAATGTAGAAAGGAAAACTGCGAAAAGAAACAGACAAAATTCAGTGTATTGGATGGGGAGGGGTCTGAGAGAAAGAGATTACTGTGTGATTAAAGAACTTCTTTTTTGATTATAGCCTGTACAGAACTAAAGTATGTTTGCATTTCATGTGGTGAACAAAAACTAGAAAAGCCTTTAAGTATTAATATATCTGATTAAGGCAAAAATTCATTCATACTGTTACAATTAATGAGAACATAAATGTAAAGAAAAATAAAAATGATAATATTGTGTAACTGTTCTTTCTGCTCTGGCCCTAGGAAGGTATTCAGGTTCAAGTTATGACATATGCATGCACAACATGCGTGCACAACGATGTGATTTATATGCACACCAATACATATACATACTCATGTGTGGAGAGTGAAGAAAACCATGGTGCGTACTGTTCCAAAGGGATTAATAAATCTGATGCTTCCAGGCAAGGGAGGAAAGGATACAGCTTCACTGTGGGAAAAGATTTGTGGAGATCAAAATGAGAGTGCAGGTTGGTGTATCACAGGTTGCGCAAGGACATTGCCAAGAGAGAGAGAAGAGCCAGTGGCTTTTTCAAAGGGCTTCCTACTCTTTCCTAGGACAGCTAGAAGCGAAGGTAAAATATATCTGATGCTATGCTCTAATTTGATCACTGGGAGTAAATTAGACTCTGGATCCTCTGACATGTTACCTCTAAATCCTTTTTCAAAGTACTAACAGTATATTTTATGAAACCCTTCTCTGACATGAGAGAATGCTCTCTCTTTAACATGAATGCACCAAGCCAGAGATGTCTTCTGCTTTCCACAAGTGTGCTTTACAAACAGTTTCTGCACAGTCTGAGCCCTTGTGTGACATATTTCCTTTTGACTCTCACATTCACCTGTCACTTTAAGCTGTGATACTAGAGGCATTGAATGGCATAACTCACTTAAAACCACCTGTATAAAGGATCCATAAATTGGTCTGGGTCCTTTCCATGGTCTTTAGCATAGAGAGGGTTTTTTCCCCTTACTAGACTGAAGAATCCCCCCTGAATTCTGCTTAAACATGTATAATGCCTTTTTTTCTCTTTATTTTTCAGGAACAGTAATTTTACTTTAATCTCAGAGCAGCCAAACCATTAGACATAAGCATCCTCATAAGCAAGGTACAAGGCAGGCAATGTCTGTGATTTCCAGTAGAAGGTCATAACCCAGAATTTTTTTTTTAAATAACTATTACAATGAGGAACAGAGTACAGCCACAAAAGGAATAGTTATAATTTATGCCTGACTTACTTCAGCAGAATATAGTTTATTTATAAACTGCTTATGGCAAACTCTGTGTGCCCCTGTTCTATGCATGTGCTGAACTGTCTTCTGGTAAATTATTTAAATTACACCTAGCAGTAATTCCTGAGGACTTTCATACTTCATTTTCTCTATTAATGTAACAGGGAAAAGCTGCTTTGCAAGGATTGCTCTAAATTCCCAGAGTGTGAGTTCCAAACTCTGTATGTGTTGCATTATGCCTGTCAAAAAACTTGTCTTCTCCTGAAATTTATTACTGAAGTCTCTCCACTCGAGCAACTCATTGAAGCCTTACAGAAAGCTCATACATGATTTAAGCAGCTAACAGCACTGAAAGAAATAGGTCAGGTAAAAAAAAAATACACACACACATACACAGAACCCTGAATTTAAGCTACCTTCACTTATTACTTATGCAAGATTATGCATAATTTAGCACACTGCTGAATATGCAAGGGGCAGAAGAACTGTTTACCAAAATATTTACTCTGTGTTGGTACCTGTGTTCTAGGGAGATAAGGTGATTTCCCAGCCCTTGCTAATCACTTTAGAATTTTTTTTAAAAAAAGAAAAAAATGAGTTTTTGATTGTGTTGATAACTACATGTCAGTCTATGTAAACAAAGACCTTGTTCAACAATCTTCTTCAAGATAGCTACATGATATTCTCCATTTTCCTCGGAGTCAACCTATTTTAGAAAACGTTTTTCCCCTTTATCCTCTCCTTAACAACAATCCCATTGCAAACAGATGTTTCAAACCACATAGCTATAAAATGAACACCTATTCTTTTTTTTTAATCTGACTCAAGCTAGATGTATAATTTTCTAAGACTTAAAAGTAGGTCAAAGGGTTGGTGAACAGTTAATATGAGGGAATAATTTTAGTTCCAAATAGGGTCTTCAGGTCAACTATTTTCTAAGAGTAGACAGGTTCACTAGAACATAGTTCTTGGTAGATACAATGGTGTTTCTCTTATATAGCCTGTGTCAGAAGGACTTTTCTGAAGCAACTTTATTAAATGATCTTTGTAAAATCAACTGGCTTTTCCCAAGTACAATCATGCAATCTATTAATGAGTATTTATAACTTAGGTATAATTTACAAAATTAATGTGAGTATTCATCATCATTTGGGAATAGTTTAAGACTGTAGGAAGCTACAAAATTCTCACAATATAAAAGTCTAGAAATAAAAATTCATATTAAGTAGATTTATAAAGTATGTATATCTCACATTCATTAAATTTCTAATAGTTTTAAAGTCATTAAGCAAATTAGCATAATATTGTGTGTATTTTATCTTCTTTGGGCTCTAAAAATATTCCCACGGTCTTCTATATTTTAGAATTTACAATATATTGTTAACAGTATTTTTTAAATGTAAACTTATGAGGCAACAAATAAAAATGTTAAGATGCTAATAAGTATACAATGCATCTTTAAAATAGTCTATGTTTTTGAAATAATTTAGTTCAAAAATGCACATGTGATTGTGCTTTACTTTTATTGGATATCTCCAAGAATTAACTGAACATATAGAATGTCTTTCTGAGTAGTTTGGGGGAAGCATCTGCTTTGGATACCCCAAGAGGAACAACCTCTGGAAATGCTTTTTTTTTTCCTAAAAATTCTATACTTATCTAAGGAGCTATTAGAATTACACTATCCTTTCTACTTCATACTATTCCCAGGCACAAGGAATGCATATGATTTCTAACTGCTTCTGTGAAAACATCTTACAAAAGAAAACTCAAAGCTTTAGCTAAGAGGGAGAACTGATGTTTTCAAAAGAGGATATTCTTTAAAGTACTTATTTAAATCTATTAGAAAGATTTTTGTCTTGTTTATTTTGTTTTAATTACTGAACTGCAGGAGGAAAAAGAATCATTTGAAAAGGCCAGGTTGCTTAAACATCAAGTAACTAATTCAACTACTATAAACTGTAGAATATCACCAAATAGACAATTCATAATGCAGAAGCAGCCAAAATACTAAGCCTACAACCATGCACTGGCCCTATTTCATTTTGTGAATCATCTTAAAAGATTTCAGTGAACTGGTTGCATCTCCTCTAGAGGGCAAAAAATAAATATACTTATGATTAGTCACCTAGCCAGACAATGTTGCTAATCCCATTTTCAGGAGTCACTTTGTTTTTCTGATTAATAAGAATGGTTTCCCCAGTATATGAAATCTTCAAAACAAGTTAATTTGTAAGAAAGTAATTGGCACTATTAATCTTAAATGTTTGAAAATAAATGCTTAAAATAAAATTAAATGCTTTGGGGATTAAAATATTCTAACCCACAAAAGTTGTCAGGTAATAAAATAATACCAGAATCCATGAAACTCTACATGCTTTCTGAATTCCAGTGTATTTTATAAAATGAAGTGCATAAGATAAAGTCCTCTTCAAATGTTTCTGGTAAGAAGAACATAACTGTGTTACAGGAAACCAAATAAGAGAAAATGAACCTTCAGTTTCTCTAGCAAGTAAGCATCTAGTTTTGTAATACACAGAGGAATGTGAGGAAAAGACCAGTAACATTTCAGTCATGGGAGCTTAGAATATCATAAGCCAGAAAGAATTGAACACCTAGCCCAAAGATCATATTTTACAGATGGCGACACTGAAGGCTAAAGAGGGGAAGTGACAACCAAAATCACATCATGAGATTGTATCAGATACCATTTCATCAAAAACAAATAGACAAGGGATAAGGATTTAACTTGTGATTTCACAGGTCTAAGGGGTTCCTTCTCTAAACTGTATAATCTGTTGTTATTGTTTCCCTTTGTCTCTTGTTTTCCAAAAGGACCATGACATCAAGAAGGTGATGCCATGGCATGCAAGTGAATTGGATTTAAGTGAGGAAGGACTGTACAAAGTCACCACCCTCACTTTCTCCTCTGGAGCCATCTGGATCCAGTGGCAAGATATATATCAGGATGACTGGAGATGGCCCCCATCATATAGATCTAACCAGAGTACTGAAGGAAGAGTGAAGGATGCTTACATGAGGAAATCAGCACATTGATAATTAGGCCATTCCTTGAAATGTGCCTCAGATTAAGAGACATAAACCCCTCAAAATCAGTCTTCAACTGAGTTTCATTTGGAAAATGAAGAGGAGGGATGCCATAATTCCTCCAAAAGCCATGGGTGAGAGTGGTCTAGTAGGGTTTTTTTTTAAATGCATATCTTTTTGGTGACTTTTGGTATTACATTACAATCATTCAATGAGAATCTATTAAGCATCTAATGTACCAAACACTATATTAGGCCCTGGGAACTCAGAGATAAAAATGGGGAGGGGGCACCTGCCCTGAAGGAGTTTCTTTTCTTTTCAGGGGTTACAATAAGTTCAAAGATAAATAAATCTAGTATATCTTCAAAATAAAAAAAGTGTTGTATCACTAATAAGTAGGGAAATTAGGAAAGACTCTTTGAAGGTGGTAGCACCTGAACTGAATTAAGGAGAAATAGGCAATGTGAGAGGCAGAGACGAGGAGAGTAGAACAGCAATCTATGCCTAGAGGACAGCCTATACAAAAGCATGGAGGCAAGAGATGTTATCTAGTGTTTGGGGAACAGTAAGTAGGCCAATCTGAGTGAAGCAGAGAGTTCATGAAAGGCTATAATAAATATGTAATAAGACTGGAAATAATCACATTACAAGTAGTAGAGCTTATATTGTATCTTAAAGGATATGGGGAACTCCCAAAGCTTATTGAACAGGAAAGTCACATGGTCATATCTATACTGCAGGAGCAGAAATTTCATAATTTGGAAAAAGAGAGAAATTTGGCCCATTGAAATCAAATAGGGAGGCTATTCTGATAGCCATTTTTAAATAGATTACCCACTGTTCCCTACCTACCCAAGAAGCTTTCTCTCATAGAAAAGAAAAACAGTTAAGTAAAAGCAACAAACACAGAAACTGATGTGACATTTTGTGCACTTTTTAAAAGATGATACACAGAACCATAGATCTAGATATAGAAGGGACTGAAGAAGCTCTCTAGTCCAATCCCCTTGTCTTATAAGTGATGAAACTGGAACCCAAGGTCCAACAAGTAGTAAACTTTAAGAGATTAGATTTGAATCCAGGTCTGACCCTAGAGTCAGTGTTGTCTCCACTGTACCAAGCTCTATACTATAAATCTTGGCCTTTCCAAGAAAAGGAGAAAGGTGCATTTCCCTTTGCCTTCTCCAGGGGTAAGATGGGTCATTATAAATACATAGTATTTGTTTTCATTTTTATACCATTTTTGCTTACATTAGTATGTACAAAAATGCAAAATGCATTTACCCCTGATTCTTTTTACTGTACTCTGTATCAGTTCATATAAGTCTGCCCATGTTTCTCTGAATTTTTCATATTCATCAGTCCTTACAGCACAATAATATTCCATTATATTTATATGACACAAATTTTCAGCCATTCTTCAATCAATGGACCCACACTACTTCCAGTTTTTTTCCTACCACAAAAGATACAGCGATGAAAATTTTGTTATATATAGGACCTTTCTTTCTGTCATTGACCTCCTTAGGGCACACAACTGATAGTGTTCTTCAAAGAAAAGAAGATGGAGCTAAAAAAAAAGTCTAAAGTTTATTATACATATATCAGTTTGGATCACAGTCAAGAAGCATTGCCATAGGAAAAGTCATCAGGCTCAACTGACTCAGATTCCTTTTTTCTACTGTATTCCTAAATTTCTTTTCCTATTTTAAAAATGCCTTTCTCCTGAGGATTGCTCTAGATGAGTGAGACTGTTGGGCCAAAGAAAGTTGGGAAATAACGAATATTGTGTGCTGAAGGTTGAAGCTGAGCCAGAACCTAATGATAAAGGTGGAGGGGTGATTTAAAATGAACTAAAACACCTAATCTTTGCCCTTTGATAGTGTGCAATATGACTGTGGAGAAAATAGAAAGTTCATCTCAAAAAGACTCAAAAACCTCTAGGAACCAAAATGTCATTAAATGTAAACCCCCATTAAATGTAAATTCCCTTCCCATGGGGAATAAATGGCTCCTGAAACTATCAGGAGAGGGTTTTCCATTACAAATCTGAACAAGATGCTATTGGATTTGAGCACCCTGTACCAGTGAACCTGGGTGAACAAGAGAGATCAACGCAGGCTTCATTGTAGACGTATAGTAGTCATGGACAGAGAAGAATGACCAGGGTTGAGAAATCACAGCAGAAGCTAGAGGAGCTCCCAGGGAAACTAATAACTCACTTCTATATGGAACTATACGATACATGCTTCCCAGACAGCCTGTGAAGTAAGTTCATGTATAAAGTGTGGAAATTGAGGTGGGGTTGAAGGGAAAAGGGTTAGTGGGCAAGCAGCCTAAGTCGAAAATGTTACTTGTTGCTATAGAGAATGGAATGTATTGAGAAGAGCAGGAGTAGTAACTTCCATGTATTCTACTTTGATTAGACCATATCATCATTATCAATGCTGATAATTACCATACTAGCAAGCGTTAAAACAGCCCTTTAAAGTTTTGTAAAATGTTTTAGATATAGAGCAGAATTTTGGCACGTGCCCAGGTTACCTAATATGGAGGCACTCATGAAAGACCAGCTTTGGGGAGAAGACTTTCCCTGTCTCATAGGTAGGAGCAACATCTTTCCATTTCAGACAGAGACAATCAGTCTCTCTTTTTCTTTCTGATGGTGTTGAGGGGTGAAGGTCTCACTCATTTACAGCACAGTAACTATCACTCGGGAAATTAGCTTGAGGTTTTGGTCATGTTTTATTGATTCTTCTCTCTTATAGGCACAGGGAGTAGACTCCCCAGACCAAGAAGCTGGAACCATGAAGATCTTGGAGCTAAGACTCCAAGCTTGATATTGCTGCCAACCTATTTTTTTTTCTTTAACATCTCTTAAATTTACGCTCATATAACCACCATCCTGTTTCAGGCTCTTATCAGATCACAACTGATAACTGATATGGTTTATAGGCTCCTAATTTGTCTTTCTCCATCTTGCCTCTCCTACTCCAACCATTCTTCCACATAGCTATCAATCTTGTTCTACAAAATCAGTCAAGCCACATCATTCTCTTGAACAAAAAACTCTCATTACCTATATTATCAGAGATACCTCTCTATTGGCATATAAAGTCCTTCACAGTATGTCCCGAAACCACCTCTCTGCATTTATTATGCATTATTCCTTCTAATAACATCTTTGTTATAGTTATAGTAGTTTATTTGCTGGTTCACATATGTGGCATTCGATTTCATGTTTCCAGGACCTTGCACGGGTTGTTATCCATTCATGAAACAGGTTGTCATTCATTCTCAGAATGCACCCCCTACTCACCTCAGGATCTTACATCCCCTTGTGTCCTTCTGATTGCTTATTGCTGGTACCTCCCAGAAAACAAGAACAAGAACAAAAACAGAGACCTTTGAATTTATTTTGTCTATGTGCATGTGTATGCATTGGCGTATATATACATAAATAGAAACCAAAATACAGATGCAATAATATATACAACACATATATTTTATGTATATATGTATATCTGTATACCAGACATATAATACATACACATATACTCTATATACACTCTGGAATAGATACATATATACATATATATACATACATACTATATATATGTACATAAATGTATATACACATACACAAATGTATGTGTATACCTTAAGTTATACTCCCACCTCACTTCCATTTTGTTCATCTCCTTACTTCCCAAAATTGACCCCCAAAACAGTCAAAAATGATGTCTATGTACCCTAAGGTTAAAAAATTATTCAGAGGTAATATTCAAACCTAATCTCACCCTTTGTTAAACATCACTATTCACCTGATGTTTTGAAACTTTATTATAACACACAAAATTAACCCAAAGTGAATAGATGTCCGCTACATTGAATAGCAATTTCTATCATTATAAACACATGCATGTCTTAAGAAGATTATTTCTTCTTGTATTCCACTCCATGTTTTGTACTAGGCAGCTTCCTGCCTTGGTTATCCCTAACCCAAACTGAATCTATGCTGCTATATATGACCCAGCCTTGGGCTGCTTCCAAATCACACATAGCATTCCTACAAGATATAATATTTTTGACTAATACATGCACACAACAAACACCTCAATTCATGCCTGTATATCCATTTGAAACCCCAGAGACAATGCATCTTTTCTAGGAAATTTTCCTTCCTGAGTCCCACCACGATCAAAAGCCTTCTATTCTCCAAGTCTATAATACTTATATTTCTAATATTAGAAGCCAATCTGTATTTCTTCTATCTCTCCCATAGTATCTAATGCAGTATACCAGCACCATGTGAGGAAATTGAATTGCTTCCATTTGAAATGTCTCAGGAAGATTCTGACAATCACCTAGCAAGATAAGGTACCAGACACTGAGGTCCTTTCTTGAGCTGAACTGCCAAGTATTCAAACCCTACCACAGAGAGCACAAGTCTGATTGACTGGCCATGTTGTTCAAATGCCAAATGTATGTTTGCCTAAACAACTATTTTATGAAAAACTCACACAAGGCAAGAGTTCACATGGAAGTCAGAAGAAGTGATACAAGGACACCCTCAATGTCTCTTTGAAGAACTCTGGAATTGACTGTAAGACTTGGGAGACAATGGCACAGGAGTACCCCTTATAGTGCACTGGCATCAAAAAAGGCTTTGTTATATAAGCAAAGCAGAATTGCAGTAATTCAAAAGAAATGTGATTTATACAACTTTAGAGACACCTCCATTCCAGATGTTTATATGGACTATTTGTTCCCTACCTGTGAGGAATCTTTCCAGCTCTTATTGATCTTATCACCATAGTGGACACTTGACTCCAAGTAATGTTATTCTGGTCCTCTTTGAGTACAAAGGACAAAAACCATCTAATGGAGTGACGAGTTTATAGCAGATTTTAAGATATGCTGACTAAAACTAGCAAATCTATCACTGCAAATCTATCATTGAAAAGCAGCAAAAGACTACTATAAGGTGTAAATACCAGAAATATAATAGGTAAAGGAGCATATATCTGGAACTCGGGTTCCAGAGTTTTGGCAGGACTGGGGTATATGTATATATATGCATGTGTGTGTGCATGTGCTTTTGCATATATGCACATGTTTTAGTCTCTTGTGATTAAAAGATATCTGATACCTAAGGAATAAACATGCATTCTGGAATCCATTAATAGAAATAAAATTACTCTAGGATCTATTGGATATTTTCCCTAACACAAAATATCTATGGACATAAGATGAAACATTTTATAGAGCAAACTATATTTCAGAATTTTTAACTAAAATGGACACATTTTCAGTTTATTCTCTTTAAATTTTTATATGGTAAAAGTTGGTAATTAATTAGTTGATTGGTCAAGTTATTTTTTTAATGCTGGTTTTAAGATTATATATATGCTGAGACTCTGTACTCTGCTGTGAATGAAGTCAATGTACCTTTTGTGACTGATTCCTTTTCTTCCACTGTTTCCAACAATTGCTACTCCTTCATTCCACGGGATTAATCATAATATGGCATCTAGAAGTCCTGAGGTAAAAAAAATGAAAAACAATCTAGGTAATATTTAAAAATTGGGGGGGTGGAGTTTTCCAGGAAAATAAATATGAAAATGAATATTAGATGCATAATTTCTAGATGAAATATTTAATTTGATATTGATTTCTAAGCAAATGTTGAATGTGATAAAAAGAGATTATTCCATCCCCCTACAAGGGAGACCTCAGTGTAGTCCGTTCTCCTTGGGATGTCAGTATCACATTCTGGCTGTATTTCATTCTGGGTTTACTGTGCACACTCTGTTAGCCACAACTATATATTTCTGCCAACTTATTTTTGTATACATGTCTGGTTCCCTATATAATAGAATGTTGATGCTTCTAAAGGGTTTCAAATAGCATAACTTCACAATGAAAACTTACAGACCCCCCCCCCAGTGACTATAGATAAACTCATGCAAACTCATATGTACCTAACAAATAATCTTAATTCCCTTTTGTTCCTCTTCCTCTTTTACTTTTTAACAAATAATTCATAAGAGAATAATATAAAAGAGGGCTTACAGCAATTTCCTTGCTATGTTATCTACCAAGGCAAAAGGGATGGAGATTGGTCACTGATCATTAAATTTTTTTTATAATCTTCTAAAACACTAGAGCTGATTCCTTTCACCCTATTAACCTGGCACATTTAGTTAAGTGTATTTCAATGAAGAGCATACATCTCCTAATCACAGGAAAAATGTTCTTTTTTTCTTTTTTCAAACAAGTGGTACAGTGGCACAAGTGTGCATTTTATACAGACAATATGCTAAATTTACTTCTGCCAGGTGGTTTCTTGGCATGGCCCACAAAATGCTGGCACAATGAGCAGACGGCCCTACAAGTAGTTAGTCATCAATTTTCATATGAGTGCAACTAAGTCAATTAAGATATTATTTCTTGTCTGTTATAGACACTTAAATCCCCTTGAAATACCTTATTAAAATGGAGATCATCCTGTGCTCTCCAAGGCTATGCTTGTAAAGTCCTTGCCCTACCAGGTCTTACCAAGGCAGAAAAGTTTTGGATACAAAGTGTTAGGAAGGTTTGGATTTGTAAAATATTTTGCTAGAAGGAAATCTCCATTGATAAAACTGTGGACCTTAAGAGTGTTGAGGAATAAAGTATACAATTATACCCAGAGGAAAACAAAGCAATGAAAAGCATAGCACCAACCCTAGAGACATGTCAGGAGGACGTGGGTTCAGATTCTCGTTGTGACACTTAATACTTGTGTTATCTTCAACATTTACAAATTTGAGGACTCAATTTCCTTCCTTGTAAAATGTAAAGGTTGTACTAAGAATTTGAAGTCTCTTCAGTAACTAAATCTAAGATCTTATGTAAATTGTAGGTCTTTGTCACTGACGGATCATTGGAGAGCTGCAAATTAAAGATAAGGGACTGTAATACAACAATTGTTTCCATTTTTATCTCTAAGCTTTAAGTAAGAGAGCCAAGCCTGGAAGGCATATCACTCACCATGTTTTGGACCCAGATGATAGGGAGGGGTTATTGACCATCACATTCCAGAGGGGATGGTCACCCTGTGTCGAACATCTGAGCTAGCTTGCTTTGAAAAGGGAGCTAGGAAAGGAAAAACTAAAGAAAATGATGGCTAATTCATGAAATCCCCTTTAAAAATGGCAAAGATAGAAGTTTAACATGTTCTAACAATAAGGTAGCAAGATGCAGGGGGTGGATTTCCCCATAAGAGGCTTTTCTCTTTTGCTGCAGATGGGCCAGTCTGGTGCAATGGTATCAAGAAGGTGCAGGATGCTTTACCCCTCAACTATGATTCTTGACCCGAAAAGTCATGCTAATGACTTCTGTGCTTTTCAGTTTTGGTGCTGAGATTCTCAATTTAGCTCAAGAAGTATAGTGAGATTTTTGTTACCTCCCTTAAGTAATCTCTCTCCACTGTCCTTTTGTTTTCTTGGGGAATCATAAGGGATATTTGGGATCTGGAGCAACTAGCTGGCAAGCTGCTTGGGTTGCTCTCCCTTGATGCAAAGTAATTAAAAGATGAAATAGGGACTGGATTTATGACATGGAAGTGGAGAGGTTTA
>CM053770.1:374803938-374820029 GCA_028658325.1 Potorous gilbertii | reverse complement strand
CTGTAATTTATTTGAAATTGCAAGGAAGTTAAGCAGCAATTACAGTATTGTAAGAAAGCCACGCACCACCAACCTATACAATTAACTCAAGTTATACATTGATTAGGAAGAAATGGCTAACGTGGTATTTCTCTGTTTTCCCCAGATTATTTTCCTCCTCTTTTGCCTTTTAATGTATCTATCTTTGGGGGATATCTTTCTCTCTATACAACACTTGGAGAACACTGTCCTATAGATCAATGCCCAACTTTCCGCTACTGGCCACCGAGCAACCTAACAGCAAAAGGTGGGATGTGCTGAAGCAGCAGCTATTAGCAATTTTGCACATATATGTATAGAAAGGGGGAAAGAATTAGAGCTTAATTCATTCAAAGAGCTTAGGGAATTCATTACACTGAAATTTCTCAGCCCTAAAAGTGAGGTAAAAAAGACAAGTTACAGCATAGAACTGGAAATGGCTACTGTATTGTCACCTACTTTCTTCTCATAAAGGGGGAAAAACCCTCAAACCATTTAGTTACTGCAAGATATATATATAATATATATATAGTGTGTGTGTGTATACACATACATATGCATATATGCACATAGGCACATATCACGAACAAGTTCATATATGGTAAACATATATACATACACATACCACAAACACAAATGTGTGGCAAATATATACAGACATCATAAACACATATATATACATGTATCACTATATATACACACCAGAAATATATACACATATCACAAACATACACACATACATATATCGTATATACACATAATTCACATATATATACTTGCATATTTAATATATACATATAACAAAGATGTGGTTTTAAATAAATTATAATATAAAAAATATACTCTACACTTCCCCTAGAGAATATGATTTGAAAAACAGATATCAGAGATAGCAGTGGTCTTGTGTTTCCAGCACACAAAACAGCAGAGAGATGATCACTTAGCTTTTGTTTTGGTTCCAATTCATTTTTTTTCAAGAAGTGTAATTAAAAACTGCATTAATTCCACCAATTATGGCCTCCAAGGGACCAGAAACCCCATGTTACTATGTGATGGAACACAACTGAGCTGCAAACATCCATTTACCATTATAATACTCATTAATCCTGCCAAATACAACTCATTACGAGACTTCAAGGAAATCATCTCATAGGCAAACACAGCACAGAATCTATCTGTCACTGCATTCCTCACAGTACAAGTGGCAGAGGTGGAATTGTCCAATGTAACTAATTTATGAAGCAGCAAACTATGCATTTCATTTCTCATTCAAGCTCAGACCTTTCTGAGAAGGATCTTGGCCCAAATGGTATTAATATAACTTTCTTAAAGAAAATCCCTTTTAATTTTTCTATCCCATTTTTTTTAAAAGCATGTGCTGAATAGTTCACCCATATCTCTCCTAACTTTTAAAGAATGCAATTATAACTTCTGATTGTGACAGGACACATTATATTTCACCTACCTTAGGTTCATAGGCTTAGTGCTGGAAGGTACAGAGCAGAGGGTCATAGAACTACCATCCTTCTGCTTCTCCTTAAGGATCAGTGGCCTTATTTGTCCTGTGACTGAACCCTCTTCTATGTGTTGTCTCCCCTAATTAGAATGTGTACTACTTGAGTGCATAGACTGTATTTCTATTTTATTTCTAATCTTAATACTTAGCACAATGTCCGGTGCATAGTAAATTCTTAATAATACTTTTCCATTAAATTTTCTCACATAGTTAGAGCTTGAAGGGACCTTAGAGACCATTAGGAGCAATTCACTTCCCACTCTGCAGATAAAGAAACTGAGTTTTGGAGAAGTTAAGTGATTTTGAGTACAAAATCATGTGGATAGTTAGTAGTAGAATTGGACATTGAATCCAGATGCTCTGAATTACAATGCATATTAGACGACGTCTCAAATTTAATTGGACAATATCATTTAAGTGTTTAAATGTTCTCTTGAAATAGAATGCAAAAGTACATAATGATAACTACTGTAATATCTCTGACTTAACCATTTTTTTTTTCATGTTCTCTGTATATGGAACAGGTTTCAGCTTTGTGCAAAAAGAAGAACTCCGGATGATGAAGGACATCAATTTAAATCTTGGCTTGGATGATTATGTAGTAAGTTCTGTTATTTTTCAGTTGTGTCCAATTCTTTGTAATTCTATTTGGGTTTTTCTTAAGAAAGATATCTCATTTTACAGATGGGGAAACTGAGGCAAGAGTGTGAAGTGACTAAGAGTGAGATAGCTAATAATTGTCTTTCTGTAGACTATCTGAACAGCAGAAGATATATTGTGATTATGTATGTACACGTTATTATTAATTAGGAAAACATTATTATTGTGTATGGGCCTGCTCTTCAATTGTTGTCTAAGGAATAATAGCAGAATGTTCATTACCTTAAAGAGAGACAAAAGGGAATATGTTTAATAACAACATATGCAACTATGAATGTAAAGAGGGATGGAGATCTGTTTTGGAGGATGGAATACACACACATAAAATGGTAGATCATTGAATGGTTAAAAAAAAGTATCAAAAGGAATGTCTTCATGAATAAAATCAATGTAAACAATTAATTCAGATTTTTCAAAGGTAGAAAATATCCATTATCTTTAATACCATATTTGTTTTGAATTTCCATTTATTTGTTTTTTAACTATTCTGAAGCACTTTAAATGAGGGAAAATGCCTATGAGGAAATCTAAGATTGGAATAAATCTTTAAAAGGTCCTTAGATAAAAATGACAGGTTATTTTAAATATCTCATTATTATGAATTATAATTACAAAACTCAAAATAAAATAAATATGTTTGTATATATATATCTTAAAAATTATCCACAGTAGGGCCAGACCCAAGACGGTGAAGTAAAAGGAGGAACTTCCCTTATCCCTCCTCCAAAGCCCTCCAAATAGCTGTAAAAAATGATTCTAAACAAATTCTAGACCTACAGAACCCACAAAATGACAGAGCAAAACAAATTCCCAGCCCAACAGCTTGCAAAGCTGACAGGAAGTGTTATTTGTACCAGGCAGGAATCTAACTTGAAAAAAAAACAGATCCAGGAGAGAGAATTTAAAAATTAGTGGACTACCTGAAAGCCATAATCAAAAAAAGAGTCTAGGCATTATCTTTCATGAAATTATCAAGGAAAACTGCCCTGATATTCTAGAACCAAAGAGTAAAATAGAAATGGAAAGAATCCACTGATCACCTCTGAAAAGAGATCCCAAAAGGAAAACTAGGAATATTGTAGCCAAATTCTACTGTTCCCAGGTCAAGGAGAAAATATTGCAAGCAACCAGAAAGAACCAATTCAAGTGTTATGGAAATACAATCAGGATAACAAAAGGTCTAGCAGCTTCTACATTAGTGGATCAAAGTGATTGGAATATGATATTCTGGAAGTCAGAGGAGCTAGGATTAAAACCAAGAATCACCTACCCAGCAAAACTGAGTATAATCATTCAGGGGAACAATGGATATTCAATGAAATACAGAACTTTCAAGAACTTCTGATGAAAAGACTAGAGCTGAATAAAAAATTTGACTTTCAAATATATGAATCAAGTGAAACATGAAAAGGGAACAAGGGAAACATGAAAGAGAAATCATAAGAGACTTATTAAAATTGAAATGTTTACATTCCTATCTGGAAAGATGATCTTTGTAACGCTTGAGACCTTTCTTAGTAGTAGGGTAGTCGAGGAGATAGATGATAGATAGATACATACATACATACTACATACATAGTACATACATACACATATACATACATACACACATAGATACATAGATGACACAGTGTAAGTCAACTATGAAGGCATGATATCTAAAAATAAAATTAAGGGGTAAGAAGGGAATATATTGGGAGAAAGAGAGAGGGAGAGATAGAATGGGTGAATTATCTTACATAAAAGAAGCAAGAAAAAGGTTTCACAATGGAGGGGAAGGTGGGGAGTAAGAAGGAATGAGTGAACCTTATTCTCATCAGATTTGGCTTAAGGAGGGAATAACATACACACTCATTTGGGTATCTTACCCTACAGGAAAGTAGGGGGGAAGAGGATAAGGGGCGGAATGATAGAAAGGAGCGCAGGTTGGGGGAGGGGTAATCAGAAGCAAGCATTAAAAGGGTCAGGGTCAAAGGAGAAAATAGAATAAATGGGATGGAGGTAAATATGGTTAGTTTCTCACAACATGACTATTATGGAGGTGTTTTGTATAACTATCCATGTACAACGTATATTGAATTGCTTACCTTCTCAATGGGGGTGGCAGGGAGGAGGGAAGAAGGGAAAGAATTTGGAACTCAACATTTTAAAAACAAACGTTAAAAAATTGTTTTTACATGCAACTGAGAAATGAGACATACAGGCAATGGGGTACAGAAATCTATTTTGCCCTTCCAGAAAGCAAATGGGAAGGGGATAACAAGACTGTGATGGTTAAAGGGAAGAATGACTGGGGAAGGGGGTAATCAGAATGCATGCCATCTCCAGGGGGAGGGGAAAGATAGTGAGAAAATTGGGAACTCAAAATTTTATGGAAATGAATGTTGAAAACTAAAAATAAATAAATAAACATTTCTTAAATCTGTCCAAAGTGAGTTCATCTTGTTTTATGAATGTATACATCCTTCCAGCTCTGAGACAAGATTTAGATCTCTATTGATAAGCAAAGAATAGAATATAATATGAGTAGCTAAAAATTATACAAACCCTAGACCTTGTTACCAAGGCAAACTTTCACAAAAAAATCATTTACAAAAAAATAGCTTCTCTATAGTTCTACAGTAACTAATGCAAAACTAAATGAAATATAGATATCCTAATATTTCTCTTTTTCTCAAATTCCTAAATAAAGTTATACTTATATGGCATGAGAGATGCTTTTTAAAAGTAAATAATAAACAGGGTTTAACTTTAGAATTTCATTTCCTTTCAAGTTTCAAATTCCAGAGTACATCTGTGATTGAGGAAAAGAAATTCTCTAAAAATTCAGCTAGAGGAACTGTTCTTTGAAATAAACCGTTACAAAGTATATGTTGGAGTTTGGGCTCAATACTCTTATGTTAGACACACTTTTTACCCCAGTTTAATCTATATTCCCTCTTTTCTCCCTTCCTGACAAAATAGGCCTAGATAGGAAAATATTGTAAGCTTTTTAGAGACAATTAATACATAATTCCTTAATTTAATCCTTTGTCTTCCCTTTTGAAAAATGAAGTATATTCAATTTAAAGATTTTTTTTATTACCACCAGTGGTTAGTCATTTAATTCAGTAGGTATTTATTAAATTTCTTCTCTAAACAAAAAAAACTATATAATATAGAGAAGAAAACAAAATATCCTCTGCCTTCAAGAACCTTACATTTTACAAGGAATATAATACATACATGGATAAATTCAATTTAGACTATGGATTAGTATGGGGAGGAGAAACCCAAAAGGGCACACTTAGAAGATCTGA
This sequence comes from Potorous gilbertii, assembly GCA_028658325.1. Taxonomy (NCBI): domain Eukaryota; kingdom Metazoa; phylum Chordata; class Mammalia; order Diprotodontia; family Potoroidae; genus Potorous; species Potorous gilbertii. The sequence goes on along the minus strand of CM053770.1, from coordinate 374,814,536 downwards.
AGTGGGTGGGAGTAAAAACATCTAGTGGATTCTAGAGAGCTTCCCAGAGGAGGTGATACCTAAACTGAGTCTTAAAGAAAGATAAGGATTACGATAGGCAGACACAAAGAGGGTAGCATATTAAGGCAAGCAAAGATGACCTATATGAATACATAGTGGTAAGAGATAAAATATATAGGTAGACTTAAGTTGGAAACAGATTGGGAAAGAAATTACATCCCACCCTAAGAAATTTGTATTTTAATATTGAAACTATAGGGAATATATGAAGTTTTTGAGTAAAGGAATGAAATTATAAATTCTAGGTCATATAAAGGTTATGAAAATCCTTTAAAGAACTAAAAATGACTCTCACAAATGGTAAAGGAAAAGCACACAGTGAATGGAGAATAAACTACAATAAACCACCAACTAATAACTCCAAAGAGGAAAAGGGGTAAAAGACTTTAACAAGTAATTTTATAATAATAAGAAAAAATGAGTTGATCATGTGGAAAGAGGAAGGTACGACGTTGAACAAAAGAGTGCTCCACTGATATCCTCTTGATCTTTGGAAAAATTGAGAGAAACCTCAAGTATATTGTGTGGACTCTGTGACAAACGTAGAATAATATGGGCAAGAGTTGAATAGGATAAGCTGGCGTGAATGTGTAAAGATTTTCAATGTTGGAGGGAATTTTGAGTCAGTGAAGTTAGAGATACTTTCAACAAGTTGAGTAATGAATGGATTGGAGAAAGGAAACATCAGTGGCAGTGAGACCTTAGCATCCTGCGGGAACAATTGTGATGAATCAAGGTGATGGTTGGTCATGTGAATGGAAAGAAAGCGAAAGATCAGAGACAGCTATAATTACAATAGATAGGACTTCACCATTGATGGTGTGTGAGTTAGCAAAGAAGAGGGAAGAGGAGAACACAGCTATGAGGTTGCAAACTTACAATACTGGGAAAATAATGCCATCGACATTGGTAGTAAAGTTTGAAAGAGAAATGAGTTATGGGGGAGGAGGAATAGGTTCTGACTGGGGCATTTTGAATTTGAGATCCAAATAAGGAATCCAGGTAGAGATGTTAAACAGGTATTCGGAATACTGGAACTGGGGTTCTTAAAAGAGATTAGGAGTGTAGATTTAGATATGCAGATTTGCAAATCATTTGCACTGAGACGATTATTAAATTTATGGGGGTTAATGTGACCAACAAGAAAAAGAAAAAAATACATAGAAGTCAAAAGGACCTAGGAGAGAAGCTCAAAATTCACTGATGCTTAGTGTGCTGATTATAGGTGATAATGTAACTAAGGACTGATAAGAAGGAAGTTAGTTAGGTAGCTAGAAGAAATACAGAAGACTGAGAAGGAAAGAGGATTCAGGATAAAGGGGTCCCTGAACTGATGCTGAGTGAAGTGAGCAGAGCGAGGAGAACATGACACGTGGTAAGAGTCACAGTGTCGGAAGACTGTTTTTGACAGACTTCGCCCTTCACAGCAATGCAAGGACCTAGACCATTCCCAGAGGATTCATGATGCAAAATGTCATCCACATCCAGAGAAAGAACTATAGAGTCGGAATGTAGAATGAAGCCAACTATTTTCCCTTTTGTTACGTTTTATTTTGTTTTGTTTTTTCTCATGGTTTCTCCCATTCATTTCAATTCTTCTACGCAACATGACTAAAGTGAAAATGTATTTAATAAGAATATATCTGTAGAACCCATATAAGATCACATGCCTTCTTGGAGAGGGAGGAGGGAGGGATGGGGAGAAAATTTAAAACTTGGAAGTGATGGTTGAAAACTGAAAACCAATTAATTAAATTTTAAAAGGGGGTTATTGATAGTATCAGACTCTGAAGGGATTTTGAAAAGGATAAAAACTGAGAAAAGGTCACAAAATTTGTCAAATTAGGAATACATTAATAATATTCTGAGAGGATTTTCAGTATACTAGAACATATTGCAAAGGTCTAAAAAGTAGGTAGTCAGTGAGGAATAGCAAGAAGTAAAAACTACTCAATTTTAGCAATGAAAAGAGTTTACATACATATATATACATATATAAGTACATATATACACAACATATATATGTGTATATAAACATTGTGTGTGTGTGTATTGGAAATAACTGAAAGAAAAAGGAGAGAATATTACTCAGGTTGTCTAATGTTCCTTTGGCCTCCTTTATAGGAAGGAATTTTTCTGGTTCTGTTTCTCTTGGACCATTTTGGTTTTCCTGACACTACTACACTTTGTAATCAGTGATTTTCTTTGGATGAAGTTTGAACAGAAGCTTCTCCCTGAGGCCACTCACCCACCCCTAGCAAGTCTTGCTCACAAAACTTCAGAAAATACAGTATTTTCTCTCCAGATATAATGAATGAGTTCCAAAAATGCCAGTCTAGTCTCTAGAGGTTTGGCACATCAAACTCTTTGCCCGTGTAGCAAAAACTGTCTTCTTTGGAGTTTTGGAAAATAAATCTACCTTCCTAGACCATTAGAGAAACAGGAAATGTCACCCTAAAGGTGGTAGAGGGGGATGCAAGAATTTGCATTTATTAGAATTTCTTAAAGTACTTTTTATGTAAAGAGCTCCAGGAGCTATATAAATAACTCTAAACTGTACAAATAACTTAAACAATAAATGCCCCAACACAATAAAACCAGCAGGGAAGGGAGAAGTGGGAAAAAGGGGGGATGGATAGAAAAGCAAGAAAGCACAATAATCTACTCTTGAAACAAATACTTAACCCAAGCACTTACTCCCCAATATCATGGGAGATGCTGCAAATGCCATGGGAGCTAATATTAATACAGAATTCATCTACACACATCCACAGGAAATGCAAGCACATATCATCCATAGTTTAAGGTTAACTCATTGTTGTTAACTCAGTTGCTGTGAGGGAGAAAAATCGAAATAAAACTAATATGCATCATTAATTTGAGGAAAAGACTAGAGAAAGTTATTCCACCATTGAATTATTTACCAATTCTTTTCAACAAGCATCGCTAAAATATTATCCATCAACAAGACAATATTCTGGAGGCTAAGGATACAAAATAAAAATGGAAAGCTTCCTGGCCTCAGAGAGCTTATATTCTATTACACAATGTTTTAGTTAATTTTTTTTATCTTGAAAAAAATTGAACCAATAGGTTCAATGGATTAGAAAAGAACTTCAATGTTCGCACGTTGTTTAGAAACAAAATAGATGCTATAGGCAAAAGAGTTGTGACTGTTAATATGTGCACCAGAAGTTCCTGTAAACCATGGTGAAATTGATTGCCAACTGGTTGAATGAGTTTGAATTCTTACTTTTATTATATAATATTTATTAAATCCTGTTTTCAATAATTATTGTGAATCTGTCTCAATAAGGTTACATTTAAGTTGTTTCTGACCAATTCTCTAACTTAACAAAGTGATTAAGAATTTTAAATTTACCTATAAAAGTCTGGGCAGTCTGTAATAAAACGTATCTTAGATAAGCGATTCAATCTCTCTGAATTTTCAGTTTCAGTTTCCTTATCTGTGAAATGAAGAGGCCGGGCTAGAAGTCTTTTAGTTCTAGATCTAAATCTTGAAACTTTCTTTACATATAATTGAAAAAAAAATACTGTTAAATATTTCAATAGCAAGGAAATGAATTAGCTAATTATTTGTCTATATACCTATGATCTAATTAGAAAAATGGAAGAAAGGAATAAACCATTGCAGAAAGAGTTTCATAACACGAGGTAAAAACAGTCCTACAGAAACATAATCTCAACATTTTCAGCTTAGAAAAACTCATGGAAAAGGAACAATTTCAAAAAACATGTCACTAATATATGTCGTATGGTAGTCTTGTCACAAAGTCACTATGACAACTGAAGCAAAGGGGCCCCACAAGGGACAGAAGACCTGTATTTTCCTTTATTTCATGGCTTGCCATGGCTAAAGAATTCATTATCAACTGCCCAGTCTGCTGAGGATAAATTTCTATTCATAGGAAGTCTATTCCTTGAAAAACGATCTATTTTGGGAACCATACTCAAATCCTCTCCAGCATGTTAGAGGCTACTAGAACTGGCATAGACTCTGAGGAACCAGGTTCACATCCATGCCACGATGAGACATGAGGGTAGGACTTTGTGGAGGGAGGTGAGTCTAGAGTTTCACTCTCCATATCTTCCTTTTGTTTTAAAGAAGATAGATCGCTTTTAATCATTCTTCTCTAGAAAACTACAAAAAAGTTCATTTTATTGCCTTTTTAAAATTTTTCAGTTCTGAATTCTCTACCGACCTTCAATTCTTCCCCCACTCATTGATAAGGCACGAAATACAATAATCATTATATCTATGAAGTTGTGCAAAAGATAGTTTACATTTCAATCAGTGTTGTCTTTCACTATCATCATTTTCTGCTTGTGAAATAAATTAGTTATTTCTGAAGTGACATTTTAAATTTGGTTTGTTTTAAGATTACTTTTTAGTCCTCCCTTCCCCCATCAAAGCAATTGATTTATATCAGAAAGCTTCTATGTAAAATAATTATAATTTGTGTGAATATCATTTCTGATGTTATCCATTTCTCATCAAATATGTGTTGAATAGTACATGACTCTTTCAGTTGCTTGCAAAATCTTTTCACCATTAATTATTTTTCCTTCTTTTTTGCTAAAAAAAAAAAAATCAAAAACCAAAAAACTTGGTCATTGTTTGAAAAAGTTGGTGGTCTGACCATAAACAAATAGCTGATTCAGGGATGACTTCCACATTAATAATCAGTCTTTTTCTACCTGTTAAAATATAATCAATTTCATGTGTCTGCATGTGTGTGTATCTTTATATGATGCTAATTCATAATCACTATATCTGTTGCCCACTGATCCATTACTGGAAGAAAAGATTTGAGATTGAAAAGTGTGAGGGATTTGTGCAGACTACAAGTCTTTGGCCCCTCTCATTTCTTCTTCCTGATTTATGAAATTATATATTTCTTGTTACTTTCACATCTATCCTCATCTTTCTTTGAAATCACCAAATATGAAGATGTATTTTACTTGTGTATGTTCTTTATAGAAGTGTTTTCCTCTTTGTCTTATATAACTAAGGCTGGTATATAACTTGCAAATATTATCATGCTAATTTTTTGTAAATACTTATTATGAGAACTACAATATGAACTGAGGAAATGCCTCATGGATGTTTCCTGGTGCCTTTGGATCTAAAATAAGACCAATTCAGCAATACTCTTCTTTTCTTCTCCCTAGAGCACTTATGAATTAGTCTTACATTTATCTTCTCCTCCTCCCCAATGTTACAGATATATATAGTCAAGCAAAACAAATTCAAACAACAGATATTTCTGGAAAATAATGTCTTTATCTATGGTTACTGTGAGCCCCCCCCAAAAAAATAAAAGATCAGTCATATTTTAAAAAAAGAAAAAAAGTCTTTTTATGAATATTGAAGAGGTAGGATTGGTACTAAAGAGAAAAAAAAGATAGAGAAAGGAGTGAGATTAGACCAAGTTTATATAGAAGATAAATATCTTGGAGGGCATTGAGGGATCAACTACAAAATATCTGAAGGTCTCTTAATTATAAGGCAGCTAGGTGGTACAATGCATGAGGCCAGGAAGGTCCAGCCTCACTCAGACAGCGCCTAGCGGTGTGACCCTAGGCAAGTCATTTACTATGCCCTGTTTTCTCAATTGTAAAATGACAATAATAGCAAGTACCCCCCCTGAGTTGTGCGGAGGAGCAAATGAGATCATATTTATAAAGTACTTAGCATAGTGTCCGATACATCATAGGCGCTTAATAAATATTTGTCCCATTCATCCTTTGTGAAGTAGAAAAAGATACTAACAGAGAAGGAAAAACCAATTGGGGACTTTATTAATAACAACAAAAAAAGTGACCAAGAAAAAATAACACATACCTATATATCAATCTATACAGAATTGTTATGAGTATCATCCACATAAATATTCATATAGCCTCACTGAGGGTATTAATAGTGGAGAGGTTGGCATTTACAAATGGCACTCTACAACGGATCACATTTTTCTTGTTCAATCATTTTCATTTGTGTCCTACGCTTCATGATGCTTTTTGAGGGAGAATGGAGTAATATGCCATGTTCTTCTCCAGCTCATTTTATAGATGAGGAAACGGAGGCAAACAAGGTTAAGTGACTTGCCCAGGATCACACAGCTAATGATTCTCTGAGTCCTCTTTGAAGTCATGATGCACATTTTTACCATGACTCAATTTAATGAAAAATATAGAAAATAGAATAACAAAACTGTGCTTAGTTGTTGATTATGATTTAGTACAGTGAAATTCTGACCAAACAAACTTCCCTTAGGGATGGGGGTAGGGATGAAGTCCCATCCATCAAAATCATTCAAGAATCTTTGAAAGATTGAAAAAATATTGTTTATATATACTTTATATACTGTTCATCACCATAAGTTAAAGCATAAAACAAGTAGACATATGCTTTCTCAAGTATTTGTCAATGTGATATAGAAGATCCAGCACAAGTCAAAGTTGAGAGATTCAGCACAAATGGATGAAGTTCTTTATATATGCTGGTTGGATGAACCTCAGATTACTGTTGAATTTTTAGAAGGGATCCATATACACTGAAAAGAAAAGGCTTTACTATCCACACAAGAAAGACCAAATGGATGAAGAATGCCTAATGTCCAGATTGCAACATACAATTACACAGACATTGAACTTGTCCATTAATGTGTTTATGCATATATATATGTATATATGTATGTTTTTACGTATGTAAAATGTATGTACTTATTCAGAATTAAACAGAAGCATTTAATGCTGTTTTCTATCTAGGAATACGCTTAAGTTTCTTTCTGAAACAAAGTCCCATTTTTAAAATACCAATATTCCACCAGTACTGTACAGTTGCAAGAAATAAAACACTGAAGGTTTAAAAGTGATATCGCATAGATGACAATAGGAAAAATATTATGAGCATGGACTTATGAGCAGACTATAATACACAACCAGTGAGAATCTCTGAAGAGCAAGAGTAAAAGATAAAAATATCAAAATGAACAGCAGTAAAAGAAAATGGACTGACCATGTGTTGAGGGCAAAAATGACAGGTAGTGATTTCAAAGATTACACAGCAATCTTGCTTACATCAGGATAAAGTAAGGATACTGATTAGAATTCTTGACTCTTATTGTGCAGTTTAGGGGAGAGAGGCACAAGAATTATGTAGGATACATAGTTATGAGTTGGTTGTCATCATCACCAATGGAGGTAGCCTCCAAATTGACGAAATAATAGATGCATTTTAATGTTTCCATTTTCTGAATTTCTTTATGCATCTCATCTCTTTAAATCTTCCTAACCACCCCCAGAGATGTGTAAGTCCAAATCTGATGTTCTATTTTTTTCCTCATCATCATCTTTTTTAGACCTATCAACTCACTTAGACACCATTGATCATCATGCTATCCTGAATACTTTCTCCTTTCTTAGCTTTAGTGATGCCACTTTCTCCTGGTCTTCTTCTCCTCACTTCCACCTCCACACCAGCAACTTGACTCCATCCCTTGGTACCTGGCTTAGATGGTAAGATTTATCCCCTGTCTCTCCAGGATTTAGGTCTCAATTCTACTTTCTAATCTATATTATGACTTTCCTTTCAGGAACCTCCCAACAATTAATCCTGCTTCAAAGCTGCCTTGCTTTTATTTTTTAATTTTCCCTTATAAGAAAGTACGATCCTTGAAGGCAAGGGCTAACACTTAGCATATTGCTTACAACGTAGTTGTTGCTATCATTAGTCCTTTGTTTTCTAAGAGGACCAGTGATGTTATGGGGTGATATCTTGACTTGAACATGAATTAGATTTAAGTGAGGCAGAGTGGAACAATATCATCAGTCTCATTCTCTCTTCCAATCATCAAATTCAGTGACAGGGCAAGAGCCAGGATGACGGGCTATGGCTCCAGATGCAGTGGATGACCTTGGTCCAATTTATTATCCAATTTTTATTCCAATTTATTATCCAATTTAACTCTAAGTGCTTCAAAGTGCTTGTTTAGCTGTCTTCATGGCCATTAGAATAGAATGTTCTTATCTGCCCATTCCACCGGGGAAATTTTTTACATGTTTGGGTTGACATCTCCCTAACTCACCAGTGGGTTTAAGGTTTGTTGGTTGCCCTCTTCCTGGTTTAACTGTCTTCCAAGATAGTTTTTCTGGGGTTTGGTCATTGAGCATGCTACTGCTGCTTGGGAGTCACAAATGGGAACTGGGTGACAGATAGACACCAAAGGTGAATGCAAAGCCTTGAAAAGGGGTTCAGCAAGTTCTCACACTAGAAGTATTAGTCTAGAAAATAGTAAGGGATTTACTTAATAAATTAATAAAATGTAATTAATCAATTTAAAATATTAAATTTAAATGTTTAAATAATTTAATAAATTAAATATAATAATATATACACATAATAAAAATAAAATTAAAATATCTAACATTTGAATTTCTAACTTCTTATCAGTCTCTTTTGCTAGTCCATCATCCAGACCTCATCATCTAACTAAATATTTCCCTAAGGCACTATTCTATACCCCTTGCCCTTCTCTCCTCCTACGGTTTCAGTGAAATTATCAGTTCTAGTGGTTTAATCATCATCTTTATACTGATAATTCTTCTGTCTACATACCAATCCCAGTGTCCATCCCCAGCTTCAATTCTACATCAGTTGCCTATTAGATATTTCAAACTGTATGTCTGGGAGAAATTTTAAAACTAAACTTTTATAAAACTGAACTTATTATATTTTCCCACAACCCTCCTCTCCTCTTATTTCTGTTAAAGGAACCACTTCTAGTGTTTCAGTTTCATACTCTTACTCTCAATACCTCATTCTGTCTCACCACCTAGTTGCCAAATATGGCCATTTCTACTTCTACAGTGTCCTTTATATCTGACTTCTTATATTTACTCACTTTTCTGTATCTCTCCTCACTCCAGTTCTTTCTTTATACTGATAGCTACAGGATTTCCTTTAAGTGAAGTCTGGTAGAATTGCTGAATGTTGGAGTGGATTGCAAAGTATGTGCAATGAAACTGAAAAGATCAGTTGAGGCAATAATGTAAGCGTATTTAAAAGCTAAAAGGATAAATTTATACTTGGTATAGAGAAGCCACTGGAATTGATTGAGTAGGAAACAAACATAATCACATCTAAGCTTAAGGGAAAACAATTTAGAAGCAGTGTGGAAGATGGACTGGCCAGGAACATAGGCTTGGTGTAGAGAAACCCACTAGGAAGCCATTGCCATAATCTAGGTGAAATGTGATGAAGATGTAAACTATAGTGATAGTTTACCAGTAGTAAAAGGGGATTGGATGCAAGAGATGTGGATGTAGAAGTGACAGGACATGGCAACTGGATAAATGTGTGGGATGAGAGAAAGTAATAAGCTGAAGATGATACTGAAGTTAGGAACCTGGGAGACTTGAAGATCTATGGCTCCTCCAACATAAAGGGAAGGGACATTTGTGACCTTGGAATTATTTAACCTCTTAGTGCCCTTGAAAACTCTCTAAGACTATAAGCAAAGAAAGTGCTGAATTATATGGATAGAGGAAACTTCTTTATCCAAGAATTTCCCCATGCATATCAAATCATGGATCCAGTCACTATACTCAAAGCTTATTTAAAATACAGCACTAAAAAGGGATTATCTCATCAGTTATGGAATTTCTCAGGTTCTGCATATGATACTGATTAAAAATATGAAAAGTTTAGATTTTTTTATAGTTTACAAAGTACTTTATATTCATCACAATGCAAATTGTGATGTCTATATCTTATAGAACATAGGATAACAGCTTTAGAGATAGAACAGACCTCACCTAATCCATTCCCAATTACAGAAAAGGAAACTGAGGCACATAATGGTAACTTAAATGAGAAGATCTTTCCCATTCATTAACAGACCCATATGACCTGCTGGGTGAAACAGGAATAGGAAGAGCTAGAGGAGAGCTGAGAGGAGATTGGTCAAAGCCGTTGGGACTGAGGGGAAGAGCGAAAACAGGCAGTTGACTAGCATTAGTTGCAGATTTGTGATTTTCTGTTTAAGGGAGCTTGTTTGTGATTTGTTTAAGGGAGCTGGTTTGTGGAAAGCCTTACAAGGGAAGGTTTGGGGATGGTGTTGCCCTCTGCATTGCTATCGTACATAGATTTTTTTTCTTTTTTTTATATAAACTTATTATTTAACTTTTTAGATTCATTTTCACAAGATTTTGGGTTCCATAATTTTCACCCCATTTGTCCCCTCCCCTACCCCAGCACACTGAGCATTCTAATTTCTCCTATCATCTATCTGCCCTCTCTTCTATCATCCCCCCCTTCTCTTGTCCCGATCTTCTCTTTTGTCCTGTAGGGCCAGATAATTTCTATTCCCCATTACCTGTATTTCTTATTTCCTAGTAGCAAGAACAATACTCAACAGTTGTTCCTAAAGCTTTGAGTTCCAACTTCTCCCCATCCTCCCCTCCCCACTCATTCCCTTTGGGAAGGCAGGCAATTCAATATAGGCCATATCTGTGTA
>CM053770.1:374796557-374803438 GCA_028658325.1 Potorous gilbertii | reverse complement strand
TACACAGATATGGCCTATATTGAATTGCCTGCCTTCCCAAAGGGAATGAGTGGGGAGGGGAGGATGGGGAGAAGTTGGAACTCAAAGCTTTAGGAACAACTGTTGAGTATTGTTCTTGCTACTAGGAAATAAGAAATACAGGTAATGGGGAATAGAAATTATCTGGCCCTACAAGACAAAAGAGAAGATGGGGACAAGAGAAGGGGGGGATGATAGAAGAGAGGGCAGACAGATGATAGGAGAAATTAGAATGCTCAGTGTGCTGGGGTAGGGGAGGGGACAAATGGGGAGAAAATTATGGAACCCAAAATCTTGTGAAAATGAATGTAAAAAATTAAATAAATTTATATTTAAAAAAAGAAAAGAAAAAACGAACGAAGCACAACTGAGGATCTCATTTCTGGCAAGAATGGAATGTAGGAAGAATTTTTTATTCACCTGCAAAGGGGTTGCAACATTTATCTTTTGACTATGACCAAGTTAATGCTATCTGTGCTCAAGGTACAGGTTGTATTCCATTCAAAAGAGAAGGTAAGGGTTCTAAAGGATGCTATGCCGTATGGGAGAGGGAGGAATAATACGAACAATATCCCCAAAGCGTGACTAGACTAGCAGTGAGTACTAACCATATATCTATAATAGAATTGTAAAAGTATATCCCTGTATTGATTTCAAAGAAAGACAGAAATATTTGTATAGGCTTGTATAGAACAAATGATGACACCTTTGCTCATCAGACAGATGTTTTAAAAGCACACATACGCATAAAAATATTCACTGTAACATTTTTGCTTACCAGTTTCTTTTCTGAATCTTTTTGCTAATGCATCAAGTTATCAGAGAGAACCATTTCTTTCTTTAAAAAATGTGAAAGACATTTAATGTAAAAAAATTTTTTAAGTTAAAATCCACTAAAGTGGCAGTGCAAATATTGACCATTGTCAGGAAGTTGGAAGAGATAAAAATTGAACAGAAAATATAAGGGGAAGGACCAGGACCAATGAACACTTGATGCTAAGTAGTAGATATGAGGCCCTCCCTGAAGAGTATATAGATAGACTGAAGAGGAAGTAATTGCTTTCCCTAAAAAGAATGACAATGTGGATCCACACCTGGTCTTAAGTGGGTAATTCAAGAAGAAAAGAATAGAAGTGAAAGTTGACTAGTGAGGAGAGCTTAGGCAGCTGTCTGCTTTCCTCATCTGCAGGACAGGTATCATCTACTACTTACATACTGTAGAATTATTACACTAGGTCCTTCCTGATTAGTGAATCTTTTGAAGCAGCTACCTGTATATGAATGAGGTTCTGACAATATGAAATTTGAATTAAAATTATGTGACAAGCTTGGTTATACCTACTTCTGGTGATTCATATGGGCATAAATGGTTTCTGTACAAAGGAACAGTGAAAACATTGCTGAAGATTATAAAGTCTTGGGAAATATACTGAATGCTTTAGGGACTTAGGTGGAATTTGATCCTTACAGTTGGTCAAAATAATGGCTTCACGAGAGAAGGAAAAGATGTTAACGTGAAAAGCTGCTTCAGACAACGGTGTCCAAGAATGTGATTTTGATAACTGGACTATAGCTTAATAATAGTTTTATATTATATTTATAAATATATGTATATTTATATATATTTAAAAACATATATAGGACTTTCTATCTAATGAGGACTTGTAAAATCTTATTTGCGTAAAAAATGACAGCAAACTAAATCAATGTATTTATTCAGTACCATACCAATCAAAATACCAATAGAGAGCTAGAAAAAAAATAAAGTTTACGTGGGGGGACAAAAGGTCAAGAATTTAAAGAGAAAGAAGGGTGGGGGAGAAGTCAAAAGGAAAGGAGCCTTTAAGTATCAGACTTCAAACTATGGTACAATACAATAATCCTCAAAACTTCAGTACTGGCTTAAAAAGAGAAAAGTCAATCCATGAAACAGATTAGGTATACAACCTACTTAAACAAATAAATCTATCAGTGTTGAAACTGATGAATCCAAAGACCCCAGTTACTTGGATAAGGACTCAAATATTTGACAAATATTCTTAGGAAAACTGAAAAGCAGTGTAGCAGAAATTATTAAATCAAACCAATACCTTATATACGTACTAAGAAAACCTCCAAAAGGCTATATGTTTCATCATAAGCAAATCAGAGGATCAACTCCATGTAAATGAAGAATTCATGACCAGTAAAAGATCATAAGGATTCCATCTTTTACAGGAAAACTTTCCTAATCTATCTTAATTCTAGCGCCTTCCTTCTGTTAATTATTTCCTACTTCTGTACATAGTTTACCTTGTATATATTTGTTAGAGTGTTGTCTCTCTTTTAGATTGTAAGCTCCTTGAGGGAAAAGAATGTCTTTTGCCTCTTTTTGTATCCTTAGCACTTAGCAAAGCACCTAGCACTAAGGAGGAACTTAATAAATGTTAACTGACTGATCACAGGAGATAAAACAGATAATTTTTGATTATAAACAATTGAAAAGTTGTTGCACAAACAATATCAATGGAGTTAAAATTAGAAGAAAAGTAATTAATTGTAGAGGAAATCTTTGTAACAATTTCTAGGATAAAGGTTTCATATTCAACATATATGAGGTGCAGATTTCAAATACATAAAGTCAATCATTCTCTCAATAGAGAAATTGTCAAGGGATCTAAATAGGGTTATCTCAAAGGAAGAAATTTAAGTGATCATCAATCATGTGAAAAGAAAAGTTGCTCCAATTCATTATTAATTATAGAAAGGCAAATTAAAGCAGTTCTGAAGTTCTCCCTCACATCTATCAGATTCACAAAAAAAAAAATGATTTTTTAAAAAGACAGTTGTTTTATGGGGTTACAGAAAGTTAGACCTACCCAATCACACAGCATTGGTGGAGTCGGGAATTAATCCAGCCATTCTGGAAAGCAATTTGGACCCACGACCAAAAATTCACAAAATTGTTCACACCCATTGATCTAGTAATATCTTTGCTTAATCTGTACCTCAAAATAATAAAAGAAAGAAGAAAACAACTCCATTGTACATAGATATTTATACCAACTTTTTTGTTGCAGCAATGACCAAAAAAACTAAGGGGTAGGAATGCACATTGACTGAGAAATTGTCTATTAGCCAATAACAATTTTTAAGCATTTATAATATACCAGAATAAAAGATGGTCACAGTGATGTGCTAGAGTCAACCCATCCTAGCTTGCAAAAGCCAATTGTAAAAACATAAAAAAGCCAGTTAAATTTCTCGTGTAAGCATTGACACCTCTGCACAACCTCCGGCAAACAATATACCAATCAGAGATTGATTTATTGCTTTTTTGATTGTCCAGATTTAAGAAAAAAATAGACAAAATGTTAATAATGCAGATTAAATTTAAATGTGTTATTGTCCATACTCTTTTTTGAGGGCTTGTTGTTAAACATTTACCAACACAGCCCTTATTTAATGGAATATTATTGTGTGCTGAGAAAGGATACGAGGGACAGTTTTAGAAAAATCTGAGGGAAATTGTAAAAAGAAATGGATGCAGAGTGAAGTGAGGAAAACTAGGAGAATACTTTAGGTAACAGTGAAGAATCACAACTTTGAAAGACTTTGGAACTTTAATCAATATAATTACCAACCATAATTCCAGGGACCAATGATAAAATATGTCAATTAATTCCTCCTCAGACAAAGACATTGGAGCCATGGTACAGAATGAGACTTAAATTTTTGAACATTGGCAATGGGTAGATTTTCCAAACCCTAAAAATGTTCTAAATAACTGACAAAGATTATAAAAGAGGAAAATGCCAAGATATTGAAGGGGATATAGACAAAGAAGTACACTGCTGTTGTGCAGTGTTGGTAGATTGGTGCACTCAATCTAGAAAGCAATTTACTAGGAAGTTACCAAGCTATACATACCCTTTTACCCAGCAAGTTACTAGGTCTATACTCCCCAAAAAATTAAAGAAAAAAGTAAAAGGATATATATGAATGAAAATACTTATGGCAGTTCTCTTTGTGGTAGCCAATAATTAGAAACTAAGAGGATGTGCTTTAATTGAGAAATGACTAAATAATCTGTAGTATATGAATGCAATGGGTTATCATTGTGTCATAAGAAATAACGAATCAGGCAATTTTTGAGGAAACTGGAAAGATCTTGCTGATGAGTAAAATGAACAAGAATAGGAGACAAATTTATACAATGATAACAAAAATGACTTAGAAAGTCTTTAGGACTCTGATCAGTGCAATGATAAATCATTAGTCTGAAGGAATGAAGATAAAATAAATATACCATTCACCTCCAGCCAGAAAGGTGGTAAATTTAAGATGAAAAAAAGTAAAATTATTTTTATAGATGGCTAATATAGTGATTTGTTTTGCTAGATCATATAGATACATCAGAGTTAGAGTGGATAAGGAATTGTTAAGCCCCTACTCCATGTCAGGCACTGTGCTAAGTGCTAGGGGTACAATAAAAGGCCTAAGACAGTCACTGCCCTCAAAGAACTCACAATGTAATGGGAAATGACAACACATAAAAAAGAATCTGAAAAGTTGGAAAGTGGGTGGGTAAGTGTACCCTTCTCTGTAGTATGATGTAGTCTGGGTTGAAATGATCTGAGGAGGCAAGAGGTGATTTCATCCTAAAGCATAATGACTATTTGGAGATCATAAAGTCCAGGACAGTGGTCAGGTTAATTAATAAGGTTAATGCCCTAGGTACCTTCTTTAAATGGTGGATAATCTCAGAGGAGTTCTCCAATGTATACTCTCTAACTTCTCCAATGATAGGAAGGGAAAATAACTTCAGTGGAACTAATGAGGCATAACTTCCAGTTTATATTGAAAGGTTGTTTGTTTTTGCCTTTGAATTTGTTCAATACGGGAGGAGGGTGGTAGTGGGAGGGACAGATTAAGCAAAATGGTTGTAAGAATATTTTAAAATGTGTGGATTTATGTTTTTTCCCCTAAAACTCTGCTTATTACTTATAATGGAAAAATACAGTGTAGTTAAAATTCAAAAGCTTAAAAAATACCTATTTGTTGGGATTAATCAATTTGATCATAATACCTTTATGATATAAAAGGAAGAAAGAGTTTATGTGCCATGCTACATGCAATAGGGATTAGTAACTCTATAGACACATGAATATTAGCTAGCCCTCCAAATGAAAAAAAGATAAAATCCAAGATATGTTCCAATAATAAAATGAATGAGAGGGGATGTCTAAACACAAATGTAGAGTTAAAAAGTAAGATGAATTAGAGATTCAAACACAAGGATGTAAACTTGATTTTTAGTTTTATGAGATTTAGTATGAGATGCATAATTGGAACATGGTTTTGGAAAGGCAGAACCTATTCAAAATGAACAGAATAGTCAGAAATGTGTGTGTGTATGTGTGTATGTGTGTATGTGAAAGAATAGCATGGTATATCAAGAAGATGAACTTGTGAGAAAATGTAAGAAACAAAATGGAAAATGGTTAGAAAACATTTGAGCAAGGATAGATGGCTACAAAAAAGAAAGCAACATGAGACAACACCATAGATAGCCTGGACCAAAAAATGGCAATACTCAAATTGCTTCTAGGAAAAAAAAGTCCTAGATGGCATGTTTATCAAATCAATCTGAAGATTATACAGTAATGTGAGGGAATGCTATTAACATTGGCTGATAGTGATGATTTTACATTTTACACATAAGGAAAGTGAGAAAAACAAAGGGTAAATATCCTGTTTAGAGTGCATGCATGAAGCTCATGTATAAAGCTGGACTTGGACTCAGGCTCACTTGATTCCAGGTTCATTCATTTACCCACTGTGTAACCTCCTTGGCTAAAAGGATCTTGAAAGATTGTGACAGACAAGAGCATTAAGTTGACTCTAACAAAATAAAATTCAGTAAAGATAAGAGTAAAACTTTATACTTGGATTTAAAAATTCAATTTGGAATGTACATAGTAGGACAGGTAAGACTAAAAAAAGGAATTTATCCATAAATGATTTGGGGATTTTATTGAACTGTAAGCTCAATATCATTAAACAGTGTGACCGTTTGACTTTTTTCTCTCTTCCTATATTGTCCTCTTTGTTTTACCCCCTAATTGTGTGTGTTAGCCAAGGTCCTACCTGGACTCTCTTCTCTTCTCACTCTAAACTCATACTTGATGTTGTCTTCCGCTTCCATGAATGACCACTTAAAAGGATAAGTTAGAAGAAATTCTGCTTCAGTATATAGCAGACTAGATGAACTCTAAGATTCCTTACAAACCTGAAATTCCATGATTTTCTCAATCTTTGACTAATCTTTTTGAAAATAGGATTCCGACGCTTTACTTTAGAATTAGACTCCATAAAGTTTATTACCTTTATGGCATGGAAGTATTAATTCCTTCTAAAAGTATGCACTTCTGCTCAACTGTGGGATAAGGTCAATTACCCTATCAGTAGTTGCAAGTTAATTTGAAAATTAGGAAAATTATGATTGAAAAACAGTAAGCCACTTTCCTAAGATTGCACAGACCGTTTCCAGAATCGCAATATCAAAGGGAAAGAGGAAGATGGTAGGAATATTATTGAGTTAGGGCATGGAAAGAGAAGAGCAGAGAAAGTGCCATGGGGCCAGGGTTTCAAAGATCAAAGTCAGTACCAGTTGGAATGGACCAAGTAAAAGGTAACATTTTTGACGGAATG
Source organism: Potorous gilbertii (assembly GCA_028658325.1). Classification (NCBI taxonomy): domain Eukaryota; kingdom Metazoa; phylum Chordata; class Mammalia; order Diprotodontia; family Potoroidae; genus Potorous; species Potorous gilbertii. Next base: position 374,796,727 of record CM053770.1, on the reverse strand, counting down.
AGAATGAGACCAAAGTAAGAATGAGGACCTAGGAAAGGAGACAGTCACAGAATTTTTCTACAAAACATCCTATAAAATGTTTATCTTTCCATAAATCCCTTATAGGTTATCTATCCAACATATTAGTTCCTTTGGTTCTGTTAGGATCAATCAATAAAGTAGTATTAATC
>CM053770.1:374776557-374791557 GCA_028658325.1 Potorous gilbertii | reverse complement strand
TAATCCTGGTTGCTTCACTCTCCTCATCTGTAAAATGAGCTGGAAAAGGAAATGGCAAACCAGGCCATTATCTTTGCCAAGAAAATCCCAAATGGGCTCATGAAAAGTTGGTCATAATTGAAACAACAGGCTACCACCACCAAACTTTTTATTGTACTCTACCCATCTGAGAAAATTACTCAGCTTCTCTTGCTTTCAGTTTCCCCATCTATAACGTGACATTATACGACATGACATTTTTTTGAGGTCCCTACTAGCTAGGTAGCAAAGAAAATAGAACACTGTAACTAGAATCATGAAGACCTCAGTACAAAAAAATCCATCCTCAGGTATTTCCTAGCTATTTTACCATGGATAAATCACTTAACTGCTTTCTACCTTGGTTTCCCCAAGAGTAAAACTAAGACAACACTAGCATCTATCACCCAGGATTGTTGTGGATATAAAATGAGATAATACTTTTAAAATGCTTTGCAAACGTTAGAGCTCTGTATAAATTCTAACTTCCACTTATTCCTACTCCTATTTATCATACACTTATTAGCTCTTGGTCTACCATTACCACTGGAGTATAATGAAGATGGTGTGGCCGTATCTGAAAGAAAAAATGAACTTTTTAAAAATCACCATTGCTATATTTTTATAATTAGGAGATTATGAGTCTAATACTTGTCAAGAAATTTGGAAAATACAAAGTGAGATTCAAAGTATCGCTTATTCAGAGTGAAAAATAAGCAATATTTAGCCAAACTCCCTACCCCGTCCTCTTAATGTGCTTTAAACTTCTCTAAAGGTCAATGAAGGATTATGAAGTCCACATTCATTCATTCTTAGCCCCCAGGCTGAGAAGGGGAACTTAAGTGCCAATTTGTGATTATTGAGATAGTGGTGCCCTGTGATATGGAATAATATCTTGACAATTGGACAGAGATCAAACAATTCCCTTCTCCCTAGGTAGCAAACTGTCATTGGATGATGATAACTTTTAGGTACTACCTACATGGGCTAAGTCTATCCCAATAGCTAGAGAGGTAAATTCCCCCAAACTATCTGTTCTAGAAATCTCATTTTGCGACTCCCTACCCTCCTGGGACAGGATGAGATAGGTTCCATATCTTGATTTACCACTATACTTGAGTAAATCTGATAGAAACTTCTAATCCTAACTTTAAAATGACAGATTTTAGTTATTAAAATGAAAACCAGCCAGAATGAAATTAAAATGCTTACAAGTATCAAATTATCTTCATTCCATCAGGGGAAAATGGCTGTCTGAGTCACCCACAGGGAAAAAGCATTAACTTTTTTGTTTTCACGAAGGTTAAAAGATATGCACTTTAGCTAGGTGCTAGCTAGGGACAAAAACAATATAGTGGAGACGACAGAGTTCAGGAATGAAAATAAGCTGTCCTGTTTCACTCCTGTACTACCTGTCTGAACTGGGGAAATGATTTAACATTTCTCAGCCTGAACTTCCTTACCTGCAAAATGGAAAGAATCAAATGAGAACAGAGGAAATAAAGCATGATACAAAAGATACAAATGTTGTTATTGGGTGCCTATGATCTTTCTGATGATATGCCAAGGCTGTTGGTATTTTTTTACTATGGGATTCATCTCCTATATCTAAAAGGATTTGAAACAGTTGGCAAGATTAAGCCTGATGTAAAACAAGGAAATTTCTCAGTGAAGGCATTCCTTCAGAGGTCAGAGAAAATATAACCCAATTATTTCACTTTTTTATGACCTTAGTTAAAGGTCAGGACCTAGAGAATATATATGAATGAATTGACAATATAATGTGACTACTCTTTTAGGCTACTTTCCACAGATCCTCACTGATACTGATGAGCCAGGTCCCCATATTGCACCTAAGTATTTATCCTCTCAGCATTCTAGGGTTATAAATAGTGCTATAAGACTATCAAGCTTGAGCCCCCATCAGTGTGCTCCCCATTGATACAAATTAGTTAGACACAGTTAATTAGCTTTTAGTTAGGAGAATATAAGATAGTAATAAGAACAATTGATATAAAACATCCCCCTCAATAGTATCACACACACACACACACACACACACACACACACACACACTAATATATATAGGGTCTAGGAGGAGGTTGGTTCCTTCCAGTTAAAAAGGCAAGGGTCTGGCTTCTCAAATCTTCACAAAGATGACCTTTAAAAGCAAGTGCTAGAGGGATACTGCTGTTGATATTTCCTTTTCTAATCCAAGTGGGCCCATTTATTTATTTTAATTTACTTATTTTAATAATCTGTTATATGTCATCTTATAATTGACCGTAGTAACTCAAAGGAATTCCTTCCTTCTTAACTTTATTAAATAGGTAGTTCATATCTAGTCTGTGCCTTTGAATGACTCAGCAGAGATATATAGGAATTGTTCACATCTGTTTATACTATTGATAAATTCGGTATCTTTCTTAGATGATAAAGATATCAGGACATCTTTCTACTAATCAGGGTTAGGGTTTAGGCAATACCTCTACTATCGCACCAATTGTGGGATTGCTTCCTTCATTCATTGCAAAAAATATATACAGAAGAACATATATATATATATATATATATACACACACACATGTACATATATGTATATATAATATACTTCTAGATGTTATATATTATGTATACAATATATGTTATACACACATATACATATATATACATACACACATATAAATATATGACAGACTAATATACAGGTGCTAGACCATCAGAGATACTAAATTTAGATGAGATACTAACTAGAATTTTAATGCTTATAGTCTGGAAAATGGATAAGGTATAGACAAAGATAACAATATGTGATGTTTGACATGCGTGATAAGTAAACAAACGGTTTTCAAAGTGTTATTCAAAGTCCGGGAAAGAAAAGCATTGATCATCACTGAAAGTAAGAGATGAGTTAGTTTGCTGGGAAAGGGGCAAAGGCACGACATAGACTGGTGGACATATTATAGAAGACAAGTCATTTGAATTGGCCTTTACAGAATAGCGAATAGAGGCAAGAAAAGGAATTCTGGGCATCGGGAACTCTAGGGAATGGAGCCTGTTTGAGTGACCTGGAAGAAACAAGATTGAGAATACCATGGAGTATATGTCAGGGAGTAGCATGAGATAAAGTTGGAAAGACTGACTAGTATCAGATTGGAGAGGGTCTTGAATACTGCTAAAGGAGGATGAACTATAAGTAATGGGTAATAAGGAAGCGCCAAAATTGTTTTAAGCAGAATAAACACATGATAATATTTATGTACATGAAAGTTTGCTCTGGAATAAAGGCTCTATGGAAAGAGTAACGTAGTGGAAGTAGAAACCAGGCTACAATTATACTCTGAGAGGAGGTGATGTCGGCTCCTACTTGGGTTGTGTTAATGAAAAAAGGGACTGTATAAGTAAGAATACAAAAGCCAGACTTGTATTCTAACCTAGACAGAATCAAACTAAGGTGGGAAATACGCAGAAAAGAATACTTTCTAGGAGATATTTTCCTCAGGAAAAAAAAAAGAACTTTGAATCTCCCCAAGCACTTACACAAGTGCATACTTGAGGCCTCAAAATTCTATGATGATGGGGGAAGAACAAAGAGTTAGAAAAGCATATTACCTGTTTACTTTTGGAAACCTTATTATTCATGTTAAAAGAAAATAGAGACACTTTCCCTCCCACCCTGACAAAAACATTTCCTCTTTTTGGTACCTGAGGAATTCCCTGGAAATTCCTGGAAAACTTTTTTCCTTCTCAAAGCTTTCTGGCCATAACTTTTATCTTAGTGTATCAAATCTGAATTCGGTTGAACATACAAATAAGTGACTTTTTTGCCTAGCATTTTCCTATATTTACACTCCTTCAAGCATAATTCCTGTTTACAGTTGTGTCACTGTAATTTAGTTACTATTAACAGACTTGATTATGATAGGCTTTGATGTGCTGGCGTCAACTCTGAGTTACATTTTCAATGGGGTATTTATGCATTGGAAATCAAGAAACAAAATCAGGGTTTACTTTTTGTTGATTGTCTAGACTCAAGGAAGTGATGGAGAAAATGTTAATAATGTACCTAAAATGTTAATGTCTATCATAGACATTTTTCCCCTCTAGAAAGTCAGTTGTGAAATACTTAATAACACTCTCCTTACCTATGTGGAATCATTATAGTAAACTGACTCTTTCAAAAATTCTATAAAATAAAAGTAAATGCTAACATACCCCCAAGAACCTTTAAAAGCTTCTAAACAGTATTTAGAAGTCCCATTGCTGTACTTAAAATTGAGGAAGTATGAGTACTCTTTCACATTTTTCTGGTGCTATAGGTTTGTATTAGACCTTATTAGATCATTTATCCAACCCCCTATCTTTAGGATGAATCAATCTTAAGAAAACATAGGTATTGAGGAACATGTTTTAACATTTATGTATGACTCACTATCTCTTCAGAAAAAAAATCATATTCTCCATAATTTGACTTGAAATAATAACCAGTCATTTTTATGGTGTATTAATATTTCCACTGTGTTATTTAAACCAGTCATTTACAGCACCAGCATATGTGATATCCAAAGAAGTTAGATGTCCCATGAGTAGGACTAGAAGTTCTGAGGGTTTCTTATATGGTTCCTGTTACTAAGGAAACCACATCCTTGATATCCATGTATTCAACATGTCATTCTCATTTTCTTTCTGGTTCTGAGAGAGCCAACATTGACACTTGGCACCAAAGAAATTTAAAAAAAAACATGAAACACCTAGCTAATTGTTTCTTTACAAAAGCATTTTATATACTGGCTTAATTTACTTCTGGAATTCGCAGATTTGGTGTAAGATAGGACAAACAAATGCCTGTGGGCATCAATGTCTATGGCAGATTAAGAAATGCTCTTTTAAACAGCAAAACCATAGTTAGTCAAACATCAGAGCCTATCATAATCAAGTCTGTTAACAGTAACTAAATTATAGTGACACAACTGTAAAGAATATAAATGGAAGAGGTCTTAATATCAATAAGTGCATAAAAACAAAGAAACAGCAAGTCAGAGTATGAATAAATTGATAAATTTTATGAATTTTTAATAATTATTTTTATAAGATATCTAAATCTATATAAAATAAATACCTAATCAAAGACAGAAGGAAAGATTCCATATATATCAAAATATTCATAGGAGCATTTTTGTGATAGCAAAGAATGGGAAACAAAGTAGTTGCCCATCATTTGGGAAATGGCTAAACAAATTATGATGCATGAACATAATAGAATATCATTGCACCATAAGAAATGATAGAACTAAACACCAGAGCCATTTTAACCATGAAAACTTTGATTACTAGAAGACATATTTAAAAGGAACACAAATAATTTATTCCTGTGTATTAAATACATTTTCTCTTCTCAGGGATTTTCCCTTCAGAAATACATTGTGTGTTAAAGAGGCTCTTTAGTTTAATGATACACATTTTGGGTTAGTTCAATGAAAATGAACATATTTGTCAAAGTAATTTTTCAATCAGTTCATTTATTCAATACCCTTGAAAATTTTAAAGTGGTACTCTGATGTGTCCGTTTAATAAAAAAGCTTTTGTGCAATTCTTAACCATGGGTTTGGGTTTGTATTATGAACAATGCTTGAAATGAGAGCTTATTGATTTAAAGACACAGGGCTTGTTTCAATGGGTTTCACTCTATGACTGCTTTTATTCTTCCAGGTTTTCATCTCTACATTTCAATAAATAATGAAATTCTCAGGCGTATAACTATTTTCTATTTTCAGCATGAATTTATTAAAAAACCTTTTGGATCTCCTATTTCTGTGCAGGGGTCAGGAATAGTGTCAGCTTCAGCTTTGGATTTAACCTAACCCTCAACTTGCAGCAAGAGTAACTACTCAGGCTTGATCTTTTTCTCCTTCTCTTAAAGCCCCCTCCCCCATCAACCATGATCACCTGCTGGCTCTTTCTAGACATTGACTATAAAGACCGTGGCACAACTCAAGTTATTGAATATGGAGTGGAAAAAGGGCTCTGGTGTCACACAGCAATGCTAATGTATGGACAAATGGTCCCAAAGTGAATTGCATTAGAGAGGACACTTCTCAATACAATATAAATATTGTAACATCATTTTAGCATCTTGGCAAGCTACTGTTGAATGTAACCTTTCCTTTACAGAGAAAGGTTATTTAAAAGCTTATTCCTGCACAACTCGAATCAAAATGTTTCATTCTAGAGTCGAATTACGGTAGAATTTAAGAGCAGCACTTAACCAGTGGAAGGATTCTTTTCTCCTTGATGGAAAGGTAAAATTGACCTACCAACTTAACTACAGGAAAGGACAGCACACTCTTTTACATTTTATCAATAGGAAAAAAATGCAAAACAGTGGACATCACCATTCTTACCTTTGTCACCATAGAGCATTAGTAACTTTTCATTTTTATGATGCCTTGTAAAACAAATTTGGGATGAATAAAAAAATAAGTTATAGCAGACAGAGAGAGTTAGTTAAGATATAAGAAAGGGGAACTGAGGATTTGGATTTAGTCCTGATTCCTCCCTTAATTTAGGGGAGAAAGCAATTTTAAGAAGTTCTTGAAAAGATAACCTTTACTTCAATATTTACCTACAATAATAGAGACTTAAAAGGAATATTAATGAAAGAAAAAAAGAAACAATTAAGCCAAAGACCTGGATAGATATAACTTAGCATTCAATGTATAAGCCTCTTCCAATATGGACTCACGCTTTTTTTTTCATCTCATTGTATTTTCAGTGTTCTCATAGCATACTATGAAAAATTAGAGAGCCAGCTGATTTATAATTTGCTTCTTATTCTCACATAAGGACACACAACTTTAGTTGATTAGACATCATTCTACTTTAGTGTGAAATTCACTACAGAAAACTTCATTTCTGAAAAATCATTCATAACCGTTATGGCAAGAAGGACATTTAGAAGAAAAATATAAACTCCTTAAGGGCAAGAACTTGTGTACGTTTTTTAACCTCAGGGCTAAGTGCTATATAGTCAAGCACATAGTAGGTGATTGTTGATTGATTAATGGTTTGATTCATTCATACATTCATTTAATACAACTATCTAATGTACTTTACTGCCATAAACAACTCTGGGTTACTCTCCTATCTTACCACCCATAAATCCTCAGATTAGACCCTCCAGCCCTTGTGGAACAACATAAAACCTAGCAAACAGATAAACAATCCTTTCGGTAGACTGTCTCAAAGTTACAGGTTTAATATAGATCTGGAGTAAGGAAGATTAGAGTTCAAATCTGATCTCAGATGCTTGCCAGCTTTGTGACCCTGGGCAATTCACTTAGCTTTTCTCCACCATTGTTTTCTCATCTGCAAAATGGGGTAACAACATAGCATCTACCTCCCAAGGAAAAAAGCAAGATGATATTGGTAAATCGTTACGTAATTCTTAAAGTCCTAAATGTTTATTCCCATTATCATTGCCATCATTTCCCCACAGAGTACAAAGCACAATGCTAGGCACTGTTAGCTTTGCTCCCAGTTTAAATACAGTAGGTGTCAAGTGAACACAGATTTTTATTCATAGACTAATCATGTGGATACCAATGTAAAACCACTTCCCAGAAGCCCTGTTCCCAGATGCACTACTAATCAACATGACACCACACGTAGATGTAGTGAACCTAAAGGTAAAACTATTGCTTTGATGCATGTCCATAATTAGAAATCATCTAAAACAGGGGTTGACAAGTTATGGGCCTCAGACAAAATCCAACAATGTCTTTTTTTTTTGTATGACCTGAAGGCTAAGGGGGAAAAATAAACACACACACATGCACACACATGCGCACACACATGCACACACACAGTAGAGCTTTATTGTATTTTTAAAATATAAAAACAAACATTTTCCACTCATGGGCCTTATAAAAATAGCTAGCTAGTCTTCTTTAGCCCATGGTCATGGGGTGCCAATCACTGATCTAGAATATGGCATGCTAGTTCATCTCAGCAATACTTTTAGTAATTTTCTGATGACTTCCTTTCAAATCCCAACAATAACTGATCCAACTATTTGTCACTCTCCACAAATTCCAAACTTCATCTCTACCCCTCACACTCAGTAGGTAGCCTCAGTTCCATTTTTTACTGAGATTGTCTGTCTATCATTACTTTTTTTTCAATTTTTGTAATTTTCCAGTCTCTTCTCTTAAACTACTTCTCAGTGAGAGACGACACTCCTCTTGGTGAAGATTAACTACTTCAACTTACTCTTTCAGGTTTTCTATGGAACTCTGCTCCATGACAGTTTTTCTCTTTTTTATTTCTTCAGTATTTCTCACTCACCACCTAATAACATCCTACCCTCTCCGGTCTCTATGCCTTTGCTCATTTATTTCCCCATACGGTAATTCCCTCAGGATCTTCTCTCCTATCTGTAGCTATTGATATCTCTCCCTTCCTTTATGATCCAGTGGAGCATCCATAAAGCACCCCCTGATTTCCTTGTTTGGAACTCTGTCATTACACTCATCACGTGTGCCTATCTAATTTGTTTTACCAGATTGTAAACTTTTTGAGGGTATGGACTATATATTCATTCATATTGGCGACTTTATTACCTGATTTAGTGTGGTGCACATAGTAGTTGAACAAAATGTGAATTTGAATGAACTGAATTTACTCTGAACAAATTTTAGACCTAGAAGGGAACTCAAATATCATGTAGGCAAAGGGCCATGCCAATGTATAAAATAATATATTTAATGATTCTTTTTTAACCATAACCAAAATCTACTTTCAGAAGAAAAGGTACCATTTATACAAGTGACTCTAGTGCCAAATCAAAATCAAGTTTCACTTCAAATGATTTTTATACTCTAGTTGTCAGTATCTCTTTCCTTTCTATGACCGGAATTAGTTAGAAGAGATATTAGACATCTTCAAGGGGAATGCTATCAATTAAAGATGAGGACATGGGCCCACAAAAGTCAAGTGATTATCCAAGGTTATCCAGATATTGTCTGAGAGAATATCTAAACTCAAGTCTTCGGATTTTGAAATTGAGTACTCTCAATGACACTAAGTCTCCTCTGGTAGCTCATTGCAAGGAAATACTTCTGTGTAAAGTGAATCAAATATTAAATGTATATAAATTGGATAAATTCCAAATTAACAGAAATAAAAAGAATACCAACAATTAGAAATGGAATAATTAGGTACAAATGAGAATATTCATTAAAATAACACAGAATAAATACAAAAAATGAAGTGGTTTATCTATAGGCCTCTCTACTGGAATCAAAATATTACTTATTCTAGTAATCTAGAAATAAGGTATTATCAGTAAACTCTGAAAACTGGCATTCCATTAACCAGATCACAATATTAACCAGCTTTTCACTACATCTACAATGAAGTGATTGCTAGAAATCTGGGTAATTGCAGATCCTGACATACCTCATGACTAGTCAAAGGAGATTACATTTATTTTCATTGCAATTTTAATATGAAATAAATTTTAGTTGACCACACTTTGAAAATGAGCAAGCCATGATTGGCATATAAGTTAAATGTGAATTAAATGGAACATTTGATTAAATAAAGCATCATATTCTCCGTGAAAAAGATAACAGGAATCTCATAGTAATCTGAAACAATGACTCAAATAGGAAATAAACAAAATTGTTTTTAGAAATCATTCCTGTTGATTTCAAGATGAGATAGGATTAATGAAGTAAAGTCATGATTCAGATAATTATCCTGAATATCAGAGCAGGAGAATGTGAAGTATAAGCTATGCCACTCATACAATAGATATCATTTAAGTACTAATGACATGAGAAAAGCAAGAATGTGGTTCCATAAACAAAAGAGAAAGAAGAAAAAATAATTTCACATAGTCTCAATATGGAGAATGACTAGATGGACATTAGTATTAGTATGATTGCAAATAATCTGGAGTTCATTGCAAAACATATATTAACTCTTTAGTGGAAAGAACACTGGGGTGGAAGTCAAAGGACTTGGCTTCTGTTCCCAACCTTGCCATTAATTTGTTCTGTGAATTCACAAGTCACTTAAACATTCTAATCCTAGGAGTCCTTGTCTATAGAACAAGTGGTTATAGTTCCTTTTTTAAAAAAAAATACAATTATACTGAGATATAATGTACCTTTTAGAAAAACAAAAAGTGATTATCAACCACTATGTCCTTTACCTTTGGATAAATACAGTGCAAAATCTCAGATTTCAGAAGTATATGTGGAGGAAATAACGAGTCTAAAGAAAAATAACAGTAATCAAGGAAGTTAAAAGCGAGGGGTTTTTTGAGTTTTGCTGATTTTTAGATCATGAAGTGATGAGAATATTTTTTACAAGGCATGAGAAATCTTGTCTAGTAGTTCTTAAGTAAGACTATTTTCCCCAAAATCTCACTGACTGATATATATACACACACACACACACACACACACATATACACACACACACACACACACACACATATATATATATATATATATATATATATATATATATATTTAACAATGATCCAGACTCAACAGTTTATTTACAACATCAATACTTTTTAAAGTTTGGTGTAGATTTATTTTTCACAGCAATAACTGGATATGGGAGGGGAGTTTGTTTTCTTTGTTTTGTTTTATTTTTTGTATTTTGTTTTACATTTTAGGAACTGCAGAGAGAAACTGCTGTGAAGTTCACCTCACTAAGCGGAATCTCTCTTTTCTCCCTCCCATCTAAATAATAGTGAAAAATAATTAACAGTTCTATCACTTGGCTGTCAGAAATAGAATACTTTCCTACAGAACAAAAGGGTTTCTCAGGTAAAAGTAACTTTCTCCTTTACCAATTCCTCCTGAAGTGAAGGCCTTGAGGTCAAAGTGCTGTCATTTAATTTGTATTTTCAGCACCAGCCAAAAAGAACCTTTTTTTTGTTCAGTTGCCACCCACACACTGATGCATCTTTTCCCCCTTTATTTTTGTGCTCCCAGATTCTTAAAGTGCTGCTTTGACAGCTAAAGATGTGCAAAGCAACCCAGGGGACGTCTAAGTATCCTACTTACAGAAACAGGGGTTTTAATATAAACGTGCCAAAATTTAATGGAACATCACTAATTATATGTTGTATCTGAGGAAAATGCTCCTAAATGATGCATTTCTAACAAATGCCTGGGTACAATGGTGATAAACTCACTAGCAATGAATGAATATAACTCAAAGGAAATTTAATTTCAATAATTTTGAAGAAAAAAGTTTTAATATCTGTTCCATACTTCTCTCTTATGCCTTTGTCGGAGCCTGATCAGAAATTGCATTCTCTATGCCTTCTCTTCTCAGTTCCATATATTCTAATATGTCAGTGAATTTTTTTCTAGCATACATCATTCCCTTGAAGCCTGAAGTACTCATATTAAAAAAAAAAAAAAGATTGCTTGCAGGCACGCAGATGACTTCAAATATTTCTGCACTTCACAGTGAATTGCTCATTCACCTGAGTGTTTAACTGTGTCAATGTGCTCAACATTATCATATTTAATTGAATAGTTCAACAAGATAATATGCCAGTGCACACATCATCCTGAGAAACTGTTCAATGCATTATTGGCTCACAATAAATAAGGCAACTCTCACATGCAACAATGACAAAGGAAAGGGAAATAATTATATGAAAAAGAAAGTGGTAGAGAGGGAGAAGGAGAGAGAGAACCTCCAAGGGAGAAGGGAAAAACAAGAAAGGATAAGGAAGAGATTTCTAAAGGCTGATAACATCAATTCTTGCACCTTATCTTCCTTAATGAAACCAAGATGAGGCCACAGTGGCAATGAAAAAGGTGTTTGAATATCATGAACATGATGAATAACTATAGTAGCCAATCCTGTAACCGAGAAGTAAAGGTGGCTTAGACTTGCATTGTGCAAAATGATATGGAAAGCAGGAGGAGAGAACAAGGCATCGGTCATTCTATTCAATGGACGTCCACTGGATTATCTGGAGAGGTCACTAACTTCCTTTCAAAGAGTGGCCAAGAGCATCCAATACATCAGCTGGGGTATAATTGCTTTCTGTTCTATCTTGACAATTCTGAAGCTTTGGGATGCTTTCCCTACTCACATATATTGCATGGCAGATATCACCCAATCTTAGTATCCAGATGTACTCCGGTGTCACTGGGAAAGAATATTCAGGGTTGGGTTTTGTTTTGTTTTTTTCTCCCTCCATTATGTTTATGAACAATTTCGTTCCAAGTATGTATAAGCTTTGCTTACACACTAAAATAGCCTCCTTTCTCTAATGCAGATTTCAGGATTTACAGAGACATTAGGAAATGCTTTTCTTTTGACAAGTAGCCACTTTTCTCCCAGCCAAGTAACAAACCATATTACATTTTAGTCATTTTTCAGAAATATATCAGGAAATGATCTGATCTGTTCTACTAATTCTCTGATTGTTGACATGAGACACTAGCCTCCTCCATCAGTGTTTCAAACTAGATAACTAACTACAAAGACTCAAATTTGCATTTTTTGAGTTAAGAAAGTACTGCTTCCCACATTTTAGATACTCAAATATTATTAGATCACAGAGTATTAATACTATTTCTGTCTCTGATTTCTAAAACAGAGACCCAATTTTTGCAAGGTCTTCATGTTTTCCAAGTTCAAAGATTCATAACAAAGGGACCCAGAAGAAAATGAAAAGAAGTACCAAAGGGTCTAATACAATGCTGCTATTAACAACATCATTGACATTAACTATGAAGTTGGAAATAAAATGCTAGGTATATGTAGGAAATTGATTAAATTCAATATCACTACCTTAGCAAAAGGTATGACATATAGAACTGACTACAGAAAAAATCAGAGAGAGGAAGATTTAGATTTAGATTAATTTGAACCTGTCTCCTGACATGGAATCTAATACTCTTTCTACTATACCGTACTGCCTTTACAGAGTCATGAGTTACACGTAAAAAATATTTATATAGTTACACCTGGTGGGATGATGTAATGACTTAACTATAATAACTGAAATTCATATAGTGTTTTAAGTCTGCAAAATTCTGTGAGAACATTTAAGTCTGCAAAATTCATCTGAATGTTGCAATATCTCTGCATGGTAGGTTTTACCGGTATTGTCATTCCCATTTTAAAAATGAGTAAACTGAGACTCAGAGAGGTTTGGTGGCTTACCCAAGGTCACACAGCTAGCAACTCAGCACTAGTATTCAAACCTAGAAAATCCTTTTTCTTAAATCTAATACTCTATCCACAGTGTCTTGTGACTAGATTATAATTTCCATGAGGTCAGGGGCCATGTTTTATTCAACCTTAATTAATTTCAATAATTTCAATTAAGTTAACTAAATAAACCTCAGCACTGTGCACATAGCAGATGCTCAATAAGTGTATATTGAATTGAATCAAGATAGAGACTGAAGGAGCTGATTGAACTAGTCGTTGCCAATTTTAATGTTTTAGTCAGGGAGTTATGAGATTTCTGGCCAAGGGCATTTGAGTAACTGTCTATAAAGTTCTCTAAGGCTATATTACAAGGCTTTGAGGAAGGCTTTTATATTTCTATTCCCTTGTAATACTCCCTTAAATTTGTCCTGCCCATATCTTTTGCAGTGGTTGCACCATATGAATATTAAGTTGTAGACCTCTTTCCTACTATTTATTTCCCTTCCCTCTTCCTGATCCTTTGTATTTTCTCTGAAGTATCACCAAATGGAGATTGGTCAAACTTTGCTTCAAGTTTCCAACATGAGGAGTTGGACGTGAGCAAACAACAATTTTAGAAATTGCTCAAACTCTCATGAAGATATTATGGGAAAAGAATATATATGCACATATACATATGTTTATATATGCATAGGTACATGATATATGTACAAATATACATAGCTTGCAATAGCATTTATATAGTGCATTAAGGATTGCTACTTATAGCCTCTCAGGGTCGTGTGAGGAACTGATATGATAAGTTAAGTTACTTAACATCTGTGGCAGAGGTCAAGTCTTCCTGACTATACACAAACACACACACATACACACGCACAATGTGTATAGAAAATTGTATATTTATATGCAAATATACATCAATAAATGCTATATATTTCTTTCTACATATCTCTTTTTATACCTATGTCTAACAATATCATCTCAATCCATATCTATCTCTATATTTATAGGTATATCTACATTTTTCTATATATATACACATGTAAACCCTTGGAATAATCAGTTGAAATGGAAAGCAGTTCAAAACATGAACCTGCCTTTTTTTTAACTTTGAATTTATTTACTATTGGTTAGGATTAAAATCGTTAAGCAACGACTACAGAGAGAAGGAACAATCAGAAGTTCAGTTAAGCCACTTGGCTTCAGATATCTTTTCCTCACTGACACCTTTATGTTTTTGCAATTCTTACTTCCAGGCTCTTATAACAGATTCCTTCTCATCATAATTATCTGGAAATATCTCCCATTACATGAACCTCTTTGTGATTCCTGCTGTGAAGCCCCACTACCTTCAGCATCTCCTTATGATTCCTTCTTCCTTCCCCATTTTCATCAAACCAGTATTTATTGGTCTTCTATTATGAGATGGAGCTGAGCACGATAGGACAGAACAGTAAAACTAGCCAGTAGGGAGATTACAGCTGAGCTGCAAATATAGACTATGCACACAGGAAGCAAATGATGAAATAGGTTTGCATCCTCCTAGTAAAGAGGGAGGGAACTATTCACATAGAATGTTGTACATGCTATCAAATATGTCCTTGACTGTTACTGGGTTGTTGTTGGGGGTTTTTTTATTTTATTTTATTTATATTTTTATTTATTTTTTTGTGTTTAATTGTACTTTTATTATTTTGTTAAATTTTTTTAAATAAATTTATTTAACTTTTTACATTCATTTTCACAAGATTTTGGGTTCCAAAATTTTCTCCCCATTTG
>CM053770.1:374735647-374776057 GCA_028658325.1 Potorous gilbertii | reverse complement strand
CACCCATTCCCTTTGGGAAGGCAAGCAATTCAATATAGGCCATATCTGTGTAGTTTTTGTAAATGACTTCCATAATAGTCATGTTGTGTAAGACTAACTATATTTCCCTCCATCCTATCCTGCCCCCCATTGTTGCTATTCTCTCTTTTGATTTCTGTCCCTACCCGAGTGTTAAACATGAAGTTTACTCTCATCACATTCGACTAAAGGAAGGAATAAAATGAACTCTCATTTTGGTATGAAAACCTATCTTACAATACAGGAAAGTGGGGGAGAAGGAGATAAGCAGGGTGGGGGGGGCACTGATGGAAGGGAGGGTAATGGGAGGAGGGAGCAATTTGAAGTCAACACTTGGGTTGTTGTTGTTTGAGGAAAATTTATAATGACTTTATTGTCCCCATCTTTGTATCTTTATTTTGCTTAACTGTTGTTGTCAGTTACAATGGAAAATTCAGTAGGGATGGGATAGGAGCACGTGGGTCATTGGGAAATGACCATTGTATGAAAAAAATCATCAATAAGTGTATTTTAAAGAATATATTTTTAATACCAATACAATGAAAGAGAGCTGTGTCTTAATTTTAATTTAAAATAGTATACACAATTACCTATATCAGAGTCCCAGCACTTACTATACATCCTAATGAATTCTTTATGTAATACTGAAGTTGAATGAACTTGGGATGTTTATCCTGGAGAATAGAAGACCCAGGGGAAATCTAATAGTTGTTTTCAAGTATTTGAAGCTATACTGTATAGATGAAGGATTACACTTGTTCAATTTGGCCCCAGAAGTTGGAACTTACTTCTATTTGGACTGAGGAAAAGCAAAAAAAAGAAAGAAAGAAAAAAGAACATTAAATCGTCCCAACAAATGGAGTTGTACAGAAGTGGAATGACTTAGCTATTTCTAGAAGTGGTAACTTTCCCCTGTAATAGAAGTCTTCAGGCAGAAGCTGGGTCAACACTTGACAAATATGCTATATGAGAGATTTCTTTCAGGTAGAACTTATATTAAATGACTCTCAAGTTCTGTGATTCTTCATTTTTAAAATGTTAACTGTTTGAATTTTAACAGAAAAAAACTTTATGATAAGTACTTATTAATTATCTGTCATGTTCAAGGCATTTTGCAAAGTTTAGGCACAAAAATAAAACCTATGGAAAAATTTAATGGTATCTTAGAGATACTGTCTTTAGAGAAAGTCTTTAATACTCTTAGAGAATATATAATAAAGTGCTAATTCCACTGTTTAGTTAATAACTATGAAAAGGAGGGAAAACTAGATCTATTTCCAAAGATGATTAGGGGAAAAGGAAAAGAACTTATATGCTCTAAAATGTTTATAGCAGCACTTTTGGTAGTAAAGATTGGAAATTGCAGGGATACCCATCAACAGGGAAATGGCTGAACAAGTTGTGGTATATGATTGCGATGGAATACTGCTGTACTATAAGAAATGATGAGCTCAGTGATCTTAGAAACATGGAAAACTTACATAAAATAATGAAGAGCAAAAGGAGTCGAACCAATAGAATACTGTACATAGTAACAGCAATATTGTTTTAAAAATTACGTTGAGCAACAAGTCATTTTGACCCAAATTAACTATGAAGGACTTAGGATGAAATGTGGTATTTGCATCCAGAGAAAGAACTGATAAATAGAAGTGTATATATGTGTGTGTGCCTGTGTGTGTGTACATTTGTGTATAATGGTAGCCACCTCTAGAGTGGGAAGGCATAGAAGAAAGAGGGGAAAAAAAGAAATTTACATGATAAGTTTATTATATATGTAAAAGAAATAGCAAGTTGTGTGTAACAGTTTCACTTGCAAGTTTACTTGCCATCATGGTTTTTATTCCAGTATGTTATAAAAATGTTTGTTTTATTACACAAATTAAAAAATGAATGAATGAACAAATAAATAGATATAAGAAAGGAAAAAAGGGGCAGATGCAAGTTTAGCACTCCTAATGAGGAGTTAAGGGTGGTGTCACAAGTCATCCAACAAAAGAAGAAGCCTTAGACCATATATTATGTGACTTGTTTGTCCCAGTTTCTCAGTGTTCATAGAACTCCCTGCAATAAATTAGCCCTGATCTAGTTCCTGCATGTTTGGCCTTAGCGGTTTCAGAAGCATGATAAATCCTTAAAAAAAATTTTTTTTAATATATAATTTTAAACTCATGTTCAACTAGAGTTTAGAGTATGAGAAACATTTAAGTTCTTCTTCTTTACAATCATTCATAAATGTAATCTCTTCCTCTTCACAACCCCCATAGTATTCTATATCTTTCTTATTGTACGTTCACTTTCTATCTTGTTTATGATTACTTTTGCATAATTCTTACCTCTACTTGTGAAATTCAGGCCATGCATGTAAATATAGTTATTAAGCACATAGATTCATGGGGACTCTAATTCAGATGAAAAATAACTGTAGTTCAACATGCTTATTTGTAGAATGGATTGACTGGAAGGGCACCACTATCCTCCCAGCTACTCAGGCTTAAAACCTAGGTCCCATATATTTTCTTCAGTATTTCTCTCTCACACATACACACACACACACACACACACACACACACACACACACAATCTGTTACCAAGCCCTATAAGTTCTATTTTTATAAACTCTATTATGATTAACTCAAATCTGACACTGCTACCACCCTGATGTAGACACTCACCAACCCGCATTTAAACTATTGCAAAACCCTGCTGACAGGTCCTCCTGCTTCATCTCTTTCCCCACTCTAGTCTGTCCTCTATTCAGTTGTTGATGAGACCTTCCTAAAGCTCAGGGCTGACCATTTCACCCATCTACTCAATATAGTTAGTGATTCTGTATTACTTCCAAGATTAAATACAAAATCCTCTGGTTTTCAAAGTCCTTTATAACTTGGCCCTTTTCTACTTTGACTTTCTTCTTGCACCTTATTTCTTTCCATTAAGATCCAGTGACAGTGACCTCTTGGATGTTCCTCTCACATTACATTCTATCTCCACATCCTATGCATTTTTACTCTCTATACCTGATACCTAGAATGCTCCCCCTCCTTCCCTCCCACCCAGCATCCCTCAAGTCTCAAGTAAATTCCCATCTTCCATCTCTCACTTCCAGGGCAGTCTTTGTTGATTATTTCCACAAATATATATATATATATATATATATATATACACACACACACACACATATATATGTATATATATATACATATATGTATATGTATATATATACACATACATATGCATATATATAAATACATGCACATAATGGGCATGCATGTGTGTATTCACATATATTTTTAGCAAAATCAGACACATTTATCTGTTCCCGCTGAAGTCAAATACAGACAGACAGACAGACAGATAGATAGATAGATAGGTTTGCCTCAAAAGGAGATTACCTTTTCATGTGAGCCAGGAGCAAAGGAGGACAATGTAGCCAAAAATATTGTATGAATAAGATGAGAGAAAGCATCCAGATCCCCAACCTTTCAGATCCAGGAGCAAGCACAAACAGTGACTCTGTCACATAGTAAGATGTATACTCCAGTTAAGAACCCATGACTCTTGGTATTTCTCTTTATATCTGATTGCTATTACTCATCAGATTAACAAGAACTAAGTGGGAAGCTTTCCCACATTAGCAGTAGTCACTCAGATAACAGCTAGACTGCAAACCAACTCTTCCCCCCGACACACACACACACAAGTGTATTGTGATTAGAAATTTTACTAAATTGATTACTATCAGGAAAGCACTTCATATTTTGCATGTTTGGCTTATATGAAGATGACTAAACCTGTTATTGGGTGGCATCTAGGAACTTACTCTTACATAGGCAGTTCAATTATCAATGGTCAATGATGGAATTACTTTTGTTAACTAGGGTGCTACCAATAGGTCAATCTTCATAGCCATCTGTTTAGGAGACAGTACTTGGAGTATAAATGAAGAAATCTTACAACCAAAATTTGAAGGGGAAGGAGGAAAATGTTCACTGATAAAAGGAGTTTATGATGTTTGAAATATTATCAACAAAAGGAGTACATAAGTCTGATATCTAGAAGAAATCTCTGTTATGTTTCCTGTTGATAGTACATCCTTAAGTTCCTCACTTTCCTCTGGGTTTGAATAATCTGCCATTGTCAGTTTTTTAAATTCATAAAAAATATAATTCTGTTTTTGTTGGATTGGAATAGTTTGGGTCATATAAAAAAGAAGTTTTTATTATTAAAGTTGTTTGCTTCCTATAAAATGATACAGTCTACTTTACCAAATCTAGGAAATGAAGTAAGTCAATGATTCCATGACATCTACCTCAATCTTGGAGTCAAATTTCAAGATATGATCACTAGAATAGGTTACTAAACAAATAATTTTCTACCTCTAAAGAGATTTAATTTCTATTAAAAATTCAAATTAATTTTCTAGCTGCCATTCATTCATTTTTTGTGAAGGGATTATGAATAGTATGGTATAGAAATCCACAAACACAAAAAAGAAGTATCATGTTATCCTTTCCCCTTCTCGTTGTGCTTTTTTTCTTAAGTCTAGGATTTGCCTAGCCTAGACTCTTCAGAACTGAAGTAATTTCAAATGTCCAAGACTTTAATATGCATATGCTGTGATTCCAGCTCTGACCTAGAAAAAATGTGGACATTTGAAATAGTTATTTGCATTACACCATGATTAAGTATTAAATAAGGACATACTAGTTTTCCTTTTATTTACATTTTGGTTATTCTTTTGGAAAACTTTTTAAATTGTACTCATTTTTTCCTTTTTATATGCCACACCACATAAACTTTGATACATTCTAAAAAGAATACAAAACTGCTTGCTGTCATAATGAATAATTTGCTAAACAAAATTGGAGTATTTATTTAGACATTAAATCAGTCTTTCCCCAATGCAATGAAAATTCAATTACATTTAAATGAACAATTTAGGTGACCCTTTTTTATCACTACATCTTAAGTAGGAATGTATGAAGACCTTAAAAGAACATAGCCTTACAAAATTGGAAAACTCTACATTTTATAGTAATTACCTTGGACACATTTTAAATTAGTGACTCAGTCAACAAATATCTATTAAGCTCCTCTTAGGTAGAAGACACTTTACTAAAGAAACACACATAAGTGAAACAGTCTTTGCCCTCAAGAAACAAATTGTAACAGGGGACAAAAGTATAGGTATACAGAAAACAAATTAGAGAACAGATACAAAGTAATGGGAATGGGGGCAGGGTTTGAAGGAACTGGCAGCTATGGGAAATAGGAAAGGCTTCATAAAAAGTAACATGAGCTGAGTAGTAAAGGAAATCCAAGATTCCAAGACACAGGGGTAAAGAAAAGAATGCATTTTGGGCATGAAAGACAGTTATGTAAAGTCGTATTGATGAGAGATAGGGTGTCATACATAAGGAATATTAAAAATTTCAATTTGACTAGATTAAAGAGTTCACAGAGGAGAGTAAAAGATCCAGAAAGGCAGGGTGGGATCAGTGTTGGAGCATTGGTTTATTCAATGTAATGTTGTTTAAGACTGTGACAATATATGGAAATGCAGATGATTTATGTGGGTTTATTTTGTAACTTGCAACTTTGACAAAGTTGCTTATTATTTCAATTAGTTTTTTACTTGATTTTCTAGGATTTTCTAAATATATCATCAGATCATCTGCAGATAGTGATAGTTTCTTCTTTGCCTATTTTAAGTCCTTCAATTTGTTTTTCTTCTCTTATTGCTAAAACTAACATTTCTACTACCATATTGAATAACAGTGGTGATAATGGACATCCTTGTTTCACCCCTGATCTTACTGGAAATGCATTTAACTTATCCCCATTGTATATAATGCTTGCTGATGGTTTTATAATTTTAAAGAAGGCTCCATTTATTCCTATGCTCTCCAGTGCTTTCGATAGAAATGGTGGTGTATTTTGTCAAAAGCTTTTTCTGCATCTATTGAGATAATCATATGATTTCTGTTAGCTTTGTTGTTGATAGCATTAATAATGCTGATAGGTTTCCTAATACTGAACAGCCCTGCATTCCTGGTATAAATCCTACCTGATCATAATGTATTATTCTTGTATTAAGTTGCTATTCTTTTTGCTAATGTGTTATTTAAAATTTTTCATCTATATTCATTAGAGAAATTGGTCTATAATTTTCTTTCTCTGTTTTGGCTCTTCCTGGTTTAGGTATCAGAACCATATTTGTATCATAAAAAGAATTTTGTAGGGATTTTTCTTAGCCAATTTTCCCAAATACTCTAAATTGTTTTGGAATGAACTGTTCTTTAAATGTTTGGTAAAATTCACTTGTGAATCCATTTGGTCCTGGAGATTTTTCCTAGGGAATTCATTGATAGCTTGGTCTATTTCCTTTTCTGAGATGGGGTTATTGAAGTATTTAACTTTGTCTTCTATTAATCTGGGCAATTTATATATATATATATATATTTTAATATTCATCCATTTCACATTTGCTATGTTTTGCTTTGGTTTGGTTTTTCTCATGGTTTCTCCCATTCATTTTAATTCTTCTGTACAACATGAATAATGTGAAAAATGTGTCTAATAAGAATGTATGTGTAGAACCCATATAGGATTGCATGTCATCTTGGAGAGGGAGGGGGAGGGAGGAGGAGAATATTTAAATCTTATGGAAGTGATTGTTGAAACTGAAAACAAATAAATTAATTAATTGAAATTTTAAAATCAATGAGAAAGAGACTGTGACAACAAAACATCAAAATGATGCTTTATTGTTACAAAAAAATATGACAGCAAAAACAGTATTTATGTATGGAAGTAGAAAACTTGTTGAAGTACATTACTGCTATTAAATCCAATTATTTATGAAGAATTTTTTTTAAAGAGCCATACACAGGAGTAATAAGGAACTATTGATGTTTATTGAGTACCAGAGTCACATGGTAAGACTTGTACGTTAGAAAAATTACCTTGTGGCAGTTATTTTGGAGATGGTATGAAGTTGGGAGACATTCACAGCAAGAAGAAAAATAAGAAGGCTATTGCATTTGTCTAGGACAGTAGTAAGGAGCACTAAACTTGACTAGTGGTTATGCAATTAAATGAGAAAGGGATGTTATGGAAGAAAAAATGACAAAATCAAGCTTCTTATACCAATAATTAATGTCCTCATCAGATACTGATATGGAAATTGCAATGAGAAAAAAATCATTGACATTGTCCCCCTCCCCAAATCTACTATAGCATAAACTATGATCATAGAGAAGTTAACTATGCTCTTGTAACTTCATATGCACAATAGTAATTATAAGATTCAGTGTGTGGCTTTCAAAAAGTCAATCAGTAGAAGATGAGAAACATTTCTTGCAAATGCTTATTACAATGACACATCAAACTATATTGTTTGGACCCTCCCTAAGCATTTCAATAAAAGGTGAGCTGTCAAGTGGGGAAAAAAATTCTCAGTGAGATTGACATAATCATTGTCAAAAAGCTAATCATATCACACAATGCATATATACTATGATCAGGGGGAAAAAAGATTATTTACTTTGAAAATGTTTATAAAGGTACCACTTCAGTTAAGAGGCTAAAGGAAATCTCTTCGTCTCCTACCTTGCCCTCTAAATATTGACAGAAAATGAATATTTTAATGGGAGAATCATTGGCTTAGGTGTCAAAGTTGGTTTAGTTGCTTTGGGTTCAGTTTTAAGCAAGGCCCTGATCCTGATGACACTTAGGTTATAAATCAATTTATGAGCATTTAGTTAATTACATGCTCTGGGCTGATGATACAAAAACAATAATACAAGTTCCATGTTTTTAAAGAACTTTCATTCTATTAAAGGAAAACATATGCAATCATTTAACGAACAAGTGCTTTTCAAAATACCTACAATGTATCAGGCACTGTGCTAAGATGCAGGGGAAAAAAAACAAACCAAAAGCTGTGTCTGCCCTATAATCTAATGGAGGTGAATGTGAGTCTCTGTCTCTCTCTCTCTGTCTCTGTCTCTGTCTCTCTGTCTCTCTCTCTCTCTCCATATGTTAGACATGCAAATATTTAAATATCCATATATAGATTATATGACTATAGAGATGTCAATAAATACTCATTCCAGTATTATTATTAAATGTTCAAAACAAATACATAATTGCTAATTAATATTAAATACCAATTGACTTTTTGAAAGCAACATAGTAAATTTTATAGTATATCTATATTCTATAGATCTATTGATATATATATATGAAGATTATATATGTGTAGAAATATATGTGTATCTAAACACATACATTAAATTGGTATATCCACAAGAAATACAGATTATTTTTTTTGCACGGAAATACGTATTTAAAAATCCAGGATAAATAAAAGGTTATTGGAGGGGGTGGTGCATTAGCAGTTGAGATTATCAGGAAAATATTCATGTAAAAGGTTATATATGACCAAAGGAAACAAAAGATGATAAAATGTACAGGTAAGGATGAAGTGTATTCCCACCATTTGGGACCATTACACTTGAACTCAGTTTCCTCATTTATAAAACAAAGGGATTGAATTATATGGTCTCTAAATCCTATGAGTTGTTTATAACTGAATGTCACTACTCCATGACAATAACTCACAAAAATGTCAGGTCAATTAATATTTGAAGTGATCCAATCAAGGTCATGCAGGCTGAGGGTATGACAACAAAACATCCAATTTATGTTTTTCTACATACAAATAAATATACAGCAAAAATAAATGTTTGCATAGGAACATAAAAAATTATGCTGAAGTGCCTCAGTGTTTCTAAATATACAAATATCTGTTACTGCAGACATATTCAATTCACTACCTGGAGAGTATATCCATGGGGTGCTTTGTAAACAGATGTTTGGAAACACTCCAAAGATTGGTTGCACTTTTTGCTTTTCTCCAGGATGTTTGAGCTGTATAGACAGAACTAGTCCATTATCATGCCAGCATTTCCCCGGGAAGGGCATACCTGGATTTAAGCATTTGAGGGATTTTTTCAACTGTTACAAGAATCCCGAGAGCATCTTTTTAATATATTGCCTCTTTATGGGACCAAATCATTTTCCATGGTGCAAACTAGTCTTTCTTCTTTAAGGAATCAAGAATGTTATGCTCTGTGGGTTGTAGGAATGACTCAGGAAGAAAAAGTGAGGTTGGTGATCTTGCACAGCCCTCCCTCACTAAAAACAAACTCAAGTGCAAGTCTCATCATCATTTCTCTGATGTCATGGTCCTCTTCAAAAATGAAGGAAGGAACACAGCCTATGAGTAGACTGAGCTACCTGAATGGGGACCCAGCTAGTAGGGTAACTCAGCTCATCTTTCTCAACCTCTCCCCATCCTTCTCCTCTCAAAACAAGGTAAATTTTGATGGCCAGAAGCTGTCTAGGTAATTTGGGGTTTACTGGCTAGATTTCCTTCCTTCCTTCCTTCCTGCCTGCCTGCCTTCCTTCCTTTCCTGTCTTCCCTAAAACCTTAGACCCATTGCCTGTACACTGAACAACAATAGGTCCCTGCTCAAGCTCCACTCAATGGCTGTTTTTGGACCCTCTTGTCTTAGATTGAATGTCAATAGTAACTGTTTCTCTTCAAAACAACAACCCTGAAATTCCTACCCCTCCCCACATGATTTATTTATCTATTTGTTTTTTTCTTTCTGATTTAAAGGGGCCATCCCCTGACTACTTCTTAAAGTGACCTATTCACTGAATAGGCATTACCTCACTTTAAGTGAGTACCTGAAAAGGCCTTCAGCCTAAAATGCCAAGGACTTCCACTGCATCATGGGCCTTCTCCAGTCATCCTGATGCATATCTGGTCACTGGGTCCAGATGACTCAGGAGGAGAAAGTGAGGCTGGTGACCTTGCACAGCCCTCCCTCACTCAAAACAAAGGCAAGTGCAAGTCATGTCATCATTTCTCTAGTGTCATGGTCCTCTGAAAATGAAGGATGAACACAACAACCCAATACTTTGCTTTGCTTTTACTACTGATTTTCCTCCACCTAATATCTCATGCTCATGTAGTTTCTTAAAGTTTCTGAAGTTCTTTCCCTACAATAACCTTGCAAAGTAGAAGAAACAAGTAGAAGAAGCAGCATGATTGATTGATAGCATCATTTGGCCTCAGTAAAACCTGGGTTTCAATCCTATCTTACCCATGTACTTCCTGTGTGACCCTGGGCAAGACACTCCACTTTACCCAACCTCAGGTTTTTCATTTTAACTGTTAAATTGAGGAATAATAATTGCACTAACTTTAGAGGTCTAGTGTGAAGCTCAAATGAGATACATGGAAAGGATACTGCCAACATTAAAGGACTATATAAATGTGGGCTATTTTTATCCCTAATTTATAGAACCACCCCAAACCATTCCCCCACCTTAAAATAAATGTAGAAACAGAACTCTAATCTTAATGACAAGGAGAGGGTTATTGTATAATAAATTCATTTAACTTCCCTAGTCCTCAGTTTTCTCATCTGTCAAATGAAGGCGTTTGATTTGAAAGCCCATGATTCTCAGGTCTCTTCAACATTTGAAAAGCGGCCCAGTTTGCTAATATATAGCTGGAACTATAAGCCTCTTGAAGGCAGGACCAAATCTTAATTTTCTTAATAGACTATCACAGTGTTTATATATAATACCTAATATGAGTATGAATATGAGAATAGCTAATATATTCTTATGGCAACTCTAATAACCCATATGCCTAGTAACTGTAAATTCATGTTTGTGTCTACCTATATATTACTGAATATTATCTTTTGAACCAATAAACTTCAATGTCAAATCAGCACAGATGATACCTACGCCTGCTTCCAGTCCCCATGGACCCTATGATAGCTTTTGCTGTGCTGTATAACTGCCTTTGTGACATTCAGGCTTGGATGGTATCCAAGTTTTAAAGCAAAATATAAGACAAGACAAAATTATGGCTCGTAAGGTCTTCTCAACATCAATCTTTATATTTCTTCTTAGTTGCTCCTTTGACATCTACTATATCTATCCTGATGTCTCAGGGCTCATAACACTGAACATAGATTTTTGATTCGGAGTTTTGTTTTTGATGCCCATATTAATCAGATTGCAAACTCATCTTATTATCATCTGAGGAAGCTTTCTCAGCTTCCTCTTACCCTGTCTCCAAGGAACAGAGAAATGCTCAGATGTGCTTCCGTTATTTCTTGCCTGGATTACCGTCATTCATTATTTTCTGGCCTTCCTGTCACCTCTCATCGTAGTCACTTACAGCCAGTACAGACTCAGGCTGGTTGATTGTGCAGAGAACTAAGATTTCTGATGCAGTTTCTTCCATGATGAGGGAACTCCATCGGCTTCTAAGGAAAGCTGCACATGAATTTTAAGCTCCTGTTCTTCCTGAATACATAGGCAGGGGAATTATCATCCACAGCATTATATCCACACAATCTGTTTCCATTCATTCACTTCTATAAAAATGAAAAGCATACATTTTATATTATTTCCCTTAAAACAAATGTCCCTTATATAAAAGCAAACAGATGAATCCTTCTATAGATATTTGTAAACAACAGGTATTTTTCTGTAAATTAATTTCATTTTAACTGAATTGATGAGACTATTAAATAGGGACTCCCTATTTAAAGCATGCTGTAGGGAGCCCCGTTAAAATGAATATTTTTTGTAATACAAATAATTTTTAATTTATGCTTTTTTTTCTAAATTTATATGTTCATAGTCTTCATATTTCCTGTGATTTCAACATTGTGGGAACTCTTTCCACCGGCACAGATTGCAGTCCATAAATCATTTACCTCAGTTTCCTAAGGATCAGAGATATTAAATGACTTGACCACAATCACACAGCTAACAAGTTTCAGAGGTAATATTTGAATATTTCCACCTGGTCTGAATGCTAACACTTCCATTCAAGAAGCCACCATGCTTCTCTGCTAATGTTATACAGAGAAAGACTTTAACAAATTATGCTGGGTTGTACAAGATAATAACAGTGGGTTAGAAGTTAGGACTCAAGGCAGTCTTAGTCTTACCACCAGTTGCTTGACATTGGGAAAAATGTCCTTAATTTTCTAGACCACAGTTTGTTTAGCTTTAAAATCAATGCTGAACTAAATGATTTGAAGGCTTCTTCAAGCTCTCTGAATGTACCAATTTCTGAAATGATTTATCAAATCAGTATTTAAGAAGGAAGGAAACTTATTTATAAGTTTTTCCTCTGTTCCAGGTACTGTGCTAAGTGATTTACAGATTTTTCTCATTCAGTCCTCACAACCGCCCTGGGAGGTGAGTGCTATCATTATCCCCATTTTACAGTTAAGAAAACGGAAGAGGAGGTTCAGTGACTTGCCCAAGATCACAAGACCAGTAAGAGTCTGAGGCTAGATTCAAATATTAAGGTATTATGTGATTTATTATGAAGATATTTTCTTCTAAAATAAAAAAATGCTAAAATCATTAAACAATTGTCATACATACATACATACATGCATAATGCATACAAACATAAATGTTCACTTGCTCTAATTTCTATTTTGGTTGTTATTCCTAAATTGAGAAACAACATGGCAGAAAAGATAAAGGAAGCCAAGAAGATGTGAATGGAGGACATGCCTCTAACAGATCCTAGATATGTGAACATGGGCATGTCATTTAACCCCTCAGTGGTCCAGGCAATTCTCTAAACCTACAAACAAGCTGCATCAAGAGAGCGAGTCCTCATCTGAGTCAGTCTCTATCCCTATTCCTAAACTACTTGATATCTTCTTTATGTGAACTCCTCTTTATTTTCTTTGTAATAACTTCCTCTAATTAGATGGCCTTTTAAAACAATAATTTTCTCCCACCTATGATTTCTCTTAGAAATATTTGTGATTACTATTTAACTATTGTTTTTGTTAAGAACTAATGAAATATTTTAAGAATATCTAACTCAGAGGAATTCATCATATCTGACTTGTCAATGGAATTACTTTAAGAATGAATATTTTTAAAGAAAAACTACAAAGAAGAGAAAAATATTTCCTTTTGGGATTTTAACTAAATGTCTCTACTTTATATCCATAGAAGTATTTAATTAAAAAAAACACTCCATATTGGAATCTACGTGTGAATTGGGAAAGCACTTGGATATTTAATTTATCAATTCTTTTCACATATTATTTTTATTTATTTATACCACAGGTTAAAGTTTTCTTTAAAAAAGAGAAGCTGAATTGATATTAGAGTATCCACATATAAATATATACATATATATTCATACATAAAAAGGATGGTATAAGGGAAAGAATTTAGACTTCTGCAATCAAATACTGGAGTTCAAACTCTTGCTCCAACACTGTGTGCCCACCAATAGCAAATTACTTAGAGCCTCAGTTTTCTTTTCTGCAAGACAGGTACAATGATACCTGTACTCTTAATTCTAAGAGTTGATATTAGGAAAGTATTTTGTAGCCCTCTAGGTAAGCTATCATTATTGATCTATCCAAAATCAAAAGAGGCAGAGGAAAGGGATGGATGCCAGGAGCATGCTTTTCTAGCCCCAGGATCCCATAAACCTGTGTGACTTGTAAGTATACTCATTCTCCATATCTTCTAAAGAATTGGGAAATTCATTCTCATAATGTGGTTAGGTCATTGATGCTTTTTTCATTAGTCAGAAATGGATGGAATTGAATAATTTCCAAAATAAAATTGTTCAGTGATAAAAAGTTCTGATAATATGCCCTCCAACATTGTCCAGGGGAAAGTGTACTGTGACCAGCTAATGGAAATGAGTGGTTAGTTTACCTCTGTAGTGGAAGAAACCATCACATCAGGCTAAAACAGTTTATTGAAAATGGTCTCTTGTGCCTGAAAAATAAGTTTAAGATAATTATGTGACACAGTCATAGACTACTCTATCCTTTTTTTCCCTCCTCAACTTTTAGCATTCCAAAGACCTCCAGAAAGGAATTATAGATCAGATTCAGATGTGTGCTCCAACAAACCAGCTCAGATATTGTTAAATTCTCAGTGTGAGAATTGCTACTCAAAAATTGGCAAATACTACAAATCAGGGCTTGATTTATTGTTTTGCTGACGATCAAGACTTAAGAAAGTGACAGAGAAAATGTAAATGCTCATTAAATTTAAAATTGTGTTGTGTGTACATTCCCTGTTACCACCAACTGCACCCCACCCCCCAAGCTGGTTGTTAAATATTTACCAGTACACAACTAGATATAATGTAACTGAAGTTGAATACACAAATTAAGATAAAAACACCATGAAATAACATTGGAAAACTTAAATGCCTAGAATTCCCATTCAGTCTTTCCTCCTCCCTACTCCCACACACACACACACACACACACACACCAAATGAAAGAAACTTTGAAGACTTGTGATTAAGGGTCTGATTATGCTAATGTCTTTCTGGTTCCCCCACAGAAGTGACCCACTTTGTACCCAACAAGAGTTAGCACACACTGATTCTTTCTAGTGGCGGAAAGGAAAAGCAGAACCAGAGGAAGAGGTGAAGTAGATGTAAACAGTGGCACAAAATTAGCAAACAAAGAAAAGAACTACTGTGCCTGAGGGAAATGGACAACTCTAGCCAGTCTCTACCCTCCTCACAAATTTGCTGTGTACGGAGAGATACCAGGACCAAGGCCACAAACCTCTCCTCACTCCAGTCCATCCTCCATTCAGACACCAAAGTGATCATCCTGAAGTATAGGATGTACTACATCACCTCCCTCCTCAATAAATACATAAATAAATATAAGATACATAAAATATTCTGTTTAACTTTCCAAATCCTTCATAACCTGCCCTCCCACACACTTTTCTAATCTTACATCTCCTTATCTGCTCCATCTGGTCCAATATCATTGGTTTCCTTGCTGTTCTCCAACAACACATTCCATCTCTCTATCAAGAAATTTTCATTAGCTGTTCCCTATTCATGGAAGGTTCACCCTCCTCATCTCTGCCTCATGGTATTTTACTTCCTTTAAGTCCCACCTAAAATCCCACATTCTACAGGAAGCCTTTTCTGATCTCCATTAATTCTAGCATCTTCCCTTTGTTGATTATTTCTATATCATCCTGTATGCAAGTTGTTTGAACATCATTATTTTCACATTGTCTCCAATTACATTAGATCATGAACTCCTCAAAAAACTGTTCTTTAATTTTCTTAGTAACAATAGTGCTTAGCAAAGTGTCTGACACATAACAGGTACTTAATAAATATTTATTGACTGACTGATTGACATCTACGCATCAGCATACCTAAGCTCTGGAGGTTTGTACAAGGAGCTAAAAAGTGAGGTGGGAAGCAAGACCCAAGTGACTGGTAAACAAGAAAAAAGTTGAAAGACCAAATATCAAAAGACAAAGTTTAAACAAGAACCAAGCCTACAAGCAGATAAACCAACTGAGAGGATCTTAAAGACAGGACAAATGGACAAAACCTCAAAAAGAGACTAGAGTGCCATAAACCAGTATTGACTCATAATTACAAAATTAAAAGAGTATCCTTCAGACCTCCTTTCCCCAAGATAACAGAAAAATGGCAAGAAACTGAAAATTATTCAAAAGAGAAATAAAATTGATAGAAGAAAACAATAAGAGTGAAAGATACCTGAATTTTGCAAGCAGAATTTAACATGCACATGCATGTACATACACGCATGTGCACACACACACACATACTATATACATACCAACAGCAAAAGAGGAAAAAATGGATACACAATGTAAGATGTCTTCAAAGGAAGAAAGACTAAGGGAGAGAATAATACATTTCAATAAAAAAATACTGAAACAGGAGAAAATTTGGCAAGAGAAAAGAAGGTAACAACAAGGGAGGATAATGAGTGAATTTTCTCTTAGCTAAAACAAGTGGTCTTGAAAATTGAAGATAACACAAGTATCACAGATCTCCTAGAAGGTAACAACTTAGAAATAAGAAAATGAAGGAAATAATGTATGAAAATGGCCTAGAAAATTAAAAAGAAACAGATAATAGAGCACTGATTAATCAAATTCATAGATCACTGCCAAGAATAAAAAAAAACAGTCTTCAAACTTCAAGGCACATAGAGGTTAAATTTCACAGTTTCAGTAATGAGCAAAACATTTTCCAAGTTATTATGAGAAAGACCTTAAAATATTTGTTGTTATGAGAAATACAAATGATATATTTCAACAAATGTAAGGTGTTAGGGTTAGGGCTCTAAAATAATATTTTTCTACAGATATGAGCCTAAAAAAAGAATTATATGCAGGAAAGGCATTTGAAATTTGTAAACAACATTTAGGTTTTTTTGGCTTTTTTTGTGAGATGAGATCCAGGAAAGCAGAGAGATAACTGACACCTTCTGGGCTCTACCATCAGCTTAATAGGATTCACTAACCTTTTGTAAAGAGAAAGGCATTTTAAAGAACATATAAAAATATATATTTAAAAAAATAAGATCATACAATTGGAAGTGATGCTCTTAATTCCTTTAAAGTTTTCCATCAAGAGATTGTAACTTCCTTGGTATGGTGATCCATCCATTAATTAACAAATTCATGTCTCACTAAATGTTTTCATGATTTGCCATTTGACCATCTCCTGTAGAAATGTGCCTATCTACATTTAAATACAAAGCTCTTCAGAAGACAGATACATAGATCTTCAGCAAAGCTGTATCACATTTTGCTCAGACTGTTAAGATGTACTAGAGTTTGTGTTATACATTTTTTAAAGAGTCTTCAGGGTCACATCTATGCAATAACAGAAAAACAATTTCTTTAAATCTATTGAACATGGGATCATAGACTTTGATCTAGAAGAGTCTTAGAGTCATTCAACCTAATCTCCTGATTTTACAGATAAGAAAACTGAGATCCAGTAATGAGAAAGGATTTTCCACGTTCACATAGTTACTAAATGGCAAAGTTGAGATTTGAACCAATTTCTCCTATCTCTAAAGTCTGTCCCAAGTTCATATCCATGTGTTATATATGGGAAGCACATATTTTGTGGTTCAATACCAGTTACTTATCCATGCTAGTCTCTAAAATTCAAGACTTTAATAGTAATGTGTGTGTGTGTGTGTGTGTGGGAGTAGGGAGGAGGAAAGACTGAATGGGAATTCTAGGCATTTAAGTTTTCCAATGTTATTTCATGGTGTTTTTATCTTAATTTGTGTATTCAACAAAATGATGTACAAAACTGAGATAGATAATATCTTAGAGGAAGGAGTGAAGATTGGCACTGAAATGTAACTTATACATCTGATAAAGTACAAGCTAGTTTAATAATTTGAAAAGATGATACCTACAAATAATTGTGTTAATAAATTGGTATATTCAGTAGATTTATAAGACATCTCCCTTTTTAGTGTTCAGGGAATTGTTGGTGCATTCAGTTTCAACATTCTTGTAAAGCTGACACATAAACTGCTGTTGGCATCTGAATTTTGTAGATTTTTCATGGATTTGTAAACTTAATAATTTACCTCTATTTATTATTTAATTTATTTATATTATTTCACAGAATCATAGAATGGCTAGAAGAGATCGCTAAGTCATAAAATTATGAACACAGATTTAGAAGGAAATTCAGATGCATCTAGTCCAACCAACTCCATGTCATCTCCAGCTTCTACTTAAAATCTTCCAGCGATGGGGTATACATATTTCTCCCAGTACAGCTGAATCCAATTTGCAGCATAATTGACACAAATTATTTTCAAACATATACAAAACTAAAATCTACCACTCTGCAACCTTTACACTTACCTCCTATTTTTGCCCTCAGTGCTCAAGCAGAGAAAGCTTCATCTATCTTCATATGACTTGAAAAACTTAAAGATATCATCTTGTCCCCTCTAAGCCTTGCCTTCTCCAGACTGAACATTCCTAACTCTTAGTTCACAAGGTGTTATCTCCAATTCTCTACTCTGGTCATATTCCTTTGAAAACTTTCAATGTTATAAGTGATCTTCCAATTTGAAAATCATTTACTAGGTGAATATTATCTAGGTATCAGGGATGCAATAATAAAAATGAATCATGAAATGAATTGTATACGATATCTCAGCTAAATGAAGCTTCCCTACATTCAAAGAACTTACATTCAATTGGGATAGCACATAAAATACCCATGGATCAGTAGATATATAAATCAGCCAATCAAAAATTGAACACTGTACTTGAGTCAACTATTTTCATTTTATTAATGAGAAGACTAAAACCCAATGAAATGAAGTGACTTGCCCAGTATCAACAGATATAGTAAGTAGAAGAGCTTGGATTTTTGATTTTGCAGATTTCCTGTGAAGAAACCACTTCTACTAGTCATTACATCATGCTTCAAATGAGAATACATCATTTCATAACGAATATTTTCATAAATAATCTCTTGAGAGTTACTTCTCTTCTTCCTTTGGAGACTAATATTGTTATGGGATTTATTTCTCTTGGGCTCTTCTTTGCTTTTCTTAAAACCTCTTTTAATCTGACTCCATTGATAGTGTCTAGGAAGAGACAGTGATATAATAGGAGAAGTTTTGAACTCTGTCTTTCAAGACCCCACAAGGCCTTGGTATTTGTTCTTTCTTTTGCACTAAAAGAATTTGGAGGCAATGAGAAAACAAAACAAAATAAAACAAAAAAAACCCAAATCTATTACAAATGTATATAGGCATGCAAAATGAATTTCCACATTATCCATGCTCCAAAATAAGAGTAAAGAGAAAAAATGCTTCAATTTGAGTTCTGATTCCATCAGGTTTCTATCTGGAGGTTGATAATGTATTTCATGGATTCTTTTAGAATCATGGCTTTTCACTGTATTTACCACTTAAGTTGCCGAAAGTTAGCATTCTCTGAACAACTTTAAAATAACACCTCAAATCAAATTTTGGAGAGACAAGAGTCAACAAAATATCAAAGTGAAACACTTTTCCAGTCTAAGCTAACTTAGTAAGTTGATGGGAGAGGTCTGTGATAACAGGTACCCAGAGTGCATGCAAGGCAGCACCAACACCAGCAACAAGCCATGAATGTGGCAACAGCAACAGCAGCAACAGATTTGGAAGCTCTCAGCTTCAGAGGAAAGGGCCCTTTCTGGATAAACAGCAGAATGCAGACCAAAAGAACAAGCTTTTCCTCAGATCACACCACTTTGGAAACACAGGAAAGTTGCAGAAATCTAAAATTTGATCTGAAAACAGCACCATGAAAAAGACTGAAGTTTGGGACAAAACCTTCCCATCACAAGGTAAGTAGAGCCCACCTTTAACATAAAATTCAGAGTGAAGAAATAAGCTGAGAAAAGGAGTAAAAACAACAAAAAATGACTACTAAAAGCTACTACAATTGCAGAGAAGACCAAGAAACAAACAGAAAAGACAACAATGTGAAAATAGTTGTAAGAAAAGCCTCAAAGGAAAATGTTCATTGAACCCAGGATAAACAAGAATTTCTGGAAGAATTAAAGAATGACTGACAGAGGGAAAATTAGGAAAAGAAATGAGAGTGATGCAAGAAAATTGAGAAAAGAGAATTGACATCTTTGTAAAAGATATGAAAAATACTGAAGAGAAGAACACCTTTAAAAGCAGAATAGGTCAAATGGGAAAAGAGATATGAAAATTCACTGAAGAAAAGAATTTCTTAAAAAGTAGAATTGGTCAAATGGGAAAAGAAGTACAAAAGAAAATAATTCCTCAAAAATTAGAACTGGGCAAGTGGAAGCTAATGATCCCATGAGATTTCAAGAAACAATAAAAATAAAATCAAAAGAGGAAAATGTGAGATATTTCATTGGAAAAACAACTAAGCTGGAAAATAAATCAAGGAGAAATAATTTTATAATTATCAGACCACCTGAAATTCATGATTGAAAAAGAGCCTAGATATAATCTTTTGAGAAATTATCAAGGAAAATTACCCCAATGTCTTAGATACAGAGGGAAAGATAGAAATTGAAAGAGTTCAACATTTACTTCCTGAGATACCCAAAAAAAACCTCCCAGGAATACGATAGTCAAATTCCATATCTCCTTGGAAAAAGAGAAAATATGGCAAGAAGCCAGAAAGATAAAATTCAAATATCATGGGCTATAGTCACAATCACACAATATTTAGCTGCTTCACTGTTAAAAGAGTATAGGATTTGGAATATGATATTCCAGAACACAAATGAGCTAGGATTACAATCAAGAATAACCAATCCAGCAAAACTGAATTTAATCCTTTAGAGGAAAATATAAATCTTTAATGAAATAGAAGACTTCCAGGAATTCTTGATGAAAAGAGTTGAATAGAAAGTCTGATACTCAAATAGAAAACTCAAGAAACTTAAAAAGGCAAATATGAAAGAGCTCAGGGACTCAATAGATATAGACAGTTTACATTCCTATATGGGAAGATGATACATGTACTACTGCCTAAGAACTTTATCATCATTAGGAAGTTAGGAGAGGTATGAATAATCAGAAAGAATGGGTCTGAGTTGGTTATATTGGGGTAATTAAAAAAACCATGATGTAGGGGCAAGAAATATTGATGCAATAGGAGAAGGGAGAGGAAGAATGGGAGAAATTTTCTCACATAAAGGAAGTATACAATGAAGAATTTTTATAATGGAGGGGAAAATGTGGGATGGGCAATGCTTTCACCTCACTCTCATTGGAATTGGTTCAAAGAGAGAATACACACACGCACATGCGCGCACACACACACACACACACACACATACTTAGTTGAATATAGAAATAGGGAGACAGGAGGAAAGGGGGAATAAGACATTAGGGGCATAGTTGGTGGTTGTTGTCCTTTGTTCTTGAAGAAGACCAAAATGATATCACTATCTTGAAGTCAAGGTCCAGTGTGTCCAACTTTGACCCAACCAATATGAGCTTGTAAGACTCTACCACAAGTTGGGCACAAATAGTCCATATGAACATTTGGAGTGGAGATGTCTCTAAATTTGCACATCGTGCCTTTCTTTCTAGCTACTATAGCTCTGCTTTGTTCACAGAAAACAGCACCATCTTTGATGGGGAAACACCATGCTGGGTGGTTCTTTGCCAGTGTCTCCTAGGTCTCACAATCAATTCCAAAGTTTTTCAGAGAGATTTTGAGAGTATCCTTGTATCACTTTTTCTGACTACCATGTTAGTGCCTGTCTTTCATGAGTTCTCCATAAAATAGTCTTTGTTTTAGGAAGATTCTGAAGATGATCTAGCAAGACAGCATACTGGACACTGAGGTACTTCTTTGAGCTAAACTGCCAAGCATTCAAATTCTACTGCAAAGACCATAGCTCCAATGGGCTGGCCATGTTATTCAAATACCAAATGTATGTTTGCCTAAAAGACCATTTTGAGGGGATGATAGCAAAGAGGGAAGATGGGGCACAAACTTTTGAGTAAGGATAGGATAAAAACAAAAAAGAGAGAAGAAACAGAAGAAAATGGAATAGAGGGAAAGGTACACTTAGTGATCATAACTGTAAATATGAATGGGATGAGCTAACCCATAGAATGGAAATAGATAGCAGAATGGATTGGAAACCAGTTGTGTCCAAGAGATACACTTGGGACAGAAGAACACACACAAAGTGAAAGTGAAGGACTTGACTAGAATCTATTATGATTCAGTGAAAAATGAGGAGTTGTCATTATGATCTCAGACAAGGCAAAAGCAAAATTAGACCTGAATTGAAAGACATATTGAAAGAGATATTCATGAAAATGTGCCTATTCTGATTAATACAATAATCCAAGACAACTGCAAAGGACATAACAATGAAAAAAATGCTATCCACCTTTAGAAAGAGAATTGAGGAACTATGAGTGTGAATTGAAGTAAAATATTCTGACTTTTTTCTTTTCTTTGTAATATGACTGACAAGGAAACATTTTGCATGATTTCACATATATAATTGATATTATATTGTTCTCATTGTCTTACCAATGCGTGGGTAAGGGATTTGGAACTCAAAATTCACAAGGAAAGAATCTTAAAAGTAAATAAATAATAAATATTTTCAAATAAGAAAAAATAAGTTCAATGAAAGAAAATTATGAAAAGAGAATTTTACAGCTTGATAAAGAAGGTACAAAAAATACCAAAGAAGACGATGCCTTAAAAAGCATAATTGACCTCACAGTAAAAGAAAAGCAGAATTGGTCAAATGGAAAAAGAGGCACAGGTGATCACTGAAAAAAAATATTGTGTTAAAAATTAGAACTGGGCAAGTAGAAGATAACAATTTTATGAGATATCAAGAAAAAATAAAACAAAGTCAAAGAATGAAAAAATGGAAGAAAATGTATAATATCTCGTCAGAAAAACAACTGACCTGGAAAAATACATCATGGATAGAAAATTTAAGAATTATTCTACAATCTAAAAGTCATAATCAAAAAAGCACCTAGACATCATGTTTCAGGAAATTATAAAGGAAAACTGTCCCAACATCCTAGATCCTGAGAATAAAATAGAAATTGAAAGAATCTATTGATCACCTCCTAAAAAAGATCCCAATATGAAAACTCTCCAAATATTATAATCAAATTCCAAAGACCCCATGTCAAGAAGAAAATATTGCAAGTAGCTAGAAAGAAATAATTTAAATATCATTAAACCATGGGTTCAAATATTGTGGAGCCTGGAAAAATGGAGAGATAGAATGGGGAAATTTTTCTCACAGAAAAGAGATTTTATATTTGTTGTTTGTCTCTCTCTTTCCTGAAGAAGACCATGACATCAGGGAGGTGATGCTATGACATGCAAATGTATTGCATTTAATTGGAGAGCTGTGAAAAGGCACCATCCTCATATTCTCTTCCAAAGCCATCTGAATCCAGTGGTGAGATACAGATCAGGACTACTGGAGATAGCCCTGGAAGCAGTGGGAGACCATGGCCTTTTAAGCTAAAGCCTTTAACAAGTCTCAGTTTGACTGAGGCAATGCCCATTTATCTTGGATGGACAGACCCTCAAGTTTTCTAACCAAAATAGAAACAATTGCTATTTATATTCACTTTGAGCCAATTAAGTCCCAAACAATAATCAAGTAGGCCTTGGTCTAGCACCTATTGTTGGCCAATCAATAAAAGTCAGAGTGATTTAGGTGGAGGGCCTTGTTCTTAAAAAAAAATATGGTTATCAGAAATAAAATTTATGTATCTTTGGGCAGAGGATCCATAGGAGTGGTATGGTGGCTAATATTTGAACTTCACTCTCATCAGAATTGATTCAAAGAGGGAAGAATATACATATACACACACTCAGTTGGGCATAAAAATTTCTCTTACCAAATAAACACAGAGAAGAGGACAGGGATAAGATCTATGAGGGGACATGATATAAGGAATGGAGGATTAAAAGAAGCAGGGATCAGAAGCAAAAGATTTTTGAGGAGCTACAGAATAAAAAGAGAGAGAGAGAGAAGAAACAGAGGAAAATAGGGTAGAAGGAAATATACAGCTAGTAACCGTCATTGTGAATGGGAATGGGAGGAGCTCATCCATAAAACAGAAGTGAATTGGATTCAGAATGGATTAGAAACCAGGATCCAACAACATGTTGTTTTTAAGAGATACACTTGAAAAGGAAAGATGTACACACAGGGTTAACATAAGGAGATGCGGAGCTTATTATACTTCAGCTGAAGTGAAAAAGATAGGCTTCTGTGTATTATTTTAATCTACCCAGGAATATTTCAATATTTAACATAAAAGTAAAATGGCATGTTTTGGGTAAAGTGATTGCATTTTTTAAAACTATGACTATAAATGTGTTTTTACAATCATATTTGTGATAGGCATGTCATTCTCACAAAATAATGCAACAGCTGCATTGGAAAAGCTCATTCACTATTTTCATTTTGCTAGCAAGTTTGTTATTGTCATTGTTCATGCTATTATTGTATTTGCTTTCCATGAATGAAGCACCGGGAAAAACGACTAGACATCAGATCCTTCCAATCAGGTCCTAGATATGCAGATACTTTGTGTTGGTATGGGGAAGGGTGATCTAATAACATAAGCATCAATCATAGACCGGGTATTGGAAAATGAGTATTTTTCTTTGTCACTTTTACAAGTTTGAAGCTTGTTTTTGTCATATGTTATTTCATGAAAGAATTCTTCAGAACTTGGGTACTGGAAAGAGCACCAGCAGTGCTCTGTAGCTCTTTTGTTTATAATTTTGTTGTAGGTTTTATTCAATCATTTTTTAATCCATGTCTAACTCTTCATGACCCTATTTGAGATTTTTTTGGCAAAAATATTGGAGTGGCTTACCGTTTTCTTATCCAAATCATTTCACAGATGAGGAAACTAAGGCAAACATGGTTAAATGGCTTTCCCAGGATCACACAGATAGTAAGTGTCTGAGGCCACATTTGGACTCAGGAAGAGGAGTCTTCCTTGACTACAGGCCTTGCATTCTATTTACTGTGCCACCAAGCTGCCCCTTATAAGTCATGTCTAATTTCAATGATTTTTGTAATGGCAGTTTGTAAATGCTTTCTGCACTTGTGGCAAATGTCCATTAGTCTTTGCTTTCTTAATATATTAGTTTTTCTCCAGACCTGAAATCTCAATTCGCCTTCAGGTTTCTCACATTTTATAAGATGGTGCTTCTTAACATGTGTACGTGTGTATGTGTGTGTGTGTGTGTGTGTGTGTGTGTACCTGTGTGTGTGTGGGATGGCTCCCTGTTTAAACCTCAGAAAAGACTTTAAAATAATTGAGAAAGTGCTAAATTTCAGTTAGAGGTTAGTTAAAATAAAAAATGTCATTTTTTGCCCAACCCAAGTTAATGGGCCCCCTGAAATTCATTCACTAACTCCTTGGGGGTCTATGGACCATAGGTGGTTCATGGACTAACCCTGCTTTCAGTCTGCCCTCCCAGCTTCTTTCTCCTTGAATGAAGCTTCTAACTACAGCTTCCTTATTTTTAAAAAGTGACGAGTAGTGAAACTGATTAATATATAAGTGGATCATGCTGGCTTCACATTATTCATATGCACTATTATTATTTAGGAATGAAAATTGAGCTTTGTCAGGATTCTGGTTGCAAATCAAATACATACAATATTCTAGTTTGTTTAAAACCCATGTTGGAAATGAAAAACAAGGCCAACAAAACTTCAGCACTGAGGACACATCACACAAAACAAAAATCACACACAGTGCTCTTATCTCCTGTGATTTGCAAAAGCATGACAGTTAAAGCATTTTGCAACATATACTTCCCACAGGAATTATAGGCAAGTATTCTAGTAATATAAAATAAACCCTTTAGGTGTACTATTGTGCCTGGATACAAAAATGAGTCTGTGGTTAATAGAACATAGCCAAGCTTCAAGCATTCAGGCAATTTTGCAGAAAATCTCTCGGTAGCTGGAATGCTATGATTACCTATATCTACATCTATCTATATCATAGAGGAAGTGAGATTAAGACAGTTTTAAGAATGTGGAAAATGTGGAAGAAAAAAGGGTGTTGACATTTATACCATTTGGTTATTTAATATTCCTTTTAAAAAGGAGAATAAAATATTCATGTGACCTCTACACTACATTGACCATGGTTCTGAAGGGTCAATCGCAGAAATTTCTGTGTCTTGCTTATTTGCTTCCACAAAGTTTTAAACCCTTGTGGGACTAAAGAGATCTTTATGAACAAAATAATTTTCTGTAGAGTTACAAATATATTTTTTACATATTTAAGTCAATTCTATGAAACTTCAAAAATTAATACCATGAAAAAGAAAATTCTGCTGCTGAATATCTGACATGTAAGTGTATGTATAAGATCATGATATGACTTAATTACAGGAACTTGGTTTTATCAATCATGATTATAGGCCTAGACTAAGACTACTATATCATATTTATTAGTTACTTTGGCATTTTTAACCATATATGATTAATCTAGACAGACTGCAAAGAGTTGTGGATAAAGTACCAGTCTTAGAGTCAGGACTATCTGTATTTAAATCCTGTCTCTGCTGTGTGTCATTTATACTTTCAATGACCCTGGCAACATCCTATAACTAGAAGTTAGAGATGAGCAGCTGACCTGAATTAGTTGAGTAGTATTTATACTGGAAGCTTCCCCACAGGTTTGGACCAAAACCAAAAACGGATTGTGCTAACCAAGGGCAAAGAGTTAGTTATTTAACATCTTTGGGACATGGCATGTTTCTACTGTACTCAATATGAATTCTGATGGACAGATTTTCCTATTGAGTCACTTTACACACATATATACACAAACATACACATATATACATATAGTTTAATTAACTTTCAACTTTCACCTTTCAATCTTCCTTCACATAAAGGTAAGAGTACCCATAGACCATCCTGCTTATTTTTGTTTTTTTCCTATGAAAGGCTCTTTAGTCACTGAAAAAAAATTACTTGTAACAGGCAAGCTTACTCTTGGTGTAATTATTAAAGTCCTCGGCAGTACCTACCAAGAAGAAAATTAACTTCTCATCCATTTAGTCAAATTTAGAATCCCAAAGACTTTCAATCAAGTATACCATTATTTTTTAAATCATAATCTATTAAATGTCACCATTTAATTCTCAAACAAAAGAAGTCTTTATTTTAAAAAGGTGAATACAGTGCCTGCCATCCTAAGGTAACTACAATAACAAACAGTATACATTAAGTAATATATTATTGGGCATGGACTAAAAGTTTTCTGTTGGACTGCTTTTTCTTAAATAGAGGTACATATTACACAGAGATTATTTCAGATTTGTTTGGTTATGTGTACAGTATATACATATATATGTGTGTGTGTATGTGTGTACATATATGTGTGTGTGTGTGTGTGTGTGTGTGTATATGCTATAAATATGGTATTAGGAAAAGCACCTACCTGTTTCGTGATATCCATTTGAATGCTTGGGATGACTAATTTTCATTAAGGAAGTGTCTGAAACATTGCTTTAAAATATCATTTAATCCTCAGTCTATGTTCACCTAAAATACATTGAAATATAGTCTAATTATTTAATAAAATAATAAATAACATATTGTAGTTTGATGACTATTTCACTCACTCTGGATGCATTCTTTAGTCACGATATCTGCAAAGTAATCAATTATCAGATTAGAACCTACACTATGTTTTATGTTTCAATTTAAATTGTATTTCCAAAATTCAAAATGGTGAATGCTCATTCATGGAAATTATTAGTAGTTTGCTTTCCTGTACCTTTTCATTTTATATACCTATGATATCCAAAAACAATAATAGTAATTCTGGGCAGTTTTGAAGGGAAAATATAATAGCATTTTCAACCATTTGCAATAGTTTATAAAACTCTGATCATTTTAGTAGTTTAAATGAGATACTGAGAATCATCTAGTTCAGGATATCTTCCACCTAAATTTCAGAAAGGAGAAATCTCGATACTGACTTATGTCTATGTTTTTATATAAAGTTAGTTTGCATGACTTGAGATTTTCTGTTTGTTTGGGTTTTTTTCTTGCTGTCTTAAAAAAATCAGCTGAACCAGGTAAGTCAACTGAAACATGTAAACAAAGATATACAATGTGCAACAGGGTTATGATAGGTCACTAATAACCTAGCAAGCCATCTCATAGCTGTCTGATTTAGGTTCATAACAGGGACTAAATTTTAAAAGTATATATAAAGTTTGAATACAATGCAATTTCACTGTTTGAAAAATAGTTCTAGATTATCTTCTAGCAGTATGTAAGTAGCATTAATACCTATTAAATAATATTAAATTCTGTTTCTTCAGGAATTCTTAACCTGGAGTTTATGAATTTCTATCTCTCTCTTGGTAAAGTTAGAGATCTATTTATCTACATAAAATATATTTCAATAAATTGATTTCCTTTTAATCCTGTGGATTTTATTTTATGCATTAAAAATAAAAGGAGTCCGTGGGATTTACCAGACACATAGGATCTGGCACATGATAGGCAAGCACTTAAATGTTTATTCACTGACTGGTATAAAATATATTAAGAAATCCTACTTTCTTACATGCTAATCTCCTTGAATGGAACAGAGCTTCATTTTTAAGCTTTGTTTCCCCAACACCTAGTAAAATAGTAGCTTGCATGGAGTAGGTACTTAATAGATAGATATTTGCTGAGTTGAAATGAATAAACCAGCCCCTTTTGTAATCTGTAGTAGTTCTTTAAGGCTCATTAACATTCATTTAATGGATAGAATCAGTAACTTGGTAGTATCTATCACTTAGCACTTTGGCTATTTTTTCCCCTCCATTTGCAATGACAGAAGCATGACTAGATGGTTTTGATACTGATTCCCACTGCTCATCGGTAGTCCTGGTTTCTAAGGTTCCTAGGTAGTATAAAATTCTACAATTCTCTAGAGTCCTTCTGCAGATATGACTCCGTACATTATGAGTCCACTTAGAGATTCCGGGGCTGATCAAAGTCATGTTCAGGAATGATCGGATATTTCAGGTAAAAGAACAGGTTCTGCCCTCTATAGTGTAAAAAACTCTCATTGTTTGCAATCCACCAACAAATTTAAATTCTATAAGTGGTTTTGATATTCTATCATATGAACAAATTCTCATTAACTAACCATCAAACTGATTAAGTGCCCAGAAGCTGGAATTTGACTCCCTAGTTATCAGAAAGAGTGAAGGCAGATTGTAAAACCATCTGATGCTCCCGAATATAATTTGAGTTCCTTCTCAATGTGCAACAGCAAAAGCCAGAAATCCAGTTAGCATGCTCCTAAACTTATAAGAAGGCATTTCCTCAAAGCATTTTAAGATAACTGCTGAATTATATTCTAGGACCTAAAGGAAATTTAAGAAAAGCTTTTTTGCCTGAAGATAAAATTAGCTGAAATCATATGCACTAGATAGGTTACATTCTCAAAATTCATTGTTGTATATTAAATATTCTCCCAAAAATAATCATTGATATCATTTGGATGAACCCTGTGAAGTGAGGTCTTTGTACACCAGATATATGTGAGTATACCACAATGTCTCTTCCAATTTTAAAGCAGCAATAACAGATCGTGCAAAGTGGAAGGAAGGAGACCAACTGAACCACATATTTACTTAGCAGAGTTCTGACTGTCATATCTCCAGAACATCCACATTGAAGTAAATGCCTCAATAACAATGTTGCCAGTTTTACCCTGAGTCTAACAACGACAGTTTATACTTTGAAAAAGTCAAAGCAAACAAGTTTACAACAGACATGGGGACATCTCCAAAGCATTTCCTTACAATACTGCTCTTTGAAAACTGTTCTCAGGTAAACACAAAGCCTTAAGGATAGACTATAGTTTATTGAGATCCTTTCATTTCAGAGACATTTAAATAGCATATTTCTAAAA
Organism: Potorous gilbertii; assembly: GCA_028658325.1. Lineage (NCBI taxonomy): Eukaryota > Metazoa > Chordata > Mammalia > Diprotodontia > Potoroidae > Potorous > Potorous gilbertii. The sequence goes on along the minus strand of CM053770.1, from coordinate 374,746,634 downwards.
GTTTGGATATAAATGGCTCCTTACTCTAGCAGCAAATACATACATATTTGTACATATATGAGACAGAGAAGAGAGGAAAGGAGAGAGAGAAAAGAAAAGAGACAGCCACAAAGAGAGAGATGCATCTGTGTGGAATATATAAGTTTTTTTAACTTTTTTTTAACCTAAACTTTCTGAAAGTTCTATATAAGATTATTATAATTTTCTATATTTTCCAGTACAGACTACAGAGAAACTACTTAAAGCTTGACAATTTAAAAAAAAATAACAAATCCTCTTGGTCCTTCTGTATCCTGCCAGAGCCCCACACAATAGCGAGTGCTCCCAACGAGAATAGCTCCACTGGAGCACTACTAATACATTTGACACAGCTCCCACCCTGTCATTATGCAGAGGAGCTAGTGCTTATCCCCTTTTAAATTGGAGACTCTTTTAACCAGGAATCCCCAGGATGAAACTGAACCATTTTCCTCACGGCAAAACAAATCCTTCTCCAGTGAATTTTGTTATTGTTTATTGTTACAGTGTTTTATCAGCGCTAAACTGTATGAAAGCTTCAATTAGTTCTTGATGAATGATCCCATAAAATCATGTAGTTTCATTTCCCCTGCCACCAGATATTTCACTGAGTGTTATTAAATGAAATATAATTGGGATAAGATTCAGGAAACTCTGAGCAGACTTAGTCTGGCCCATTCTGCTTGAAATAGTGACTGCCACTGGGGTTATGGAATCACATCTACTGCAATGAAAATAGAAATTGCTATCACTTAATCTGGGGAAAACCTTGCAGTCACCAGGTAGTGGGACTCAGATCCAAAGCCTCTCTCCCTCTCTTCCTCCCCCCACCTCTCTTTCTCTCTCTCTCTCTCTCTCTCTCTCTCTCTCTCTCTCTCTCTCTCTCTCTTTCTCTTTCAGACTCCCTATGTCTTTCTTACTCTGCCTCTGTTTCTCTCTCTTAGATAAAGGCCAGCAATCTGTAGGGAGTCCAATGCCAAGGCCATGGGGTCTTACCACCATGGTGGATGAGGGCAAGATGATGAATTCTGATCAGCAGGTAGGAACTATGTCTATTTGCTAAACAATGCCTAAATATATGAGGATATGTTATAGATTGAAGTCAGAGAAGTTATGGAAGTCACCCCCATAGGGGAAAAATGCTTTGTTGGGAAGGGTATGGGAGGACATAGGGAAAACAAATCAGCTTAGATCTTGTCTAGGTCTTAATCCTTTTTAGCAAGGCATTAATACTGGCAATTGAACTACCGTACACCCTCATTTTAGAGTGAGCAACTTAACTTTTAGCAATAAACAGACAGGAAGTATCCTAAATACACCTTAGTTTCCTAAAATAGCATATCAAAACACTCAGATTTTTACAAACATTTGTCTCACATTTCCCATTATGGCCAAGAGTTTCAAAGGAAGGAGAAAATTCTGTTTACTTTTATGATCTCTCCTGTTCCACTAATTGTCAGCTTGTACAGTCACACCTGCCCTGCAATTACTTTCTATTTACTTTGTATTTTTAAAATATTAACTTCTCTGTGTAGAAGTTGCTTTCCAACTCATCTTTTGCCCTCTTCTCTCAATATAGCCTCCATTGTCTTTCTAGAGATAAATGCTTATGGAATTGAGTTAAAATGACAACAAAAGGCTATTAGATTCTTCTCCTTTGATATTGTAATTTAAGTTCAATGCTGAGGAGCGTCCAGGACAGGTACATTTCTATTGGTTAAATGATGCTAAATAAAAAATCATTTTAAAAAGTTACTTAAAAATAAGACAATATTGTAAAGATTAATGATCTATACTGGTGTTTATTTTGAACTTCTCCAAAACAGTATTTTAATATTTGCATGAGAAGATCCTATAAAATTATTTAATGAAGATATCTTTGGGAAACTGAAAAACTTTACCATTTCTGAAATTCCCATTGCTGAGCAACTATGGAATCACACAATGGCAGGTCCTTCATCACTTCTGGGTTCAAAACTGAAATTTAAGGTAGAGCTGCAGAAACAAGTAGATCACTAGAAGATTTGCAAAACAGCAAAGCTTTGTATACACTCCGAAAGTTTAACCATCTGAAGCTACTGTAAGCGTCTAGAATTCAGAGAAATAACCAAGTAATAGAATTCAGAGAAGACAAATGATCATCACATCTCTTAACACTAAGCCATGGTCAGTAGTTTTTGAGTCATCTCAACTGTGTCCAACTCTTTGTGATGCCATTTGGAGATTTCTTTGCAAAGATACTGACGTGGTTTGCCATTCTCTTCTCCAGCTCATTTTACAGGTGAGGAACATGAGGCAAACAGAACTAAGTGACTTGTCCAGGGTCACTCAACTAACACCTGATTTGAACTCAGGAAGATTAACCCAGGCTAGGCATTCTATCCACTGTACTACCTAACTGCCCATTGGCAATATGAGCACCGTCTTGATCAAGGTAGGGAATGAAGAGTTCAATAGAAACCAGGGTTCAATATAAGGTTCTGGTTTTCAGAAGATTGTGTTAGGTGTACCCAGGTCTCATTACAGTCAAAAACCAACAGAAGGTCTACTACTCAGTTGGCAGGAAAGTAGGAAACTTAAGAGTAGGAAAAGTTAAGAGGTTAAGGTTAAGAGAGCATTAAAGAAGTGTAAGTTCAAAGATTCAGCTTCATGTTAGCAAAGAGAAAGCACAGAAATAAAAATGATTCTGGCATAATACAAGGGAAAGTTGGATTTGGAGACAGAGGATTTCAATTTAAATCTGTCCCTTCCACTTATTCTTCCAATTCTAAATCTATTCCTATCCCTTCTTTCATATTTCCAAGATAGCTTGGTGAAACAGTAGATAGAGTGCTGGACTTCCTATGTCCTATGTCAGGAAGACTTTGTACATAGTACATTTACTAACTGTGTGACTCTGGGCAAGTTATGTTATCCTTATTTGCTGTACTTTTCTCTTCTGCAAAATGAAGATAATTAAAACACCTCCCTCCTAGGGTTGTGGTAAGGACATACTGAGAAAAAATACACACACAGATACATATATGTATATATATATATATACATACAAACATATATAGATACATACATATATATACATACATATATATGTGTATCTGTGTGTGTATGTGTCTATATATGTATGTATGTGTCTATATATACACATATATGTATGTATGTATAGGTGTGTGTGATCTGCAAACTTTAAGGCACTATAAAACTGAAAGTTATTACCAATATCACTCTTACCATCATCTTTGCTGTTGCTTTAGTTGTTATTGTAACTCCTGCCTAGAGGGTAATTCTTCCAGAACCTGGACCAGAAGATGGAAAGAAATTGGTTATAGATAGTAAAGAATGAGTACAGGGCTGAGCACTTTTGGACAGGGGATCCTGGTGGTGCAAATTAATCTATCATTTTACAACTAAGTCTTGGCTTCTTGGCACTCCAGTTTGTTTTCTGAAGTCCTGTCTAAGAACACCCTGCTGATCATGGATAATCTAAGTCCTTACTACTTATTGATATCAGGCTTTTATTGAATCTTCCATTGAAAATTTCCATTGAAAAATACAGTAAATAGTCATTTTGAAAAACAGTGAAAACGTCCTTACCCATATGAGCAAATAGGCAAAGATATCTGGCTATCGTTCTCTCTCCAATCATTGTCCTCTACAACAATGATGACAAAATTCCATACAAGTAATTTACCCTATAACACAAGTCCAATTTTCCTACTATGGGTATGTTTACTGAAATACTTTATCTTTTTGGAAATATGCCTCTTTACAATAGGAGTCAAAGATTTTGTACATTCTATTCAGTTACCAGAATAGCATAGGTATCTAATAAGTCCTAAACAATATGCGAAATAAAAATTAGACACACAGTACCCTCTCCCCAATGTAGTGTTTACTCTAAAGCCTAAGCACTTCAACAGCATTTTTTTCTGGGTAACTCAATATTGGACAAATACAGTCTTTAACAGTAATTACCTCATACGTACATTTCTATACCATAAGCAAATTCTGAAATAGAGGGGGTAAAAATATCCTATGATCAACTGTAAAAAAGCTACCCTGATTCAGACAATTGGAAAGAACTCACAATGAAAAATGCTATCTAATTCCAGAGAGAGAGAACCAATGAATTCTGAGTACACATGGAAGCATGTATTTTTACTTTCATTTTTTCTTGTTTCTGTGCGTGTTTTCTTTCGAATGATAGTTAATATGGAAGTATGTTTTGAATGATTTTATACATAGTCTATATTAAATTTCTTGCCTTTTCAAGGGGTGGGAAAGGAGTGAGAGGGAGAAAATTTGAAACTCAAATTTTTCAAAAATGAATTTTAATTATTTTACATGTAATTGGGAAACAAATAATTTTTTTTCAAAAGAATATCCTAGAGAATATGATCAGATGCCTGTGGTGAGAAATGGTGGAGATTGAAGGGAAATAATAACCCTGAAGATCATAGGATTTAGATCTGAAAGAGAACAGATAGTTCAGCCTCCTCATTTGACAAATGTGGACCACGAAGCACCAAGAATTTAAAGTCACACAGTGACTAAGTTTTAGGGTTGATATTCAAATTTGGGTCTCCCAGCTGTAATCCAATATTCTTTCCAATAAATCACATGGAAAAAATACTTGAACATATCTGCGAACTCCTGCTGAGGAAATTCTCTCTACGCATACAGATAGCCACCTTCTCCACAATTTTTACTCTTAGAGTGGTCTGGGGACATTGATGGATTATGACTTACACAGGGTTACACAGTCTGAATGTGTTAGAGGTAGGACTGGAAGAGGGCTCCTTGGCTTTAAAGTTAGCTTTCTGTCTACTATGCCAAACTATAATAATACTTTATGATAACATAAAGTTTTCAGAGATATTTTAAATTATTACCTCACCATATCCTTACTCTTACTTCCTGATGTTATAGAGATTTACAGTTAACTAAGTGTTTTCACCTACATTATCTCCCATTCTAGTATCAACAACCCTGTGAAACAGACATTAGCATCTATTTCTTACACGTAAGAAAAACTCCTGTTTAATAATGCCTAGGGATTTTCCTAATATTATTCTACACCAATTGATAGAGCCAGATCTGTACTCAAGATCTGTCAATTGTCAAGATGTCTTTCCTACAAATACATGTGAGATTATGGGAAATATTACCCTGTCTGAGGACAATTGTGGCAAGTTCCAGCCCCTATCCCCTCACAAATGCCCTGTGCTAGATGCATGTCTATATCTGCCATGATTAGGGCAGGATTCCTTTGACCAAAGCCTAATTTTTTTTCTGTCTTTCACTTATCTGTTAGAATGGTTCCAGTGAAATCAGAACATTTTACAAATATATTGTGTACAATCTGCATAACATTTTTAAAAAGAAATTCAGACAGTTGGGTATTCGAAGCAGTATTTCACAGTGCTTTGGGAGTTATCCTTCTAAGACTTCAGAATGCTGTTGGGCTCCAACTTTAAAGGACTTCATTTTGCTAAAGGGTGGCATGTTTTCCTCTTTGAAGATTCTGACATGTTTTAATGGTCCCTCCTTTGAAGAAATGAATGTTTGTGGGATTCCCCCACTGAAAAGTTCCCTATTCAGGGAGAAAGGGAGTCCTCTGTTGAAGTTATTTACCAGATTATAGTTTCAACCCTGGGGGAAACTTCTAATCCCTGACAAGGATATCATCTTTTTGAAGATATGCATTTGGTTGGAGAAGGTTCTCACTTCTGAAGAAATTTTCTTTGCTAGAAGGAGCTGATTTTTAAAATGTTTGTGTGGTGTAGGGGTAGTATTTTTCTTTTAAAACAAAACATTGTGTAGTACCATTTATATATTGAAAAGCTAAAGAAAAATAATATTTTTTCCATCAACATTTCCTTCTAGCCCTCTATGTTAATATAATAAAGTCAGTATTTTCCAAATGTATCTCATACTATATGAATATTTTTAATTAAATAAAATGAAAATGTAAACATGAATCACATATATTTAGAATTAAATCAAAATCCTTTATAGAATTAACAGCTTCTCTGTATATAGGACATTTCCCTCACATAAGGATAAACAAAGCTGTAGTTTCATAAAGACAAGGAAACAAATCTCTGACATTTGCCTTTTTAAAAATTTTATTTTTCTTATGATGTCTAATAACCAAACCAGGAAAGTTCTGCCTTCTAAAGTTTTGCATGGTGCCCTGTATGTGGTTAAGAATTAAAAATTATTTCAAACATATTAATAATAACAAATTAGAATCATAGACCAAGAGATGGAAGAAACCTCAGAGTTCATTTATTCCAAACTCTTCATTTTTTACATTTGGGAGAGCTGAGGTTTGGGAGGTTCAGTGATTTGGCTTAGTAAGAAGAAAACTCAGTATTTTTGATTGTTATCCCACTTCCACAGTTTGGTGAATTGTCATTGTTTCATTTGATCATACAATAAGTCTGTGAGACATAAAGGGCATGTATTGGTATTTCTATTTCACAGATGAGGAAACTGAGGCTGAAATAGATTAAGTGTTTTATACAAAATTATTCAGCTAGTAAATGAAGTACTTCAAACCCTAATCTGCAAGTCCAAGTTCATAGCTTTTTTTCACTAAACAATTTATTTCAGGGTTCACTGACTTATTTTATGGGAAAGGAAAAAGGGGGGAGTTGGTTAGAGAGGGTTTTTTTTTTTACAAATATACATAGATACATTTATATTTATTTCACTGAAATCCTGTAAGATTTACAGTTATCTAGAAAACAAAGGATTTCTAGATTTCCTGAGGCACCTAGATGATGCAGTAGATAGAATGCCAGGCCTGAAGTCAGGAGGATCTGAATTCAAATGTGACCTCAGACTAGCCTTTACTAGCTGTGTGAGCCTGGGCAAATCAATTAAGCCTGTTTGCCTCAGTTTCCTCATTTGTAAAATAGGGTCATGAAGAGTCAGACATGACTGAAAAATGATGAACAAAAAAATCAGTAGCAAAGCCCATTGATGAACTCTTTTGACTGAAGGCTATATTTCTTTTCCAGGCTTCTTCTCTGTCTTGACTAAGAAAGTGCTCTTTTCTAGCCTTGAACTTCTGGGCTATAATCTAGAAGTAGTTATAGGCAATGAATTTGCCCAACAGTCTGATCTTGAATGCAGTGCTAACAAAGAGATAAAATGGATATAAGATGAGGTCAAACTGGATACACCATTTAGACATGAAGGGTGATACCATAAACAAATCAGGAGAGCAAAGAATAATTCACCTGTCAGATCTAAGGAGAAGGGAAGAATTTATAACCAAACAAGAGTTAGAGAACATTCTGAAATGCAAAATGGATGATTTTGATTACATTAAATTTAAAAAATGTTTGCATAAACCAACAAGATTAGGAGAGCAGAAATCTGGGAAACAATTTTTATAGCCAGTGTTTCTGATAAAGGTCTCAAAATATATTGAGAACTTTGTCAAACTTATAAGAATACAAGTCTTTCACTGAGAATGGTCAAAGGATATGAACAGGCAGTTTTCAGATGGATAAATTAAAGCTATATATAGTCATATGAAAGAATATTCTAAATCACTGTTAATTAGAGAAATACAAATTAAAATAACTCTGGGGTATCTCACTACACACACCTCTCACATTGACTAATATGACAAACAGGAAAAGGATAAATTTTGGAGAAGATTTGGAACACTAAGGCATTGTTCGTGGAGTTGTGAATTGATTCAACCATTCTGGAGAATAATTTGGAACAATTTCAAGGGCTAAAAAAATCCAGCAATTCCACTACAAGGTGGAATTACTCAAAGCAATCATAAAAAAGGGGAAAGGAGGTCCTACATGTACAAAAATATTTATAGCAGCTCTTTTTATGCTTTCAATTAAGGAATGACTGAACACACTGTGGTGTATGAATGTAATGGAATACCAGTGTGCTCTAAGAAATGGTAAGCAGGTGGGTATCAGAAAAGCATGGAAAAACTTGCATGAATCGATGCTGAGTAAAGTGAGCAGGGCCAGGAAAAGATTGTATACAGCAACAGCAACATTATGTGACGATCAACTATGATAGTCTTAACTCTTCTCAGCAGCACAATTATCCAAGTCATTTCCAAAAGACTCACGATGAAAAATGTAATCTTCATCCAGAGAAAGAACTATGGGGTTTGAATGCAGATAAAAGCATACTATTTTTCACTTTCTTTTTGTTTTTTCTTTCTCTTGATTTTTTCCCTTTTGTTCTGATTCTTCTTTCACAACATGACTGATGTGGAAATATGTTTAATATGATTGTACAGGTATAACAAATATCACACTGCTTGCTATCTTGGGGAGAGGTACAGTGACAAAAGGAGGGAAGGAGTAAAAAAATTGGGAAATCAAAATCTTATATAAGTGAATGCTGGAAAGTATTTTATATGTAATTACAAAATAAAACATTAAGTGGGAAAGGATAACAAAAGAAGAATGAGAATATTTAAGTAACCATATCTTAGAAAAAGAAATTGAATAAAGCCATCAATGAGCTTCCTAAAAAAAAAAAAATCCCCAGAGCCAGATGAACTCACAAATGAATTCTGCCAATAATTTAAACTATACAATAATGTTAATTTCAACACTATATAAACTAATTGAAAAATAGGCAAAGAAGGAGCCGTGTCAAATTCCTTTCACAACATAACTATGGTGTTGACGCCTGCATGAAAAAACAGAAAAAGAAAACTATAGACAAATTCCCCAAATGGTTATTGATGCAGAAAGTTTAAATAAAATTATAACAGGAAGACTACAGTGATGTATCACAAATATCATACATAATGACTTGGTGGGATTCATACCAGGAACACAGGGCTGGTTCAATATTGAGGAAACTATGTGCATAATTGACCACATCAATAACAAAAACAATAAAAAATCATATGTTTATATCAATAGCTACAGAAAAAGGCTTTATCAAAATCTAGCAATCATTCCTATTAAAAAACCCTAAAAAGTACAGGAATATGTGGAAACTTTCTTAAACCTGATCAAAAGAAATCTATCTAAAACTAAGGGAAAATATCTATAACTGGGATAAACTTAGGTCTTTTTCAATAAGACCAAGGGTAAAGCAAGGATCTCTATTATCACCACTATTATTCAATATTGTACTAGAAATACCATCTGTAAAAATAATTCAAGAAAATGAAATTGAAGTAATTTAAAATAGAAAATGAGGAAAAACTATCAATCTTTGCTGATGATATGACAGCATACTTAGAGAAGCCTAGAGAATCAGTTAAAACACTACTTGAAATAATTAACAACTTTAAGAAAGTTACATGATATAAAATAAATTCACAAAAAATTAGCATTTCTTTATAATACAAATAAAATTCAAAAGGAAGAGATAATAAGATAGATTCCACTTAAATAACTACAGACAATATACAATACTTGGGAGTCTACCTGCCAAGATAACCCAATGAACAAAAATATAAAATACTTTTCACAAAATAAAGTCAGATCTAAACAACTAGAGAAATATTAATTGCCCATGGGGAGGCCAAGTCAATATAATACAAATGACATTTTAATCTAAGTTAATTTACTAATTCAGTGCTATACCAATCAAAGTACCCAAGAATTATTTTACAGAACTAGAAAAAATAGCAACAAAATTCATCTCAAAGAACAAAAGGTCAAGAATATGAAGGAATCAATTTTTTTTAAAATAAGAAAGGTGATGTAGAAGTTCCAGATTTCAAACTATATTACAAAGTGTTAATCTTCAAAACAATTTGGCTAATAGAGTGGTAGGTCAGTGGAATTGATGATTAAGTACACAATATATAATAGGAAATGATTACAGTAATCGAATGTTTGATAAATCCAGATATTCAAGCTTTTGGAGCAAGTCCTCACAAAGTCCTTACAAAAATTGTTGGAATAACGGAAAATTAGTTTGACAGAATTTAGGCATAGACCCATATTTCACACTGTAAACCGAGATAAGGTCAAAATTTAGACATAAAGGGTGATATCATAAGCAAATTAGGGGAACTTGTGAAAATGTACCTACCTGATCTATGGATAAAGGGAGAGACTATGACCAAACAAGAGACAGAAGTGATATAAGTAAAATAGGTAATTTTGATTATATAAAATACAAAACAAAGCTTTGCACAAAGAAAATTAGTATAGCCAAAATTAGAAAGAGGAAACGGGGGAAATTTTGCAGCAAGTTTCTCTGATAAAGCTCTCATTTTTCAAATATATAAGGAATTGAGCCAAATTTATAAAAACAGGAGCAATTTCCCCAGTTAATAAATGGTCAAGGATATAAACAGGCATTTTTTTCTTTTTTTGGTAAATATTATTTTTTCAATTATACATGAAGATAGTTTTCAACATTCATTTGTTATGACATTTTGAGTTCCAAATTTTTCTCCATCCCTCTTTCCCTTCCCTCCTCTCTCCCCAAGACAGAAAGCAATATATTAGGTATTTAGTTTTCAATATTTACTTTTATAAGATTTTGAGCTCTAAATTTTCCCCTTCCTCACCCTCCTGCTCTCTAAGACTACAAGCAATTTTATATAGATTATACATGTGCAGTCATATTAAACATATTTCCACATTAGCCATGATGTAAACCTAGTAGTGGTATTACTGGATCAAAGGGTACACACAGTTTTATGTCCCTTTGCACATGTGAACAGGCATTTTCAGAAGACTATCAATAGTCACATGAAACATGCTCTAGATCTAATCACCACTGATTAGAGAAATGCAAATTAAAATGACTCTGAGATACCACCTCATTTCTGTCAGATTGGTTAATGTAAGGACAAGCAAAGTAGGATCTTTTGCTATTTTTGTTTTACTAAAAGTGTCTCTGAATAATATGATTCAGGAGGATCTTTCCCACCCATTGTCAGGCCTGGGAAGATTTGTAGGAAGATCCAAGCCTTTTGTTAATGAGGCACTGGTTCTCAAGG
>CM053770.1:374711153-374735547 GCA_028658325.1 Potorous gilbertii | reverse complement strand
ACCAGATGAGGACTCTTGGAAGCTTCTAGGGAGCCCCCCAGCTTGGAAAACCCAGATGTTGGCATTTCCCTCTCTGGTAAGACAGTTGGACCTCTCTATTGATGTTCAGGCAGAGGAAGCAATATCTGTTGATATTTGATTTCTCTGTATTTTCTTGGTGCTGGCTCCTCTGAACTAGGTGAATGATATATGTGCTTGGTTAAAGGAATGATACAGGTTCTTGATTAAAGTGATTGTTAGCCCCTCAAAAGTTGCCTTTCCTTTTATGAATGCAAATCTAAGAACCTGTGAGAGCTGGCCCCCTTGTTACGTTGGGGTGCTTACTGATATAGTTAACATGACAGAAAAAGAAAATGACAAATACTAGCAGGGATGTGGAAAAATTTGGACACTGATGCACTATTGGAATTGTGAATTAGCACAACCATTCTAGGGAACAATTTGAAACTAGGAACCAAGGGCTTTCTGTGGTGGCAGAGAGCTGGAAATTGAAGATATGCCTAAAAGTTGGGGAATGGCTGGGCAATTTTGGTACATGAGTATGAGAGAACACTATTGTTCTATAAGAAATGGCAAACAGGATGGTTTCAGAAAAACCTGAGAAGTCTTATATGAACTCATGCGAAGTGAAGTGAAGTACCATGATAACAATGTATACAGTGACAGCTACATTGTAACAATAATCAACTGTGAAAACTTAGCTACTCCGATTAAGACAATGATCACAGACAATTTCAAAGGACTCCTAATGAAAAATGCAATCTAACTCCAGAGTGATTACTGATGAACTCATAATGCAGATTGAAGTATCTATACTTCTTTTTACTGTCTCTACTTTTATTAGCTTCTCTTGTTTGCTTTTGTAGCATGGCTAATATAGGAATGTGTTTTACATTACTTCACATATACAATCAGAATCAAATTGCCTTCTCAAAGAGTGGTTGAGGGGAGGAGAATTTAGAACTCAAAATATAAAAAAAGATTGTTAAAAATTTACATATAGTTGAGAAATATCTTTAAAAGTAATTTTTAAAATAATACTATTTCATCCACCTTTGTATTTAGTGTCTCCTATCCAGTCTACAATGCTAACCTTTTCTCCCACTATTTTTTAAACTAGCCATTTACTTTAGACAGAATTGCTATATTCACACTCTTTCAAATATTTTTCCTTTTCCCTGCTATTTCTATATCCTTCTGAATTATACTAACCTATCTCAAGTCTTAGCTCCTTTATATAGTCTTTTTCTTCATACCAAGCCTTGGGGATGTTTCAGATCACTCTCTTAGAGCTACTGTAATATTATTATAATTTTTATAATCAGTAATACTAGTAGTAAGGTGACATTTATACAACCTTTTAAGCACTGGACCATGTTTACATAGTTTCAGTTCATCTTTACAACTCTATGACATATCCCCATTTTATAGATGAGTAAATGACTTGCTCAAGATCTAAGAGTTGATCTATGATTGAAGCAAAATTAGAATTCTAGATTTCTGACTTCTAAGTGTTCTATCCACTATGCCCCTTAGCTACTACTTAGTACCTAAATCATTTCAATGGAAATTAAGTGTCTCATAACATTTCTTGGATTAAAGAATACTTAATCTTTTTTGTTTGTTTTTGTTTCATGTTGAAAGATAGAATATAAGCTCCTCAAGAACACTAATATGTAGGAATATCATAAATGTATTCATATGCCCTACAGTGCCTAGAATGTTGGCTTATTTAGTATGTGTCCAATTAATATTTGTTTATTTATTTGGTGAATTCTCTATTATCAAAGTTATCCAGAAAAAAGCTATCAAAGCCTGTGCATTTCACAAATTTTTTCCATTTATCTTGTTTATTTTGTTTGCCATAAGACTGAGATAATAGGTGAACATTATTAAGAGCTATGCTCCAAAATTCTTTGACATTCCAGCCAGTTTTGAATGGCAGATGTATATTTCTCTCTCTGATAAGGGGAACATTTTCAGCTTAAGATCTCAATACAAATATATTTCGGGACAGACAATGGCACTTTGGTGAGAAAGGTTGAAATAAATGGATAAATGTAATGCTATATATTTAGCAGTTTTCATCCAAACTGGATTTGTTTTTACTTTATGCAGGAATGATTCTGCAAGGCCAATATATTGAGAAATAGTATGGATGGACACTGAAACTACTTTTGTTATATATTTCAAGTTCAAAAATGTACCAAACAAATAGTGTTTGATGCTTTAAAAACATACTATGCTCTGATTAATGGATGCTATAGATATCTTTCTGCTCTGTCTGCTTGGTTAGCTTTGTTTCAAATGTGATACAGATCTCATACTGCACAGCAGATCCAGAAATAGTTCGTGTTCCTTTAAATTCAGGCAATGCATCATTTTCTTTTACTCTGTGTCACATCAGTATATGACTGTAAAGCATGAGTTATATGGACATGAACCAGCATGTGGACCTGGTTCTGATTAACTTGAAAAAACTGAAGTAAATTCAAACATCCTACCTCTAAAACAACACTAGATAATAAAACATTTATAAGAACTATGAAGTTTTAACTTGTTAAAAATTTCATTTAATATGGTCATGGAGACCAAGCAAATATATGACAATTGTCCTTTATATAATTCATCTTCTATATAAAGGTTTTCTTCTATCAAATTCCAATTCTATTATCTTCAGAGAAGTGTGCTAAAGATAATTAAAGAATCAACAAATCAGATATGGTGGTTGTGTGGATTTGTTTTATAGAACCTTTAAAAAAATAAGATTTGGATCAATGGGTAAGGAAGGGGGAAATGAGTATATTAAGAAATGAATAAGATGTTAAAAGTTATCAATTTAAAAATCAATTGAAACAAAAAGGAATGTACCCATCTAATTATGGTATTCACAGGTTCATTCTCAATATGAATGTAACTCACCTTTCTGATTACTCTCCAGAGGGACCAGGATAAAAAGGACAATGGAAAGACTTGCTTAAGCTAGAAGATGTGTGCAGGAATTTTTTCCCACCAGAATTCTCATATTTCTTTTTCCTTTGACCTTGGAAAGACATCTACCTGGAGTTTTCATGAACTGAAATAGAAAGAGGAAAAATAAGCCATTAAGGAATCCACACTTTTACAGACATGCTATCAGGAATAGATTATGGTGTACTGGTCCACTAATTGTGAGCAGGGACAGATAAAACTGAAGTCTCTTTGAGAAGTCATTCAAAGAAAGAAATGTGAACAGACATAAGATACAAACCAACTGATATGAACTGGAGACAGTCAGAGAAGGCAAAGATCAGTGAAGCTGAAGAAAGAATGTGAACAATGTCAAAACAAAACTAGCCACCGCCATGAAGAAAAGCCAATGGGATGCCAGTACATGGTCTTCTTTTCCCTTTGTTTCCTCTGCTCATTTGCTAAGAAAGCTCCAATTGTTTTTAGTACTTATCTGATTTGTCTTCTTTCCATTTTAATACCAAATGCAAGAAGTACCAGTAGGAGGACAGATTGCAGCATCATTGCAATATATTATTTGAAGCTTTCTTTGATTATTTATTTGAGTTTCTTATATTGATTGTTTTTATATCACTGGAATAATACCAGTTAATTAGCAAACCCTATGAGTTCAAAGAAGGAGGGAGTTTTGATTAAGGTAATGAAGTCAATCCATGGGAAATATTGGGCTTGGTGAATGAAGAGGAAGATATTTTGTAATTTTTATTGCTTTGAGGATATTTCACATCATTCCTTGTAGACTTCCATTATAATTGGGGGGCCAGCTATCAGCACAGACACTGGCTTGAAAGAGAATAAATAGAAAGGTGAGTCATGAGTAACTGGAGCCCCATCTGGTGGTCAAAATATACCCCCCTCTCCTCAGATGGTTAAATAATCGACAGATGACATGTGTTGGTGGTCTCAACAAGCAGAGGAAAGAAATGTTATGGATGTGAGAATGTAGTCATTACTAAAAATGACCTATATCTCCAGATCCAACACCAATCGATGACCCTCATGGTACAGTGGATGAGTGTTGGGTCTAGAATCAGGAAGGGCTGAGTTCGAATCCACTTTCATCACTCATTAGCTGTGTGATCCTAAGTATAATTTAATCTCTGTCTCAGTTTTCTCAAATGTAAAATGATAATTAATAGCATCTATGCATCTATGATTGCTGTGCAGAACAAATGAGACAGTATTTATAAAAGAACTTAGCAAAATGCCTGGTACTAGGAACTACATAAAGAATTGTAATGTTAATGAGATTTATGTTAATGAAAGATCTTCTCTGTCCATTAATGTACCTCTGATTAGAGGAGGCTTGTTTGTAGGAAAACCCACAACTTTTGTTAATTGCTAATGAGGCTCTAGGTTATGAGGGTCCTACCCTCCAGCTCTGAAAAGTGCATATATACTCTGAGGTGAGGTTTTGCTTTTCAGTGTTTCTTTGGAAGAAGGTTCCTTTGCCAGATGAGACTCTGGGTAGCCATACCCCCATCTCTCCAACCTGGCTTTGAAAACCCAGATGTGAATGCTTCTCTCTCTGGTAATTATGTATGTGTGTAAGGGTCAGAGAGTTGAATCTGTCTGTTTATCTGTGATATATGTACTGCTTATGGTCAGACAGTTAGAAGCCCTGTCTATTGGTCTTTATTTCTCTGCTTGTATTTTCTCTGTTGATGAATGTAATAAAAGTAGATTGTTGACCCCTCAAAAGTTGCTTTTCTTCCAGAAAAGCAGATCTAAGAACTTGTACAGCAGGCTCTCCTTGCCGGGGTGTTTGTTGCTACAATACAATTTTCTTCCCTTCCCTTAATATCTATGCACTCACATAAACTCATATTCTTATATGTATTCATGTACATATGTATGTATTTGCATCTGTGTCTGTACCTACACACACACACACACACACACACACACACACACACACACACACACACACACGCCGGTCTCTCAAGAATCGAAATTTCTGGTGAACTGAAAGGCATGAGAAAATCACATGTTGGGCTTAAGCAAGTGGTCTGTAATTTACTATAAACAAATAACTTGCACATAAAGATCTCATTTAGGAAATGAATGAGCAGAAAAAGAGGTAAGGCACACCTATTGCTATTGATGTGATGAACAATAGATAGTTCACTTGTTTGCTATATTGATACCTATGAAATTTTGAATGACCTAGAAGGCTTTGGCTCATGTTATGGATTCTATATGGTGGGAATACTAATGTCCAAACAGAATAAATACCCAGAATAGGAAGTTATGGATGGATTGAAATCTATTTTGTTAGATGTACCCATACTGATGAGATGGATTAGCGACTGGATGTCTGAATAGTTCCTTTCCTTCCAGCTGTGGCGAGGTAAAGAGATCATCTTTAAAAAAAAAATTAAGAATATATCTAATATGTGTATATACAGTTAGATAGATGGGGGTGTATTATATATTTATATGTTTACATATATGCATGTGGATGTGAATTATACCTATGTAGATATATACATATATGTGATATGCATATATGTGATGTATAGATGCATATGCATACACACACTATATATATTAAATTTTCCAATATTAGTATATAAGCTCCCTTTGGAATGATGCTATCTTGCTTATTTGTATTTGCATCCTTAGTACTTCACATAATACTTGGGAGAGATTTTGTTTGTCCTTCATTGCCAAAGAAGACCATGCCATCAGAGAAACGATGACATGACTTGCACTTGACTTTGTTTTGAGTGAGAGAGGGCTGTGCAGGTCACCAGCCTCACTTCTCTTCCAGCGCCATCTGAATCCAGTGACCTGATATTCATCAAGTTGACTGGAGATGACCCAGGATGCACTGGGAGACCTTGGGTCCTTTAGGTTAAAGTCTGTGCAGGTACTCATTTAGGGCTACACTTCACTGTTGTTTAGTCATTCAGTAACATATGACTCTTTGTGACCCCATGGATCATAGCATGCCAGGCCCTCCCAGCCTGATGTCTTTCTTTTTCTTGGCCTCATTAAAGGGACCATGCCTTGGCTATTTCTTCTTAAACTTGGGGGAGGGAAGGAGGAAGGAAAGGGAGAGTGAGAGGCAGACGCAGAGAGATTTATTAACACGTATGTGTGTACTTGTATGTCTGTGTGTGTCTGTGTGTCTGTGTTATACATATACTAAAGCATTAAGAGAAGAACAATAAGGACATGAAAAATAAAATAGAGACGGCAAATATTAAGAGGCTTTCAGGAATACGGAATCATATTTGTTATAAAAATCAATAATACTCTATTGGATCCTTAAGGAAGGGTAATGTGATCATAGCAACAAGACAGTTAAATTGCTATTAGATTGGTCTTCTTTTTATTATTATTTGATATTTATTGAGCACTGACTTGATAGTTGGTGCAGAGATTATTAACTCATTTACAATTCCAAAACAGAAGTCTCACAAAATATATAAAAGGAAAATCTCTTAAAATATTTTAAATAGGGATTAAAATGGAAAATAAATCCAGGGAAAAACTGGATTTCAAAAATAAAATAAAAACCCAAAGTGTAGAGAAACATTGAAATCTAGTCATTTAGACATTCTCAAGAAAATTTGTTTTAGGTAAAATTTGGAAGATTGTGAGAAAAGTTTTAGTTCTAGAGAAAAAAGTAAAAAATAGAAAGGATTTACATGAAGAATGGGGTTATTGTTATTGAAAGATGATGATTGACATATTGTTATATCTGTGAAACTCAGGGACTGCCTTCCTGAACACGTACTTAACTGTCAAAGTGTCCCTAAAATTGTCACGAGGACAGCAAAGTAAGGAAGGCAGTTAGAGATTCAGATCAAAAGAGTAAAATGTGCAGAATGGATCATAAAGTGCAAGGATCTAAGGGGCCTCAAGAGCTAAAGTCTCTATCCATAGAGAACTCCTCACCCAACCCAGGAAAACAGTTGCCTTCCTTAGTCTTCAAAATACCTAGAGTGAAAGGGCTATGGTCTCCCTCAGCCCAACATTTCATAGGCTTTTTAAGATCATATTTTCCCCCTACTTCTTAAGATCTTTAGTCCTCTCCTAGTCAAAAGGAAAAAAAAGAATTGAAAGTATCTGCCTGACTTCCTATAATATCTCTGTATATGCTAGGATGCTCTTGTGAAGTCTCACCCTACTTTCCCAGGATTCTTGCTGCAAAAATTCAATAGCTTTAAATTTTCCTCTTGCTTTCTATTTGCCATTTCCTTTGTTATTTTTATTTCTTCATAATTTCTCCATCATTCATTTAATTGGCCGAACCCCAAACTGTGAATAGTATCTGCCATTTACTAGCAGTGTGACCATGGACAAGTGATTCAATTATTGTGAACTTCAGTTTCCTCACCTGTAAAATGTATAAGTTGTGCTAGGTAGTCTCCAGGGTTCTTTCGAGCTCTGGATCTTTGGTTCTATAGATCTTAACACTGGTGTTTTATAGGATCTGAAGTTTGATGATCTTAATTCCAAGCAGTAAGACTCAGACTACATACTCTCTAAATCTCCTCCAGCTCTGTGTCTTTGATTCCACTAGGTAAGAGACCTCTCCCAAAGAAAGACAGTAAGTGGCAGAATTGGAATCAAATCCAGGTTCTCTAACTCCAAATCCAGGGCTTCTTCCATACGTTCCATGGACTCAAGAATGTTGGACCCCAAGTGATTCAATTTATTTTACCACAGTATCTCCCAATTCCATATAAGTTATGGTGGAACTGTGATCTGCCTCATTGGTGGGATCACCACATCATCAAAATGACAAACCTTTTGAAGCAACAAGGTGAGGAAACTAAGACAAAGAAATTAAGTGATTTGCCTAGGGAGACTAAGCTAATAACCAACTGTGTCAGTATTTGAATCCTAAGCTGGATTTTTCAATGTCAATTATGGCTGTGACCTAAAACTAACAAATGCTTTGGGCCTATGAGGAAAAAAGAAAAGTTAAGAAGAGAGGAAAAGAAGCCAAGAGAAGTGGGTGGCAGTGAGCAGGGAGGTTGGACAGGAAAGGCAAGAAAAATCTGCTGTGTTTTAATGAATTGGGTTTAGAGTCAACAAAGTTCGAATGGTAGTATTATTGCTTTGAGATTTTATTTTTACAGCATCCAGAAAAGGGAACCTTAGAAATACTCTCTCCAAACCTCCTTATTTTAAGGATGAGAAAATTAAGGTAAAGATAGGTGAGATGACTAACCAACAGCAAAAAAACAGTTAGTAAAAGCAATTAATTAACATTCTCACAGTTTTGAGGTTTGTGAAGTGCTTTGCATATATCATCTCATTTGATCATTCCATCCAACAATCCTGTGACATAGGTGCTACTACTGCCCTCAGATTGCAAATGAGGAAACTGAGGCCATTGCCTGTTAAGTGACTAGCATAGCTATTAAGTGTCCAAGGCAGGATAACATCTAGATCCTGCCCTCTACCTAGTTTCCCAGCATCAGCTCCTGTAATAGAGGCAGCATTTGAATCCAAACCTAGCACTACAATTTCTTTTCCACAGTGCAATGCCCTCTCTCCTCTGTGTCATTCTTCCTGCCTCTTCTGTTATCCTCCTTTCTCCCTGGCTCAACTGCCAGTTCTTCATGTAATGTTTGCTAAGTCATTCCATCCCTCTGCCTTCTGATGCACTTTCAAGTTTGTGACTCTTTGTCGGTTTGCATCACAACTTTAATGTTATTTCAAAATGTGTGGGGTAGGTTTTACAATCAATAGCAGAAAAAAAGCAAGTTAGATTCTTTACGAATGCCTCTTTACCATGTTGATCAACACTACATCACTAACGGTTGCACATAGATACATGTTAGTGAAGCATCTGTCTGCTGATTTGCTTCCCTATCAACTTTCCTGTTTATTTCTGCATAACTTTTCACCCTGTATCTTCACTCTACATGACACAGGTAGGAAACTTGCAGTACAGTTCAACATCCCTGCTTTAGAGAGTCAGCATGCAGTGCAAATACATGCTGTGAAGACTTCGAAAGCGCCTTGTGGCGATGCACTGGTGTGAAAGCTTGGTGGTAATCTGTAAACGCATATTGGAAACCAACTACTGTATTATTTAGGTAAGAATGAAAATCCTTTACCCCTCCTCCCCCACATGATGGTTTATTCAACTGATTTTTCTTTCACATTTCATGTGAGGAAAGATAACTAGCTATCATTGCACATATTTTCAGCTGGAAAAAAGCACCCCACATTAGAAAAATCCCAGGTAAATAATTAAAAAGTCAAAATCAAAACATCAATAATATCCCCATCTTTCATATTAAAAATCTGCCGCCTTCTCCAGTTCACATCACAAAAAGAAATATTTACTTGCAACAGCTGAAAAGAGTAGGATCCAGATCTTGAATATTTAATAGAAAATAAAATGATATTTATTTTTAAGTGCATTCTACATTCAACACAACTGCATACACACAACAAATCTATTGCGTTGGCCTGACATAGTTACTGCAAAGGTTTTTCCTTTGCTGTCCCAAGGGCCCAATTGATTTATCTGCCAGAAGCCTAAAGCCCAAAAATAAGATAGCTTTGAGTTTACAGAGGTCATTTTTCATTGTCTAAATAAAAATTTCTAAACAAAAATCTCTCATCCTGTTAACCGCAGGGTCCTTATCTCCCCAGAGGCTACAGCAACCTGAAAGAAGCCATTTCAATTCTTTCATGAAGAAAGATAAAAGCAAGCTTTCGATTAGAAAGCCCAGGAAAGCCTTCTTATTAAATGGTGGTAACAGTAACTAGTTGAAAAGGCAAAACTGTTCAGGAATGGGAGGGAGTAAGGATAGAGAGGAAAGGAAGACATCACTATGCATGAGGTGAAGTCCACACTGGAGGCGGCCAAGGCAGTCTAAAACCATGGCATTCCAGGAGGCAAAGGGAAGTTTATAAGCCCCCCCTCTCAGTTGTGATGCCCAGTTCCTTAAGGAACAGCCCCAGTTTACCAAGACTGTTCTCTTAATTGTGTGCACAAACCTTTATCAACTAACATTAATACTGCGTCACAATAATTATGCATTCAGACCCATCATCTCTGATCTGTCATGATTCAAAGTGCTGATGCAGCACTGGCTGGGGTTGGATACAGGCGTGGAATTCTAGCTTTGGAATAATAGATTTTGCAATGCTAAGCTAAAAGGGGAATTATCAAATATGACTTCATATTCCAAGTTTTGATAAAGCAAGATAAACGTAGACATTAATGGTGATGTCCTGGAAAACAATCCAAAACTCAGAAAGCAAAAGAGGATTTTACTATTTGGGGAAACTTATAATAAATAAATGACGGTGAAAAGCACTGCCCACACATTTTCCTAACCCTTTAAACAGAATATACTCGGGGAGAAAAAGTGATAGAGAAATTAGGAAAAGAGAAATATTACCAAGGAGATTTTCATACAATAGCACTGAATAACGAATAAGCCAAAAATTCAACATCTCCTGAAATCTCTAATTTTTTCCTTAAGAAAAAAGGAAAAAAAATAAAACTTTAAAAAATTCATTCAGTAAGATCTTTGATGGTAGGAACTGATTCCCTCTTTTTTTTCCTACCTTTAGTATCACAAATATATTATAGTAGGCCCTTGTATATCATAGGCATTAAAAAAGTTTATTGGATTAACTTATTTAACATGTATTTATTTATTTTTACTATCAATGTGTTTCTTATTTCTGTAATAGAATGCAAGCTCCATGAAGACAGACCATGTTTTATCTAAAACTTGCATCTTTTCTAGTGTTTAACACAAAGAGACTGTTGAATGAATTTGGTGAATGTTTTTTTTTTTAATATTCTTTTAAACACATTAATCACCACTTGCAAAAGATCTAAAGACAACTATTTCTTTGATCTAAAACTTTACTTTGGCTTTCCTTAAATATGTTGTTTGAAGGGTTAAAATACACATTTCTCAGCCCTGCAAGATGAAATACTGGAAAAATAGTGAAACAATTAAAAGAACAGGAAAAACATGACCAGAAATTCTCCAGAAAAAAAAGGAGTTTTCATTACACCACTCAACCTTAAAGAACTCATATTTCTTTAGCCAGAATATATCATCTGTTTTTGCCTTCCAATAGGTATTTAATTCCCTTTTTTTTTTGAACCAATAAATTAGATGTTTCCAGATGGATTGCTAAAAAAAGTACCTCTCAGAACTTCACAGCCCCCACATAACATTACTCATTTCTTAAATGAAAGACTCAATAAAGAGATAAAATTATGACATTTTTCTTAGTA
This sequence comes from Potorous gilbertii, assembly GCA_028658325.1. NCBI lineage: Eukaryota > Metazoa > Chordata > Mammalia > Diprotodontia > Potoroidae > Potorous > Potorous gilbertii. The sequence goes on along the minus strand of CM053770.1, from coordinate 374,724,299 downwards.
CAATAAATATTTTTAAAGCTATAACATGATTGTAGTTTTTTCCTAAATTTTATTATTATATTATCTGATTTCAAGAGTAAAAATTTAAGTGAATATGTATGTAGTTTAATGTACTGAGGAGGGGGAGAATTTCAGGAATTCTGGCTACTTTTATTATTCATGTAAGAAACTCTCAGCTCTTGAATCAGCTACATGGTGCAATCAATAGAGTGCTAAAGACCTGGTGTCAGGAAGACAAGTTCAAGTCTAACCTTAAACAGTTACTAACTAGGAAACCTTCAATTGTAGAGAGAATAAAAGCACCTAATTCCCATAGTTAATATTTGCAAAGCATTTAATAAGAGGCACTTAATAATACTAGTTTCCTTTACTCTTTCCAAGTGTGAAAATTTTCTCCCATAATGCAGATCAATAAATATTATTACAACAGCACTTAATAACAGGTAACATTTAGATCGCAAGGCATTTTATTTTGTTTAATTTTGTTTAATTCTTGAAACAATCTTCCAGGGTAAATGCTATTATCATTCCATCTTACAAATGATGAAACTGAGTCACAGAGAAGTTAAATGACTTGACCAGAGTCAAGTTGTCTTTGGAAGGATTTGAATTCAGGACGCCCTGACTTTAACTATCTAATTTACATGTAACATATATTCATTACCTTGAATATTGTGAGTTTCAGTGACTTTGCCCATGTTAAGAGACTATGTTAGTCACAGGTAGAACTTTCTGACAGTAAAGATATCTTGCTGGTCACTATTTATGCTTCCTGACTATTTATTATAACAATCACCAGATTGAAGGTATGCAAAAGTCATAAATTGGGGGACAGTACAGTGTAGTCATCAATAAACCAAATGCACTCAATTTACTAAGAAGGAAGCTAAAATTACAAAAACTCCCTAATCTCATTATGTTGGAATGACTCAGATGCTTTGAATTCAAATTCAGTATTTTTTCTACTGTTATATTAATTCCAATGTTGTAATTCCTTTTTAAAAAAATGAACTGACAATATAACAGAAGGAATATTTAAAATTTCAAGCAAGCATTAATTTTAAAAAAGCAATGCTATTGAAGAAAACTTTACTATCTTGAGATTTTTCTGTTGAAACTTGATGCCAGCATCATTTTATTTAATATACCTTGAAACAAGATGGAGTCGTTGTTATGTGTCTTTAGGAGAAAAAAAAGATGCATGTTGTAGTCCTCTACACTGAAAACATAATGTACTTTATAGAGATTGTCATGTATTGGAACACAAATATTGTGTTCTACTATTTCTTTGATTAGCCCTCATCCCTACTCTTCAGGGTTCCTATCCTAATACAAGAAAATAAAATTTTAAGCCCAGAAGGATTTTTACAGTAATGCAAGCTATTGATCGGTGCATTTTTTTTCCAGCAAGAGCTTACTACTGTGTCCAGATTCCTTACAGCTCCAATATGCCCAGCGGGTTAATATTGGGTACGGTACAAGCTGTTAAGAAAGTATTGGTAGATTTTTTTTTTCTGAAGACTGTTACATATTTCAGCTTCCTAAGGGACCATACAGAATACTTTGTTTCCTAGCTTCTATTCCAACCTCTTACAATAAGAAGTGTATCACAAGTGGTGAAACCCAGTAATTTTAAAACAAATTGCCCTCTTTTAAAGTTATTCAAAATAGACACTTTATGAGATGTCTGTGATGACTGCATGATAAATTCTAGGCAACTAAAGTTTTTGAAATTATACATTAAATAAAAGTGAAAATCAGAGACTTTGATAACAAAACAGAATTGGGTTATATAAGAAACTGAACAGAGAGAAAATCTCCTACCTTTCTTCCACTGGTATTTATTTTACATGCAAATGAAATATGAAAAAATATCAGTTTTCTTAAATATCTGAATATTTGACAATGATCAACAATATATCTGATGATCTGAATGATTTTTTTTCTCAGCATGTTTTGCATCATGTAGATCTAATAACTTATATGCATAAAACAGTACATTTGGTAATTTCTAAATGGGAAGTGATTCAGGGACATTTGATTCATGATTTCTAAAATTAATTTTTGGAGGGTTACCTAATTTAGCAAATATAAGTTTTAAAAGTGAAGTAATTTAAAATTTGAATTAAAATGCAGATGCCTTATTAAACAATTTTATAATCAAAATGTGTACTTTTTAAATGAACTTTTAAAGTTTTTTTTTTTAAAGCCATGTACTGAACTTTTTGAAAGTCTCCCCTGCCAATTTGTAAAATGGCTGGTTTCTGTCATAATGGTTTTTAACCAAGGCATAATCAATGTGTTCCATTTTCTCTAAATTTACCATTCATGTTCTTTCCATACTACTACATGGTAGGCACATGTCTATTTTCTTTCTCCCTTCCTTCCTTCCTTCTTTTCTTCCTCCCTTTCTTCCTTCCACAATATTCCCATATTGTGATGTGAAGTTGAGGAAAGGAAAGTATAGTTCCTACTGCAGCATTTTCTGGGAATAAGAAAAATAATATTTTTGCCATTTTTAACTCTTTTTTTTAGAGGCAATCAAGATTAAGTGACTTGTTCAGGGTCACATAGCTAGTAAGTATCTTAGGCTCAATTTGGACTCATGTTCTCCTGACTCTACGGCCAGTGCTCTATTCACTGCACCACCTAGCTACAAAAACTGGAACATAAGGAAAAGATAAGGTTCCTAAGTGATATAGTGGAGGGATTGTCCTACAATACAGATCTGATCATGTTCATATCTTTCACATGTTCAATGAACTACTATTATCTCCTAGATCAAATACAAACTCTTTGGCATTTAAAGTCTTTTCCAATCTGGTTTTAGAATACATTTCCAAGCTTAAAATACACTATTACTATCTTTCAGACCTTCTGTGATCCAGCCAAAATGGAACTTTATTGTTCCTCACAGGGGCTATTTCATGTCTTTGTTCTGGCTATATCTTACTCTTAGAAGGCTTAGTTTCAAAGCTAAGTTCAGATACCATCTCATACATGAGGCCTCTCTTCCTACATAAAGTCAGTGAGTAGAAATTACCCACTATTTAATTTGTACATTTAAAAAAATATATGAATAGTTGTGTATGTTATTTTGATCAAAAGAATGTAAGCTCCTTAAGACTCATTTGTGACTGTATCCTCAACATCTAGTATAGTGTCTGGCACTTCCTAAGAGCCTGATGTTTGATTAGTGAATTGGTTGTTTAAAGTAACAAAGCTTATGACTCAAAGTTTCAATGTGTGCGAAACCATTAAATCATTTGTTAGGCATTCTAATATTCTTTCCAAAAGGTAGCGTGGCATTTTGACTCATGCCGTAAAGACCATGTCAGCGGACTGTAAGCCAGTTGTCTGGAAGCAGTCCAAAACCATGGGCAGCCAAAATTATCAACTTGAGCAGAAATTAACCACCCAATATGTGCCAATACTTAGAGGACAAGGAGGGAGGAGAGGAGAGGTAGAACACAAGTTAATGTAGTGGATATGGTCATAGACCTTGAACCAAGACTTGGGATCAAATTGTACCTCAGACAGTTAGTAGCTTTTGTGAACAAGGGTCTTTAATATCCATTTGCTTGTTTCTTGATCTATAATAGGAATGAGTTGGACATGATGTCATCTAAGACTGAATTCCTTTCTAGGTTTAAATCTATTGTCTTACAAGATTCTATGTATGTATATTTGTGTAACATATATACTACATATATACATATAGGTTTAGAAGTTTAGTTTCATATACAGTACTCTTCCCTTTTCTTCTTTATATGTCGTCATCATTTCTCTGATGTCATATTCTTCTTCAAAAATAAAGGACAAACACAACAACTTGTAAATATTTGTGTTTGTCAATGATTAAGTTTACAATTTCAAATAAAAAAATTAACTCTCCCAAGCAGGTACTCTCACCATTCATTCAGTCAGCAATAAGCAATGTTTAAGTGCTTACTATATACAGGGTACTATACCAAGTGCTAGGGACTCAAAGAAAGGCAAAAATATTCTGTTTACATTCTAATGGGATGGGATAGGCAACATGGAAACAACTACATACATACAAAATACATACTGGGTAAATTAGAAGTAATCTCAGAAAGAAGACAATGGGCACTGGGTAAGGCAGAAAGTAAGGGCACTCTCACAGAAAATGGACTTTGAGCTGAAGAGGGAACAAATTATATAATACTTGTAAATCATTTTGTAATATAAATGTTAGCTGTTATTCTAGAGGCAGCAGGTAGCAGAGTGGATAAAGCATAGTCTGGAATCAAGAAGATATGACTTCAAATCGAGCCCCAGACATTTACGAGTTTTATGACCTTGGGCAAGTCATTTAACTTCTCTTTGCCTCAGTTTCCTCAATGGGGGTAACAATAGTCCTCTGCAGAATTATTATAAGAATCGAATGAATTAATATTTGTACAAAGCACTTAGCATAATGCTTGGCATGTAGTAGAAATTATACATATGTGTGTATGCATAAATGTATATATATGTATATATGCGTGTGTATGTGTGTGTGTATATATATATCTACATATACATATATATATATATATATATATATATGCTTATTCTTTTCTTACCCCTTCATTCTATAGCTAATGAAAAGTAGAAGAGTAGTGAGATGGTATGTCCTCTGTGAGAAAGAAGAAGGCCATCGTTATTCAATCTTAGACTACTCAGGAGAAAATAAAGTATAAGGAAAGTTAGAAAGGGGTCAATCTGTGAATGACTTTAAAAGTCAAACAAAGGTTTTCTATTGGATCTTAGAGGTAATAAAAAGTCATTGATGTTTATTGAGTAAGGAGATGAGGCATGAGCTACCAGACAAGAAGATCATGTTGGCAGCTGATTAGAAGTTGGAGTGAAGTGGGGACACCCTCAAAGTCCAACCAGCAGACCATAGCAATAGCCCACATATGGGGTAACAAGAGCCTGCCACCAAGTAGTGTCAGAAGACAGAAGCGAATATAGATGAAAGATGTTGAGAATGCAGAAATAACAGGGCTTGGCAAGAAAATGGTGTTCAAATCCAAGTCCCCTTTCCTGTTAGCCTAGATTCAGGATCTCTCTTCTGGACCCATTCCGGTAATCACCAATGTGACAAAATACCAGGCTAAAGTTGTATACCACCAGAGTGCCAATATTCCCTATTTCCCAAAGAGCTAAAGTTTCAACTCCTGAATTGGATTTAAAATGAGTTCAGGCATATGCAAGTAGGTGACTACTTCAGCACCAAGTGGCAAAAATGGCTGGGCAGAAGCTATTTTTTACTAGGACACGTTTGCGATTTTCAAAGCAAAATTTGTGGCCAGCTTTCATTATATTCCATGCTACGTAATTTTTTATGGCATACACATTTATAAATAAAAGCATGAGAGCCCCTAAATCACTGACTTAGGCTGAAATGATGCCTCTAGGGTTTTGGATTAGAAAAAAAATAAAAGAGAACCTAGAAAGGATCATAAGGCAATATCTTACAGGAAGCAAATTGATACCTAGGATTACAGTAGCAATTGCTTTTTGGCACTCACAGAGAACATATTTTAGATAAACAAACAGGAAAGACCATTTTGGGTCTCTGTAAATAGAGCTGAAAAGTCAAGCAAGAATCTTTGACTATCCTGATGCAAATGACATCATTCATAACCTTTTTAGCAACTAGTGAATTCAGATCAGCTGTCATTTGCAGATGCTAGACTAAGGTTGAACTACTTACTATATTTCCCATTACATTCCTTTTGATAGAACATGGCCAGAGCAAGCTATGATTGAATTTCTATATTACTGACTTTTTCCTCAACAGACTCTCACCTGTGATGCTCAGTATTTACATAGGGATTTGCTTATAGATCAGTATGATAATAGCGACAAAAATAGATTAGTTCTCTCACCATGTTTCAGACTGGAGAAGTAGGTCCTTATTGTTAGTGCTGTGGTTGAGTCATTCCATATTATCCAGCTCTATGTGAGCCAATGGACTTCTGTCCATGGGGTTTTCTTGACAAAGATTAAAGTGATTCGCCATTTCCTTCTCCAGTGTTCCCCATTTTACAGATGAGTCAAATAGGGGTTAAGTTACTTGGCCGGGATCACATAGCTAGTAAATGTCTGAGGTTGGATTTGAATGTAGATCATTCTGACTCCAAGCTTGGTGCTCTATCCACTTAGCTGCCCCTAGTATTGTTGTACTCGTTAAGAAACAAGCAAATATGGTGTTAATTGAGTGAGATAATCTGTCAAACATTCCATGGGATCACAGATTCAGAGCTAGAAGAGACCTTAGGCACCCTAATTCAACTCATTTCTTTTAAAAAATGGATGAGGAAATTAAGGCTGAGAGAAGTAAAAAAAAAAAAAGGTTTGCTAAAGTTATAAAGCAAGTTATAAAACACCTGCAAGCAGCAGGTGTTAGATTAAAACTAGTTGTCTAACCATGTTTTTCATATCGCACCATGTCTTTTCTGTCATTCATTCATCTGACAAATTTTTTTTGGTATTCCTCTGATAAAGACTATAAAAATGTAGAGAAGAATAAAAGATGGCCTCTGTCTCTAAGAGCTTACAATCTACTAAGGGAATTAAAATATGTACATAAATAACTGTTTTAATAGGGTATGTAAATGCCATAAGGGAGGTACAAAGTGGTATATTAGTTTAACAGTGGAGATCATATCCAGTTGCAGGTGAGGGATCAAAGAAGACATTATAGAAGACATGACATTAAATCTGAACATTGACAAATGTGTATATTTTCAGGTACAGATTCTCTGTATCTGAGTGTATAAGGGGAAAGAGGAACACAGAGGAAACAGCACTGACCAAGACAACAAGGCATTAAAGCATAAGGTGTGCTCCAGTCAGAAGCATGTATTAATGAACTGAAGTCCATGCAGCATAATGCTAAACTTTTCAGCTTTGGAAAGATGGATTATAGCAAGTTGTTTATCAATAACTTTCCTTCAATAAAAGGCAATTTAAATTTGAACAACTTCTTCCTCCCTTTAATAAAAGCATTCTGAGAAACAGATTTAGAACTTAAGTTAAAATTAATTTAGTACCTTAATGAAAAAAAAGATTCAAGATATCACCTTATCCCCTCAAGATGAAGTGACATTTAAAAAAATACATATGTGCATACATATATAAACATAAATGTATATATGTATATGAGGGTATGTACATAATATAGGAGTGTGTGTGTGTATAATTTGTGTATGCATCACTAACTAGAATAGGATCCCTGACATGGAAATAAACAATAAGCATCTTATAAAAGTTTCAAATATTAGTCAGGATTACAATTGGATGTTCTCTTTTGGATTGGAATCTGCTTCATTTTAAAAGGACTTTGCAGGGGAATCAAAAATTAAAAAACACATTGTTTGAAATGAAATTTTTCTTGTGTATTTCCTATATCCCAAGCTACCAAGAAAGCTATTCTTTGTTAAAAAATTTGGATATACGCACAGATAGTGTGTTTGGAGGGATGAGGTTGGGCAGTTACTGTAAATAGGCTACAACATGTCAATGAGACCTATAAGTTATATTTTTTATTTTATTTGTGATGCTTAATTTCATAATTTATACCTATTATTATTGTACCCTATTCATGAATCCTGTGGGAGCACTATACAAACTCCCATGGGAGGAAATATTGCATTAATATTTATATATTACATGTACATTATATACATAATCACATTCAAATGTTGAAACTTTTACAACTAGATTTTGATGTGGGTCCAAGTTCAATGCCAGGTACATATTTACATTTGCACAGTATACATTCACATAGTCACCTACACCATACATGGGGACTACTTGCCAAAAATAGACCCTAGTAAATTGTGGATAGACATGCAATAGATATAGAAGTACCAGCGATAACTACAGTTTCCTTTAGAACGGAATGAATGTCCAGGGACACTGCTGTAGCCTCCTTTACACCTAAAGAAGACATGTTCATAGCTTCCTGAGCTTTACTTGAAGAGGCTAAAGGGGTAGGGGTCGTCCTCCGCTTTTGGAAAAGGCAGCCTGCCTATCGTATTGTCTTAGCTCTCAGTGAAATTAAGCTATGCCTGTATCCCTTGCTTAGCCAATGTAAATGCCCTTGAAAAAAATAAAATAAAAAGTAAAAAACCCCCGCCTTCGAATAGGAATAGTGAATGAGGTCCAGGACCAGAAAAACTGGCCTTAGGTGTGTGAAGGAAACTTGTATCCAGAGAGGCAAGGTTGGAGGGTGGTCGGCTGGGGGCGGGAGGGGACTGGGGAGGGAGAGAATCACCAAGCAAATCGCCTCTTTTTACATCGGGATGGTCCTAAGAATAATACTGTGCTAGTTTTTCAAATCCATGGAGCTATTGAAGATTGTAACGATTTCAGTCTAAAAAGCAGCGCTGGAAAGCCTCTGCGGAGATTGCCGACCCCCACTGTGCAGAAACATTGTGTCACCGCACGTTGCTGTAATGGAGACAAACAAAGGAATACTTCAAGGGAAGGGGAGGCGGAGGATGATGGAGAGGGGGCAAAAGAAGGCACAGGGGGATGTGTTTCTCAAGGAAAAAATAGTTACAGTTTTCCCAGTGGTCAAGAGCATGAAGAATTTTTCCTAAGTTTGACCCAATAACAGAGAAATTAAAAACTAAAAAATCCTGAAAGAATACTTCATATTCTCATTTAAGATCACAATTCACTGGAGTTTACCCAGATATACTTGGAAGGATATGCTTCAATGCATACATATACACATTCATACACACACATGTATGCATGTATACTTATAGAGGCATGAATATTCCACTCTACATTATATAACATAAAAATGGAATATATCCCATTATTGGACTAAACCAGTGTTAAGGATATTTTTTTAAAGGTCCTCTGCTCTGGGTGCAGTAGACAGGAGAGATATACCCCCAATGCTATTAGCTATGCCTGTGCATTAGTGTGACTTCTTTTTTCTTGCCTACAGCTAATTTTTTTCAGGGCATTCACGTTCCTTTTTTATTATTTAAATCAACGTATACTGTTACACAAACAAGCATCCTAATTAAGATCTCATTATATAGGTTGCTTCAGTTCATATAAAGATCCAAAGCTTGTTTATTATCGTAAGGTTGTAAACATTAAAAAGGTCAACAATAATTACAGTTTATTTGCTTTCCAGTGTGCTGTTGAAATATGTGTGTATAATATAAATGTATATAAATACACAAGCAAACATATATATATATATATATATATATATACACATATATATGTATGTATACAGACAAAAAAGACAGGTTCATCTTTACTTTCTAGCAAAGGTCATTTAAGTTCAACTCTTCAGGAAAATATATTCAAATCTGCTTTTGTCTCTCAAACAATATCAGTTACTGAGTAATCTATTTTCAAAGCAGATGAACCCTGCATCAGCCTTGAACACATTATATTATTTCTATGGGAAAAAAAAATTGACACTTCATTAATATTCAGTGTATTTCCTCGGGTGCTGAACCAGGTCCTCTTTTACCATGATTCTCAGCATTTTACCAAGTCTAGAGTTTTATTTCATACTGGATTTTCACTGTGCACATTTGTTTAATGCTAAATAAAATCCTGGCACTATGATCTGAGTAGCCACCTACTCCACAACCTGATGAAAGAATCACTTCGACTACCTCTGAAGTAAGACCTTCAAACCTTTATCCACAAAACAAGCAGGCACAACACAGAAAACTGATGGAAAGGTTTACAGAGAAGTAAAATAGGGATATATTCGCATCTCCTTAAGATTTCCAGAACCCTTCAAGGCACAACAAGCAAAAACATTAGCTCAAGTGAAGAAACTTCAAAAGAACAAACAACTTGTAATTTAGGTTACCTGGTTCTTCAAACACATAGATTCATTGGCCATTATGTTAATATATTTATTAAGCACCTACTATGCTTGATTCACTATAGAGATGGAGTATTTTATTCTACCCAGTCTCCAGTATTCCTAAAACCTTGTGTCTGGATATCTCTTTTGCCTTTAACATATTATAATGGCAGGGATTGTGTATTTTTTCATTTCTCTACTCATAACACCCAACATATCACCATACACATAGAAGGTATTTAATATTTGCTGAATTTGCCATGTGATACAAGAATTATCCATTGTTCTCTCCATATACATAGACAGAACCAGACATATACATATGTATACATATGTTTGTGTATATATGTAGGTATGTGTGTGCATGTGTATATATATATATATATATACATATATATATACATATATATGTATATATATATATGTATATATATATATAAAATCTACCTTTGTATCTATCAATATAGAGAAATAATTCAGGCAAGTTATAATCATGTCCTAAATTAAGAATGTGAACATATGAGGAAGGAGAGGAAAAGTCAAACAGATCCATTCACACAGATGTGCTAACTGTTAATGGATCTGTGAATGGGTATAAACATTCTGGAAAGTATTTTGAAATTTATTGTGCACAAAAATTAATAAATCATTAGAGCTATGCCACTGTTAAGCCTCTACACAAAAAGAGATCAAAGAAAGAAGAGAATATATATATAAATTATATATACACACATACATATACACATACATTTAAAGCAGTCTCTTTTTTTCCAGGGGCAAAAAATTGGAAACTAAGGGAAACTAAGGAATGAATACGGTATCATGTGTGAATGTGATATAATGTTATTCTGTAAGTAAGGATGAAAGAGATCATTTTTAAAAACATGTAAAGATATTAGAAATAATACAGAGTGAAATCAGCAAAACTAGTAAAACAATTTTTATTATTACCTCAATATTATAAAAATTTACAGCTTTGAGGACTTTTATACACTAATGAAGAATGAAAAGAACAGTATCCAGACAACAGAGAATAACAATATTATATAAAGAACATTGAAAACTGTAAGAGTAACGATTAACGCAATCACCATTAAAATACTCAAGGACCACAACATCATATATATAGAGAAAAGTGACAGGGCGAGGGCACAGAATGATACACAAAGTAATTTTGTATATCTCCATGGATGAAATTTGTTTTCATTGATTATTTGGGTATATTTGTTTTAAAATTTTTTTCTTTTCTTTTTTTTTAATGGGCTAAGGGGTGAGAGGGAAGGAAAATAGATTTCTTTTAATGTAAAAATAATAGAGGCATTGGGGTGCCACAGATTTGAAATATGTTTATACTTGCAGATAAAAACACTGTAGTGTTGATTTTACTTTACTGCTTTACTTTGTTACAAAAAAATCTCTCATAAGTAGTATACATAATCTTTGAAAAATAAACAAAATGTTGCAATGCAAGTATAGAATCAAAAAAGAGAGAAAGTGCTGGGAACAAATGTCAAATGGTGTGAATACAAGATGACAACATTTTACTATTGTCTATGTGGGTTACAGAGAGTGAAGAATGAAGAATGTCTCCAAGGTTCTGAAACTGGGCAACTGTGAAAGCATGCTGATAATTCTTCTTTCTGAAATAGGTGAGTTCAGAGGACATATAAATTTGATAGAGGAAGATAAAGTTCTGTTTCAGCATTTTTTAGTTTGTAATGTCTATGGCATACCCAATTTAAAATGTCAAATAAACAAATGAGTGAAGGTTTTATATATTCTCCATTTTACTGATCTCTGTCTTGATTTAATGATTCCTGTCTTTTCTAGTGAATTTTAACTATAAAATATATCATCATGTATTATTGGGGACAAGTATCAATGAAGGAATTCAATTGTCACTGGTAGGCATTGTCTTTGGGTTGTGTGGGAACAAATATCTTCTTTTGCCTTCCTATGATTCTAGAAGTTGGAATGCACTGGTCTTTAGACTTAGGATCAATGCTTCCACTATAAAATGCCTACCTTTGTCCTTCTTTCCTTTTTTAACCCACTTAACCCTATTTAGGAAGTCAATACCTTCAGGACCTAAAAGTATACCAACATAGCTGAGAGCTATATGAAATACCCACTGAATTTTGTATGCTGATCCAAATAGAAATAATGTGCTTGATTTATGGGTAAAAGATTAAGGTTGTGATGAGGTTGGTACAAACAATGTATTGTAGACTGTGCCCTCTGGAGTAAACAATATAACTGACAAATTGTGCCCTCTGGTACTGCAGTAAAGGATTGAAGGGAGAGCTCTAGTTAGTTACACAATACTCTCTTACTGAATTTAATGTGAATATTTCCTCACACCAGGAGGTGAGGAGGTAATGAAGGAAAAGTCATCAAAGTAGAGAAAACAAATGGAACCAACCTTTCCCTGCCTGTCTTTGCAAGTGAATTGTCAGAATATTGTCCACATAGCTCATAGTTATAACTAGTACTAGACTATAAGATCCATGAAGGCAGAGGCTTTCCTAAATAGTCAGTAAATATCTATTAAGGGCATATCGTGTTAAGAGGCAAGCAGGAGACTTCTTAGTGGAGAGAAAAAGAGGAAAGCTGAGAAGAAAAACATGAAGTTTACTCTCATCACATTCGACTAATGGAAGGAATAAAATGCACACTCATTTTGGTATGAAAATCTATCTTACAATACAGGAAAGTGGGGGAGAAGGAGATAAACAGGGTGGGGGAGATGATGGAAGGGAGATCAATGGGAGGATGGAGCAATTTGAAGTCAACACTTGGGGAGAGACAGGATCAAAAGAGAAAATAGAAACAATAGGGGCAGGATAGGATGGAGGGAAATATAGTTAGTCTTACGCAACACAACTATTATGGAAGTCACTTGCAAAACTACACAGATATGGCCTATATTGAATTGTCTGCCTTCCCAAAGGGAATTGGTGGGGAGGGAGGGATGGGGAGAATTTGGAATTCAAAGTTTTAGGAACAACTGTCGAGTATTGTTCTTGCTACTAGGAAATAAGAAATACAGGTAATGGGCAATAGAGAGTTATCTGGCCCTACAGGACAAAAGAGAAGATGGGGACAAGAGAAGGGAGGGATGATAGAAGAGAGGGCAGATTGGTGATAGGGGAAATTAGAATGCTCCGTGTATTGTAGTGGGGGGAGGGGACAAATGGGGAGAAAATTTGGAACCCAAAATTTTGTGAAAATGAATGTAAAAAGTTAAATCAATAAATTTATAGTGAAAAAAAAAG